>CM031240.1:997018899-997527229 GCA_018340775.1 Taxus wallichiana var. yunnanensis | reverse complement strand
GTTAATTAATTAAGTTGTATAATTCTTGATTCACAATCATTTGCTCGAATTTGGAATCATATTTTCCAATTAAATTGTGCATGGAAGGGTACATTACACTGTGTTCCCATTATAGAGACATTTCTTTTAATTAAGTTGAAAATTTCACATTTTAGACTACTTTTGTTTCATCATCTTAAGGATTTACTCTCAATAGCAACAGGTTAATTACACGTTTCTACCATACATTCTACTTCCTAATTGATTCTAGGTTGAATATATTCCTATCTATGCCAAGGGTTTTACTAACTGTTATAAGTCCAACTAGAGTGCAATTTCCTTAACTCGCAAGACCTTGGCTACAACTGAAGTTATCCCATTCCCAAGGCTATATCTTAATATTTCATTAGTATCGTTGTTTGATTCATATTTATGCAAACAAAGCATGTGATCATGCATCATATTTGGTTTTTCGATTTATTAGGTTGTTGTATTAGTCGTGGAACTCTACTTTATTACATTCATTTTATGATCACATTTGACATTTTGGTTGGTTTTGACATCGCTCAAAGGTGTTCCTTTTTCATAAGAGGACATTTCTTAGTTTAATCTTATTTACCCTTTGACTAACCACATTTACATGCTTACTTTGGTCTTGTATTAACATCATTTTGGAACAAAAGTAATCCCTATAACATTTACAAAACACGTAGGGATTTAAGACTACAAGGAGTACAACCTCGCACAAGACAACTCATTTCAATGCTCTTGGACATGGAAGTATAAGTGTATATTGAAAGAGAGATATCCCAAACAATCTTATGCATTACAAAATCCTCCTAAGGACCTATTTCAATTTTTGGGTAAATACGCAAGTAATTTTACAAGTACTCATCTTTCACGTGATTTAGATCTCACAAGAGATCAATCGTTGGTATAACCACCAACTATCTTGCAAGGCTTTGGCCACCCACTAGGGCACCAAGGGAAATTACGCACAAGGGGGTTAACTTATTCATGATATGGTTAGACCTACAACACCTAGACATGATCACCTCACTCGTTCCAATATGATAGGTTTCACAACATATGTGCACCACATCATAAAATATAAAGGAAATAGTCCTTACTAAGACGTCTTATGTGAAGCATGAAGATGATTAACGAGATTAGAGTATTTTATTAACATGATCAATGTTTTATACCTGAAAAAGACTCAAATGGGGGAAGGAAGGACAATAGGCATTATAGCTTATTCTTTTATTTTCGTTAGTTTTGATGAGAGGAGATTCTACCTAGCATTGTGGTTGTTAAGGAAATAAACCAATAATTAACATAGAAAAAGATTAGTTTGATATCTTTATAACATAGGTACAACATTGAGTACAACTTCACATCTAATTCGACACTATAAAATATAGAACATTGGCATTCTCTTTTCAAAATATACAAAGATTCAAGAATAATTCTTTGAACAATAATACATATGATTATTCTATGGTAATACATGTATTGCAAGGTGAATATAACATTATAATGATAACTCATTAATTACAACATATCACATCCAGAAAATTCCTCTTGTTCGGAGTACCTGCAACCAACGTTGCGTCAGTCCTAGGAATGAGTATGGAAATCCCCTACACTCAAGCATAAATTCCACACATCCATCATTTCAAACAATTGGAATAGACAATAGAGAGAGATAAAGATAGGAGAGAGAGACATAAGAGTAAGGGTAGGAGGAAGAAAATCTAGGATTCATTTTCTTTTCAAATTACCGTAACATCCTAGTATCTAATTTTCATTTCATTTCAAATCATATACATTTTGACCCATTTACATTTTCAAAACCCAATCAATATTTTCATAATTATCTCTAGAGAGAGAAAGGGGAAGAGAGAGAAAGTATGGATTTCATTTTCCTTTCTATTCATCATATCATAATCACATACATTATCAAATTTTCATTTCATTTCCAACCCATGACATTTATAACTCATTTACATTTTTAGAACCAATCAAAATATCAAAGTTACTTCTAGAAAGAGAAAAGGGAAGAGAGAGAAACATCATAATTTACCAAAAAACATTCATACAATAATTTGATCAATTCATACTCTATAAAGTGTGGAAACGATATGTATAAGGTTCCACGGTTAGTTAGGAGTCAATAGAACCCTTAGAAGGTGTGTTTAGCTAAAGTTGCAATTTTGGTGCAAGTGGGTTGAAACATCTAAAGTGCTCACAAATTGGGCCTTGAAAACACTTGTTTTAAGTTTGAACACAAAGGTTGATGATTCTTGCGTACTCTCCCATATACATAGAATTCATCGTGTTTGACAGAAGTTTATTACGAAGAGCAAAGCTCAAGTTACAAGGGAAACTCGGGGCCAGTTATCGTAATTGTGACAACAACTCTTGTCACTCAACGACCAATGGGCCCCAAAACCCACTCGCAAAACTAGTCTCTAAAGGCATTTTCATTGAAATGTAGATGGATTACGATTCTCTTGTTGGCGGTCTAGGGATAGGTGGAAATGGTTTTCATTTTCACTCGAACTAAGCGGTAACCATAGGCTGAAACCGATTGTGTTTTACTAAAAAGAGCATATCACTACAAGTGATTGATAAGCTAAGTGGGCTTAGAAATTCAACATGCAAGGGCGTTAATTAAGTTCAAACAACTTAGTTAAGTTTCCACATAGTGTCTCATGTTACTAGGGGTCATGCAAGGAGTTTCATGTTTGCATAGTATATTTTGGTGTGGCGCTCCATGCACATAACTTTCGAGGTCATAAATTTTTTTATGTTTGATAGTTCCAAATGAAGTAAGGTTTTTTTATCATTGGTTTGAATTACATTTCATAATAATTAACATTTAATTTCCAAATGCAAGAATTGATGAAAGCGTAATTTAGTGCAAGCGAAAAGGGGAAAAATTCTACAAAAACAATTACTTTTAGAAACATTCTAAATATTTATGGCGGGTCAATTTTGCATTTAATGAGAAAAAATTCCAGTGCAATTGCCTAAAAACAAAAAAAAAACCAAAAAAAAAAAAATCGCTACTATGGGAGCATTTGTTTTTAGCATTACATATTATAGTGCTATATCAGTAGGTTTCAATATCAATTGCAAACCACTACAAAACTCACAAACTAAAAATTGGTTCTCAAAACACACTCACAAGATCTTTTAATGATCTATTTGTAGCATTTGATATATGTGATGTCTCTAATTCATGCTTATAGGTGACGTTGTCTTGCTTGAATTAGTGCATCTAATGCCTAATATAGTTGAAACAACAAAATCTATGGAATCATCCCTATGAATTTTCAAGGAGTAATAAGAATACTTCACTTGTATCCAATTCCTCAATTACCCATCTACTACAATGGTTAGGTATAAATATTGAAATTGGGATAATATGAGTATATCCAAACTCATCAACTCCACACAATGATATTCCTCTAACGAATCATAATTGAAATAATAAATTCCTTTCACGTATTATCTAACTCAGACGCATACCACTATACTCTCACGTGTATTAGTGTCTCTCTCACATATAACCACATAATGTGAGAGGACGAGATTCTTCCACATATCAAGAGGAGAAAATATCATAATTAGTAGCTCTTACAACCCCTTTAAATTAGATTTCACTTATTTCAGATGGGTGGGTTTTTAAATGAGTGATAAAACATAATGAATTGAATTGTACCCTCATAGGTGGAATTTTCAATGAGCAATTAATATTTATAGGTCAACAATTACCCATCTACTACAATGGTTAGGTATAAATATTGAAATTGGGATAATATGAGTATATCCAAACTCAACAATCCCACACAATGATATTCCTCTAACGAATCATAATTGAAATAATAAATTCCATTCACGTATTATCTAACTGTACCGCATACCACTCTACTCTCACGTATATTAGTGTCTCTCTCACATATAACCATATATTGTGAGAGGACTTGATTCTTCCACATATCGAGAGGAGAAAATATCATAATTAGTAGCTCTTACAACCCCTTTAAATTAGATTTCACTTATTTCAGATGAGTGGGTTTTTAAATGAGTGATAAAACATAATGAATTGAATTGTACCCTCATAGGTGGAATTTTCAATGAGCAATTAATATTTATAGGTCAAAGGTAAATGACTGCTTTGAATGTGAAACGTAAGTTTGACTGTTAAAATACTTCGTCCATTTCAAAATTATGCTTTTCAACGTGTATCCCGCGGGGATATGTGGTCGTTAGCAATGGATGTTACCTTATATCCGAGTTTACTGAGATAACTTATCCGCGCTTGAATGAATTGTGCGGATAATGTTGGGCAAGGCAACGTGTGTTCGCTACTGAATCACTGATTAAACTGGAAGGGCGGTCCCTATAAAACGTCGTCGTCATTTTTCATTTATCTTCACACATAAACACTGTCCTGTTATTGTTTCCTTATTGCCGCTTGATAAGAATGGCGCCCAACGCCCCTCTCGCCGCCATGCTACTCATCCTCCTTGCCGTCTCTGTTGTGTCTTTGGGCACTGCAGAAGACGATAATACCTCACGAAAGCCGCACATTGTTCACATGATCAAGTCCATGAAGCCCCGCCATTTCACTTCTCATCACCACTGGTATGCTTCAATGCTTGACACCGTCTCGCAATCAGATGAGAAGTTGTTGTTGTATACGTATGATATAGTCTTGCACGGCTTTTCTGCGATGCTGAGCAAAGTAGAGGCCGAAGCCATGGAGAGAATGGAGGGGTGCTTGGCTGTTATCCCTTGTTCCCTTGAAAAAATAGACACAACGCGGTCACCCGACTTCCTGGGACTTGCCTCCTCCTCTGGGTTATGGTCGGAATACTCTACTTATGGCGAAGATGTTATTGTGGGGATGATCGACACGGGGATATGGCCCGAGAGCAAAAGCTTCAATGACCAAGGACTTGGACCTCCTCCGTCTAAATGGAAGGGTGAATGTGAAAGCGGGTGGATGTTCAATTCCTCAGACTGCAATAATAAAATCATCGGAGCCCGGTACTTCTTCAGAGGCTACGAAAAGGTTCACAACATCACCCTTAACGAAACTTCTCCCCGAGACACCGATGGCCACGGCACACATACAGCCTCTATTGCTGCGGGAGCTGCGGTGCCAGATTCCAACTACTTGGGTGTTGCGAACGGAACTGCGACAGGGATGGCCCCTCAAGCCAGGCTGGCCATCTACAAAGCCTGCTGGGCCGAAGGTTGCTACGACGCAGACACTGTTGCTGCCATGGAACAAGCCGTTGTTGATGGCGTCGACATTATTTCTATCTCAATCGGCTCAGCAGACGTGCCTTTTTACATGAGTCCCAGAGCCATTGCAACATATAGGGCCATAGAAAAGGGTGTTTTTGTTTCAGCCTCGGCGGGCAACGATGGACCTTTTTCGTCTAGTTTGAGTAATACAGCGCCCTGGATTATAACTGTGGGTGCCAGCAGCCTTGACAGGGATTACCCTGCTTCTGTTGTGCTTGGCAATGGACAAGTATTGACAGGGTCGTCTATGTACCGTGCAGCGGAAGAATTGCTGGCACCTTTGGTGTACGAATCCACCAACAACAACTCAAGGCGTTGCCTCGATGGAAGCCTCGATCCCACGGCTGTTAAGGGCAAAATCGTCTTGTGCGATTGCTTGTTATTTTCCATCCATCCGGATGAGACGAGCGCACTGTCGAAGGCGAGGGAGGTGGCGAGAGCAGGGGGTTTTGGAATGGTAGTTGCAAATGAAATGCTCCTGGGGCAGATCAGCAAGTTACCGATCCGAACAATCTGCCGTCTATCGCCGTCAGTTATACCGCGGGAGAAGAAATCAAAGCCTACATCGACAGCACGGGGAATAATGCCACTGCCGCCCTGAACATCACCGCTACAACTGTTGTGGGAAACCAAATAACGGCTCCCATTGTGGCTGCATTTTCTTCAAGGGGAAAGAGTGAAGGCTATCCACACATTCTGAAGCCCGATTTGATCGCTCCTGGGGTGCTCATATTGGCAGCCGTTGGAAGTGGTTACCAGCTCCTATCGGGGACTTCAATGGCGTGTCCTCACGTGAGTGGCATTGCGGCGCTCTTAAAATCCATACATCCCACGTGGAGCCCCGCCGCCATCAAGTCCGCTCTCTTGACATCTTCTTACACTCTTGACAACGCAGGGCAACCCATCAAGGATTCATACACAATGGAGGCAGCCACCCCGTTTGCCATGGGTGCAGGCCACGTGGATCCGCTAGCTGCTGTTAATCCTGGCCTTGTCTATGATATGGAAGCAACAGATTACATCGACTTTCTCTGCACTCTCAACTATACCAGCAAACAAATCGCTCTACTCACCAACGATTCTGATTCCTGCACCAAATCCACCTCCACTTTGGAAGCCGGGGATCTCAACTACCCCTCATTTTCTGTGCTCTTCCACTCCAACGGAGCAGCAGTTCAGACGAAGAGGAGAAGAGTCAAGTATGTGGGATCAGTAAATTTTAGCGATGGGGGCGATGTGGTGTTTCAAGTGACACTACTACACGGGGCATATTTTGAGACGGTAATTAGAGACAAAAATTTAAATTCGTCTCTAATTTATTTTATCGTCTCTAACTTCTTTTTATTTTATTTAATAGTAAAAATGTTGGGGGGAATAGAGAAAAAGGTCAAAAAAAATCATTTTAGGTCTTGGATTGGGAGAGGGGAAAGGCTGTAAACATGGTGTCTACAGCTCCGTGAATATGGTCTTCACCACCACCCTGTTTGATCCATACAATCCAGCTTCCTGGGGTTCGAAGACACCATCAGATGTCTGTGTAGTGCTGGTTTTTGAGTCTTTGTTTAGTCTTTTGCTTTTGTGGTGGGCAGATTATGTGTCTGCGTTTTTTATAATGTTTTGTGATGTCTGATTTTTGTTGGTGTTTTCTCTGTTGTTATTTTCGTATGATGTCTGTGTTGTTGTGTATAAGTCTTTGTTTTTCGTTGATGTGTTCTAAAGAAGAATAACATTGGAGCGCCAAACATGACCAGTCCCGATCAGAATACCTCGGAAAGTCCTCCATTTCGCAGGGTAAGACTTATTTTAATCGATTCAAAGTAATTTTTACAGTGCGTCTTAATGCGCCAGGGCTAAATTTTTTCAGTGTAGGGTTTGACTATTTAACTTATTCGCTTTGGGCTTCAATACTTACATATGGTTTATTTGTTAAACGACCCTCTGTTATATTTCAGGGTTTTCATTGTTCATTTGCTGTACATGATTTTAATCGATTTAAAGTTGTTTTTAGAATGCGTTTAAATGCAAAAGGGCTAATTCTGCAGTACTGTATCGTTTGTCTATTTAGTATTTTCGCCTTGGGCCTAAATTTCCATATATTTGCTTAGTCTGATGTTGATAGGAATTTGTTATATTATACGGTTTAGGGTTCATTTGTTACGCAGTCTTTTGTTATATTTCAGGATTTATAGGGAGAAATTTGACGGTGAAGTGGTAAACAGCAGTAGCTAGCCGCAAAATATTAGCAGGGTAGCAGAACAACAAAGCAATGTTTGAGGTTTGTAAAATCTTTTCCAACTTTTGGTGCTAAAATTATTTTAATTGAAATCGTAGATGTTTTAATTTTGAATGTTATCAGCCAGATTTTTTTAATTATTCACCTGTAAATGTAGAAGGTTCTGGGTGCCTGTGTTAAATTAGACCATCTGGTCAATGAATTTTATTGGGAAAATACACGGGCAATTTTGGAGATGTAATATTGCATTTTGTTTGGAATTTTGCAAGTGCAAATTCACAGAAAATTGCGGAAATTTACATCTGGTTTAGTGTTGGCGATTAGGGCTTATATCTTACTTGCATTACGCCTAGGATTTACTAAACTTTCCTGGATTCTATTTCTGCTCAGGATATAGGTGTTTATTTCGCTTAGGGTTTTCCAGATCTGGATGTTTTGGCTAATGGGATCATTATATATATGAATAAATTGTGCATTTCTGTATGTTCCCCTGTTTTCGGTGTAGAGGTGTTTATTTAGCTTAGGGTTTTCCAGATCTAGATGTTTTGGCTAATGGGATCATTATTTATATGAATAAATTGTGCATTATTTCTATATGTTCCACTGTTTTCGGTGCTGTTTTTTGTGGTTAGATTGTAATTTGTTTGTGTTTTTCTGTGTGCTCCTCCTTAGAAAAACAACAGTCACATGCCGCAGAACTGTAAAATATTTTAACTTTTGGTGTCAAAATAAGCTTTCTCAAAATTGTAAATTATTCCAAAGTGTTTTAGGTGCCTTTTTGAAAAATTTCAGCTAGACTTTTTGAATTTTCAGATGGTTCTGGGTTGTCTGTGTTTAATTAGACCATCAGATCTAGTTTTAAAAAATAAACATGTTAATCATGTAAATTTGGGAATTGAGGAAGTTAAAATACTCCAAGATTGTCTGTGTACTCGAACTTGCCCATGGTTTCCAATGTAGTTGGATTAATCTGGATAGATCCTTTCATGGTTTCGGTCAGGCACACAACTCTCCCATCACCTAATCTGTTAAACCCACAAGATTGATTAAACACTGGAGGAAAATGGGTTAATTGGTGCTCATTTCTGTTTTAAGATCATAAGTGAAATGAATCAAGAAGAGGGAAAGGACCTAATCACTCCTGTGTTGGCATTGTCTGTTAATGAAGCTCCAGAGAAGAGTCCTGCCAGGTCCCCAACATAATCGAAAAAGTTTGCTGGCTTTGGAACTTCTGAAAATTCACGATAACAGATTTTGTTATTCTTTGTGGCAGCCTTGTAAGCCTCAGATTGTAACTGTGCATGCTCTGCAATCAATCGCCCCTCCTCAAAGTGAAGGTGAACCACTGTAGAATATTTGGCAAAAAAATATGCACCCATTAGATTAGACCAAGGAGCAAAATAGTAGCCATGAATAATAAGGAATGGGATGAATAAGTACCCGTCGAAAAGGTGCCTGACATTATAATCCCCTACATGAAACTTTCCTGGTCTGTTTCTTAGGTATGTGCCATTCTGCATATAGAAATTTAAGAGAGACTTACATTACCGAGCAAGTGAAATGGGTTATTCAACGATGCCACATGAAATAACAGTTCTTAAGAAAAACCCTAGAAGTACTAAACATTCAACAGACTGATCATTCTAAATAAATTGTAGATTAAAAGAAATTCAGGTCACAAGCATAGGTTTGAAGCACACTAACAAATGTGAATAAAAAGAACCCATAGACTTGCAATCTCAAATTTTATAAAAGCAAATGTGTTAATGTGACCCACTGATAAGTAAGAGTAGGTCAATGTAGTGGATGTAATCTTCTCCAAAGGGTTAAAATAAAAGTTGATAAAGTAAAGCTTCGCTTATAGCATGGAAGAGTAGAGGAGAACACTTAGTTGAAAATATAATAGTGGTGTAAGATCCCAAACATATTAACCAAAATTTATTATAATAATTATTTTTTGTTGGGGTAATCCACACGCATTGGTAGAAGAGTGAAGTTCTAATATTTGGAGCTTCATTGTGTACCCCCACGTCTCCATTGTCGGTATCCATATTTGGGGATTTGGAACCACCTTCTGCATACCCCTACACCTCCACACCCATGTAATCTTGGCATTCTTTCACTCCTCCTTGAGTCACATTAGCTTGCATGCACTGGGTGCGCAGTTCGAGTTCCTCCATCATCGGTCCTTTAGAATCCTTGCGCAGGCCCGAAAACTCCTCTTCTCTCCGCACTTCAAATTTTTCTTTGCACATATAACATCAAATTTTTTTCTTGAATGAGTATTTCATTACACACCCGAGTGAGCCTCGGTGATGAACTTGTGCTCCTAGGAGAGGTGTCTCATGTTCAAATCTTGAGCGGGGTAGGTTATTTACACCCCGTATGATGGTAGCACATATGTTGCGTTCCTACTGGGAATACGGGGTGGTCTCATATGGCATAAGCTACCTTGCAGTTTATAGTTGGCGTGCCATGCATAGTGGACCTTCAAAAGGGCTTTCCTTTCATTTTTGTTTTTCCTTAAATTTGCTCCACATCCTTGTGAATGACCAACATGTTGCTGGAATTGATTATTACACTTTGCACCCTAATAACATGATTTTCCTCATGGACTTTTAGGTTGGATTGTGATTGACATGGCCTGAAGAATTTTCCCAAAAGAGCAGATAGGTCCTAACCTGAGTGACATTTGGACTCCAAACTTATTGGTGTTCACGCACTTAAGCAGACCTGGATCTTTAATGCTTTTTTGCAAAGCATTTTTCCTAGCATTAAGGGATACATCTGCTGTGATTGGGGGCCCTTGTCAATACCCTCGTCAATACATAATTTTTCTTCAATTGGTTTCTGCAGCTTAACATCCTCAACAAAACTCAACGGTTGACATTTGACTCCTCTTCCCCTAATGGGTTTCTCCTATTTCGTGAAGTAAGCAAGTTGATTGTGGCATACGGGACAAGAGTCTTATCCCTTCCAATGCCTAGTGATATATATGCTTTCAAGTACAAGGGTATTACAATTTCCTTGACAATCTTAACAAGGGGTGAGAACAACACCGTGGTTGACGTCTTTTAATTGTTCTGATTGAATTGAGTGTGCCATATCAAAGAAGAATCAAGGTTATGCATTACTACCCATATGGGTGTAAGTACTGGTCATTTAGGTCTCTTTGATGAGAGTGATTATATTGTTCTAATCTTTGCATGTTTTTTAACAAACATAGGAAAGAAAATTGTATTTTGGTAAGATACTATTATTTGTATGGTCTGTTATTTAAACTAAATTAAAATAACAGAACAATAGAATGTGTATGAAATGAATTCTACTTTTTTGTTTCTTCTGATTTATGATTTTCTTGTTTGATCAAAGTATTAAGGCACCATCTGTCACCTGAGTTAGTGGGTATTCGATCTGCTTTACTTCAGAAATCATAGACATGCCATTAGAAGTAATTATATTGCACTTAAGGTTCTAATTTAGTATCTTCTCATCTGATACAACATTGGCTGGAAACTATGTAAACTTTGGTGTATTTGAATTGTATGGAGATAGAGCACTGGCAGATGCTTTGGATATTGCTCTGAAGCTGACATTATCGATTCCATTGCCTGATATAATGGAATTTCGGAAGGTTAACTAAGCTTCCACCTAAATCCTTGTTATTGTTTAATGAAACTGAAAGCTGAAACAAAACAGACAAAGGGACTTTGTTTAAGGACTTCTCTAAGATCACGTTCTCAGTTCATAAAAGAAGCTAGGGGGAGGGGGCGTTTTATAACTATTTGTTTGTTTCTCATTCAGTCAATGAATATAAAACATGTAATTTTATTGTATGCTCTCAACATTTTCCCCATCTCTGATCGTTGTTTAAAGCTCTGGAGTTTCTTGTGTCATTTTCAGCTTACACACTCATATTTTTCTCTACTGGAAGTATTGTGCAATAGCCACACAAACGTCATTGTAAATCTGGATACAAGTACCTTTGCTCACATTGTTGGCTCATTAGAATCCGGTCTCAAAAGCCTGGATGTTAACATCTCTACTCAGGTATAACAAAACAGCCTATACAGTTAACTAATTCCTTTATGGTTTTCTGTTCTTCTGCTATTTGACGGGGAAATAGAAACTAAACACAAATTTGCTTGCTCACTTTTCATCTTTTGCAAGCACATCAGGAATGTTGTAGCCATTTTTACAACATGTTGTTCATTTCATATGTTATATTTGACTTGCAATATTGCCTGTTCCTCATAAATTGAATGAATTTCTTTGGAACTAATATCTAGCTTGTATTTTTGTTTTGCGTCAGTGTGCTTCGGCTGTAGACAATTTATCAGCTTTCTATTTCAACAATATCACAGTGGGAGAGACACCGGCATTACCTTCTGACTGTTAATTTAGCTCGACATATTGCAGAATGTCCCAATTTGTTTCCAGAGGTATGTATTGAAAATTGAAATACCCTTTACCCTTGCAAAGCAACAATTGTAAGATGATATGTAAGACCTTGGGAGACACAATGACTTATGACTCATTCTAAATGTGTTCGGCTCAAACTTCTATGGGAAATTTGTACTAAATCTTTTCGGTAATTAAGAAGTTGATACTTTAATTTCTTTCAAGTTGGATACTTTAATTTCTTTCAAATCTTTGATAATTAATTGACCATAGTCAAATTATAGCCCAAAGTGGACTCAAACAGTCAAATCCGTATGACATTAATTCATACGGAATTGATTCATAACGTAAGGATTCATATGGAATTAATGTCACTGTTTTGACTCTGAGTCCACTTTTGACTATAGTTTGACTATAGTCAATTAATTACAGGCCCAGAATGAGTATATTTCTTTTCTTTATTGAAGTTCCAAGAATGTTCATATGTCTTTCCTTCAGGACGCTTTTCATTGAAGAGATTTTAAAGATAATGTGGAACAGTTTGATGGACCTTCTATATGCACTTTTTAAATAATGGACCTTCTATATGCACTTTTTAAATATTATATATGGGAATTATTCGGGCATACAGAAGATAGGAAGTGGTCTTTGCAGACATATTGTTTTGCAGTGTAATTTCAAATTCCACTGTAGTCAGCACTTACAAAAGCTCATATATGTGTGAATTTATTAATCAATGTATTCGTGTTCATCAAGGTCACTTATGTGCAAGGGTGCACTGGTTACAAGTCCATAACGCATCTGATATAGGCCCCCATAAACTTGGGTGTCCAGGGATTTCGTGTTGATCCTAGGAGATATCTGCTAGCCAACACTCTAAATCACTGGAATTCACACTATTATGTGCGGAAGAAAATTATAAACAAGAATTTAGAATATCAAAATAACATTAATCCATTAGACAATAACAAGATATAGACCCATAACATAATTTTATTAGTCTGGTTGTTCTGTACATGGCATCATATTGAAAGAGCTGTGTGGTGGTCTATCTTATCTATCTAAATCTATGTAGGTACATATGCATAATGATACTACCAAAGGCCAAGGAACCTTTATGGAAGATGAAATGACTACTCTTACATTCCTAAGCCTTTGTCTTAAGTTGATTTTGGTTGAGCTGCATCTAGGAGCAATGATTGGTCCCAACAACACTTCCCTTGAGTCGTATGTGGGCTTCGCCCCACAAAAGAAGTGGATACAGTTGATACCGAGGAGATCTAGCACCTACACCATCATGCACATTGTTGATGTGACAGCTGATGCAAGGATAGATAGGCTCTGTTTGAGTGGGAAGTTTTGGTTCCGTTGTTGATGTTGACCGTATGTTTGATTATTTTTTGTTAGTGTTGGTCATAGAATTTGAGCTTACACCTAGATCAGGTATTGTGTACATGTGTATTATGAATAAAAATTATAGTTCTATATCTATAGGCTTATGGCCATTCATAGGTAAACTAAAAACCATTATAAAAATAAAAATAATGTAGTAAAATCTGACAAATACAACCATATTTCACATTCACAATGCACATGCTACATCTTCTTGGTTGATTTTTGTTAAATTAAACATTTATGGGAGAGGTACATCCAAAATCAAAAGTTTGATAATCAAACCATACCAACAATGCAAAGTTGAAAGTTCATGTAAAGTAGAAGATGGAAGGAAGGGAAAAAAAAGAACCACATTTGAGATCAAATTTTGGCATTAAGAGCAGTTTCAATAATGCTATGAAGAGTCTTGTTGTATTTTTCTGATGGCCAAGGAATTCAAGAACTACGATGAAGGAGAGCTATATCCATACACTACCAAAAAATTGTAATATAGCAGTTTTTTTGTCCACATTTGTATGATGACAAAGGAAATAAGAACCATACTGAAAGAGAGTTGTTTTCGTATGACATAGAAGTGGAAAGAAAGTGTGAATGATTTCCCCCAACTTCATTTGCACAAGTCACTATAAAAATGGATTTCAAAACCCAAATTACTAGGATACAAGAATATGTTTATACCTTAAATGGAATGGTCATGAATTTCATGGAAGATCGAGAAAAAGTCAAGATTAAGAGCTACGTCTACTGCCTACAAAAAGTCACTTTTCGATGGTCAATCAAGTGAATCTTCATCAAGCTGATCTGCGAAATGTTGCGTTGATGGTAAATAAATAGTTCAAATCTTTTGTGCTGATGCATATTGACAGCCCAAACATCTATTTCTACAGCCAACAGGCTTCACAGAAGGGAAGTTGAGATGATATTTTCTAGGAGCAGCAAGCTTTATTTTTGAGAAGCCCTAATCGAGTCTGGTGCCTTCCAACCTGGATGCTGCAATGACATTATGAAACTGGATATAGCATTTGAAGTTGGAAAATTATTTGATGTGTTAAGAATTAAGGTTTCATTAAAGAATTGAATTCTTGACTTTTGTGGGTTTAAAAGAGTGAGTATATGGTGGTAACATAACAGCTAAATGAAATCAGAAAGGTTGGTTGTATTATTTTTGAATTATCATGAAGCATGTGTCATAGTTCTTGATACTGTGTAACCTTCTTTAACTATTTTGTACCTGTAAACTTGTTAAAACCTTCATGCAATAATGATTCCAAACTTATTCCAATCTAATGTACATACAAAATTAGGGGTCACTTTGGTTGCAAACTCTTTGACAAGTTCTGTGCAAGTTCTTCACTCAAAAAACTGCTCAGGAAGACAGATTTGCCCCATCTTCTTATTTATATTTGAGGGACTTGCACTAGGATTATTTTCACCAAACTTTGAAATATTGATCTAAATCTATTTTAAATCATTCTACAACAAGTGGCATCTCATTTGAAGGTCTACAACTCATGTTATTTATGATAGTCCGCAAGGGGGTTAAAAACAAGACAGCTGACTGAGAATTTCACAGTTTACCCCTCTAAACACCTTACCAAGCCTCAAAATATTGCAAACATCTAAATTTTTTATCCCTATAAAGCTTTCCTCAAAGTTTCATCTTATCTGGATCATCCATTCCCAAGTAATGCACTTTTTAGAGCTGCTAAAAGTGGGGGTTTGCATTACTTACAGACCTGATGACTGAGTTTTGAACATAACTCTCTCTCCAGGTGTCTAAAAACTCTAAAATAACTTGTAACATGTTATAAAAATCACATTTATCATGTCTATAAATTTTCATAAGATTTAGATCATTTGTTTGAAAGATATTCTACTTTTAGTGAGTTTAAACCCTTCTTGAACCATCACCTACGAAGCTACTGTCTGTATTTTTGAAATATCTCCATATATAGACCTGATATAGGCCTAAAACTTTTTCCAAAGTCATATTTCAACCATCAAAATATGCTCCTAAAATTTCATTAGGTTTGGATGAGGGAAACTCCAGATATCAACGTTTTAGTATTTCAACTCTAGACTAGGATTTGACAGGACAGCAAGCACCCAGTTTGCAATTATCTTTGTTTAAATGTTTCAAATTCCTTTTCAACACTTCACACTTCTCCTGTAGGTTTTCCTCCAACTTCTCTACACTTTTCCTTCTTTGACTTACCTCAAAAACCATCTACAACATCATCTACAATGCATGTTTTTTCTGGACAAGCAAATTGTATATACCTGATTTCATAGAAAATTGCAATCAAGATTATATGTGATGTTCATAGGCACTTTAAAGTATTGAAAACCACATTATATCTTATATTTTTACCCTTAAACGATCCTTTCACAAGATAATGGTTTTCTTATTCAATGAAAACACCAAAATCTCATAGAAACATGCTCAAACAATAGTTCATACAAGCCACTTTACATCCACTGGTTGTAGCTTTGCAAACACTTGGGGCTTGCAAGAACACTTTTCAAGCCTGGTTGTAGCTTTGCAAACACGATTGTGCTCTGTTTGTGGTGAAGAAAGCTTTGGCACTGGTGACTTCTATTTTTTTAAATCCTTGTGTAAAACCATTCTTTGCGTAGCTTTCTTGGTGAGTATTTAGTTTCTACTCTTAATAGTAGCTCGGTTTGTTAAAAATAAAAAATGATATGCATAGCTCCTTATGTCAGGATCAAAGTCCCCTTGCTCATTTTCATATATCTCATTGTTGTGCTTGAATTCGGGGTGCAATCCAAAAGTGAATATTTTTCCTCTTCGTACTTTCATTTCAGCCTGAAATCATTTGTTTCTATGGACTAATGGTATTATTGGCTTCTTAGGTTTGCTGGCGTATGTGTTTTCATAGTCTATTTTTCCATGTTAAAAATACATAGTCTCTTTCAAACATATTTTCTCTATTGTAAATATGACTTCACATTAAGCTTAACAATGTTCTTGTGTTGTTAAACAGATAATATACTGTGTCTTATTCCTTTGATTTCCTATATGCATTACTATTGTATCATTAATTAGGTTCATGAAGAATATTTTGAAGCTGGTGCCGAAGTCTTAATAACAACATCGTACCGGGTCTGCACTTATAATATGCATTATTCATACATTCTTATATGTTTGTTTTCACTTTTTTGCCTTCATCTTGGCACCTCTTCATTCATGTGATATTTATGGGGATTTGATTGTTTACAGGAAACAATTCATGGTAGCTAACAGGTGCTCTTGACTAAGCATAGGCTGGAAACATCAATTGGAATAGCTATACTGCAGGTGCCAAATATGTCTAATTCCTTATATAATAACACCCCATTTGGCTTGTCTCCATGATGAAGCACATTTTCTGTGTTTATCAATATGTATATATTGCTTGGCAGGTGCCAATGACAACAATAGGTGCATTGCTGATGGACAAATCTGGTAGACGACCACTTCTTATGGTATGAACTTAGGCTCTGATAAAAGGCTATTATAAGGATTTTCATTGCTTATTTACATGAATATTAAGAGAAAATTTTCTTTAGATTGCTACTGGAGGAATGAGCGTCAGTTGCTTTGTGGTTGGATTGTCCTTTTACATACTGGTAATTACACTTATCACATCTTTATATCCACCCATCTTTATTGTTGGGATTTATTTTCATTTAATTAAATTGTTCACTACAATTAGGATACTGGTATGCAGATGCAAATGAAGTAGTAATTCTCTTTTTAATCATTCGTAATATTGGTATGGAGATGCCATTATCATCCGAAGATGGATCCAGAAGTGGGATCCAAAATTTCAGGCTTCATGCAGCTGACTTTAGGAAAATCCAACAAAAAACTAACATGCAAAGAAATTGATCTAAAGACAAAACAAAAATGTAGTTGAATATAATATAATTTTATTGACAATGGAGCTTTGATGTTCCATACGTCCACAAGGAGAGAATCAATCACTTAAGAAAATTACCAAGTACATAAAAGTATAAATTGCAAAATGGAAATTAGAGCAAAGATCACAATTATTCATGTTTATTGTGGATTATCTTGACTCATTTTCTATTATACAGGGGCATTCTCATCAATCTGCTTTGAAATTGCTTTGAAGCAAGGTAGCTTTAATTGGTCTATTGGTGAGTGTTGTGCCTCAATGGTTTCACTGGGCATTGTTTGTATATAATGCTTGTACGTTTTTACTCAATTTTCATGCATGTAGTGTAGAATATCCACTAAAGAAAAAATAGATGAATAATGGCTTCTTTTTTGTTTTTCTGTATAGGCTTATATCGGAACATTTTCACTAGGCATGTGTGGAATTCCAGGGATTATAATGTTTGAGGTTAGTCCTTGGTATAAGTTATGAAAATGGATTGACAGTAATGAGTTAGTGATAACTAATTTTTTAGAACAAAATGTAAAGATTGGGTCGATTTAGTAAAAACTAATTATTGTCCTAATTTAAATGTAATTTGTGAATACTTTTGGCAGAATTGGAGTAAAATATGTGATCATAATTTCTTAGAATCCAATGCACCTTCATTGCTAACGATAGTAGAGAATTCTATCAAAGTTGAGACAATCAAAGCAAAGAACATGAAGATGATTGCTGCCGATGGAGAGACAATTGCTCAAAAAGGAAGTTGCTCAAAATTGAAGTTAAGAAAAATAACCTCAAAGTAGCACTAGGGAATCATATGGATCACATGAAGTTGGTGGTGGAGAGGTGTTAATATTGTATATCAAGGGTTAACGGAATTCAGACACCCTTTTGTATCTTATCTTATTTGATATTAATAAAATATTTGTGGACCCATTTATTGGGCACAATTTTTAAATCAAATTGTTGTTAATTTATAATATTAATTACCAGAGCACTTCGACATCATAGATGATATGTAACTTCGTTGATTGCACTATATGATATTTGGTTATTATGTAGTTTTAAAATTCATATTTATCATTCTTTAAATTTGTATCGTCTCTAGAGAGACAATAAAAATTGAAATTAGTATTGTCTCCAGAGAGACAAAATGTTAGTATTCGGTATTGTCTCTAAGGAGACAATAATGATATTGTCTCTAGAGAGACAAAAATTATATTGTCTCTCAAGAGACAAAATATGTATCAATCATTATTGTCTCTTGAGAGACAATAATTAGAGACAATATTAGAGACACCCGCTTTGAGACAATAATAGAGATGATATACAACTTTTTTATTGTCTCTATTTGAGACAATTTAGTCAAATTTTGTCTCTATTAATGTCTCAAATGACCCCCCCTTGTAGTAGTGGGCCACATATACCGTGACCTTCAAAACAACGGCATGATTCTGCGCTCCACAAAATGAGTTTGGAGAGATAGCTTGGAACGCACCCGGGAGGGAAATACCTTGTTTGTAGCCCTGTTGCGTGTATGGGGAGCTTAAAATTATATCACAATGAACTCCGATTAGTCTCGAAATAATATAATATGTAACAAATGTTTAAGATATCTATGCTTATTGTCTCTCTCGAAAATAATGCACTGCATATCCTCCCAAGAGTTTGGCTTAGAAGAGGCCATTATAATCATATTTACTCTTGTATCAAATCACATAATCCAGTTGATGTTTCCTATGAAATGTGTTTCGACATTTTTATTTTTAGATACATTTGTTTTCATGTTTCTTGTCATATAAGTAGCAACTTTCATACAGAGAGTATTAACAGTGGATAAAAATATGGAAAAAAAAACGGTTCATAGAATGCTAGAAACGGTAAAAACCCATGTACGACCATTTTGCCTGGTCTACTCCTTAAATACTATAATGCCAACGAGCTTTGTAAATGGTAAAGGCCCAATAGTGTCTGTCACGTTTGCATGGTTAGAAACTCTTAGCCTGCTCTCTTGGCTTTGTGTGGTTTCCTCCCTAAATATGATAGTGCCAACAAGCTCTGCAAACGGTGAAGGCCCGATACTGTTCCCTTTGCATTCTCCCTAGTTCACCATATTACCGCAATTAATGACCATCTAGACATACCATAATATCAATCATTGACAATTTCAAGAATGTGGTCCATTTTTGTAATGGAAGGTCATGATGCATTGACCAGGATTGACCGAGTGCATTATGAGTGAAGGGTAGCCCGTGGTCAAGATTGCATACATGTTTATTCAATCTAAGTATAATTTTGTTGATTTAAAAAAACACTTTTATATTAATAGAACAATATATACAATGTCATTCATACAAAAATGGGTGGAAAAGTCACACCCCAAATGCCAAAAGTCACATCGAGCTAAAAGAAGCCTCGAGAGAGGCAAGTCATAGCACCAAAAAAACTACATAAACAATGCGAAATTCAACCAAAAGAGAGCACAACTAAGAGTGATTGCGAACATTGAAGCAAGTGGCGGAGGGAGGGGGACTATCAGGCTTGTCGCCCAACCTGAACTAGAGGGGTGAGCCTCATCAAAAATAGGATCCCACCCATCCCATCCATTATCTTGCTTATCACCAAAATTGTCATCAAGTTGAGTGGGAGAAATGGCCAATGAGAGCCGAGGAAACTTTCCCTGACCAGGAGAAAACCAACCAGAGCCACCCATCGAGGAAGCACAAGTGAAGGCGGCCAAGAGTGGGGAGATCTCCACCAAGGAGAAAGACTCCACGAGCAACGATGAGCTCACCCCCCCGCAGCTAGGAGACGGAGAGTGGTGAGGTGGAGGCGGTGAATGACGGCGCGGGGCACATGTTAGGGGAACCTGATTGACAACACAAGGGGCTGAACCCCAGTGGTCGAGGAGGCGCTGGAGATGCTCCACCTTGAGCCTAACCTTCTCGGCCTGATTTTGAATCTGAAGCATGACATTAGAGATCACAACCACTTTATTAGTAACAAAGAAATCATAATCAAGTATAGCACTATTAAAAACTACATTATTTCTATCTTTCCATAAAGTAAATAATATTTCAATTCTGAAGATGTGCTAAATTTTGTTTTAAATTGTAGGTAGCATGGCCGAGTCCCCATAAGAGCCATTTTCCAAGAGAAAAATCTAGAGAAAAGGGTTGGAAAAGGGTATGAATCCATCTCCAAGTTGTTTGCGCTCGAGGGCAAAACCAAAAATGTGCTTAATAGTTTCTAGTTGTTGGCAACACAAACAAATAGGATTAAACCCCAAATGAATGAGCCGAGTGCCAACTAGAAGGCCTTGATGAAGGATGCACCATAGAAAATGGGCTTTCTTGGGCTCGACATGAGTAGACCAAATAGAGGTCGAAGAGGAAAGGCACTAGCATCGATTAAATGAAGAAAAATCAATCACTTTAGGAGCCAACAACGAATAACCGAGGGAGGGTTTGTAACGGTGGAAAGTCGTATCGCAGGACAATTCTCGTCCATGCCACCGTAGTCATTTTTACAACCACCAATAGAAAAGGGAATCCCATGCACACTAACCTATCACCTAGCGCCGGCCGGGTGCTCACCCGAGGCACGCGTGCGGGCACCGAGTCTCTCTTTTATGTGAGTTGAGTGGGAAATCATCATCTATGATCCAAACTTTAAAGGAAGTGAGTGGGAATGAAACATGCAAACATCATAGAGCTCAGAACGGCTCTAGATCATTGCAGTCATTATAGACAGAGATACTTTAATAGACTTAAAGAACTAAAATAAAACAGAAAGGAAAATGCACAGAATTCATATTCATCTTATAAACAGACATGAAAAGGAACTATGAAGAATCATGTATGAATCCGAACCAAGAAGGATCATATTCAATTAACTTGGTAACCTCATTACATTCATTAGAATTACTACAAAACACCACATTATGGCAGACCAAAGTCATGCATCATAATTGGATCCATATCATTTAGCTCTCAAAAATAAATTTTATAACCCCAATCCTTGATACATCCTTCTCCTATATTTAATCTACCCAACCCAAACAGAGTTCCTTGCGGCATTTCTACAGGGCTCTGATCCTTCTTCCTCTCTCTCTATACCCGATTCCACCTCTCTTTTCTTCTGCAAGCACTCGTGTATATAGGCATCGCGAAGTGCCAACTCATCCTTATGTGGCCTCAGATTCGACGCCAAGTGTTTGAATGTGGTCCTCCATGGGAGCATTCTCCTCCATGTCCTCCATGGCAGGTCTCCAATTTTTGTCATGATGGTCTTCTACGAGCTTCCATCGCATGGTATATTCCTTCCTAGGCCAACCTATCGCCAGGCTGGCATCTTATCCATTCCGCATGTGCAGTCGGGTCACGCTTTTCTCATGTCCTGCCTGATATGCCAAATATGGCTAAGTCCCAAGACCTTATCTTCTGGTGCGTAAGATGGCCCTTCTAAATCCCTCCTAGAACCTTGCCTTGCAAACCTCCTCCTTGTGCGTCCATCCTTTAACCTAGGCCTTGCACGCCCTTGCGCCCCTGTGTACTTAGTTAATATTCTGGGGGCCCAACATCAGCCCACACTATGCCTGTTCTCCACCTGCGGAACACTTCTCCAAAGAATAAAGAATCACAAAAGACTTAACGTCTTCGGGAAAGAATAAGGGGATGCAGAATTTGGAAAAGAAGAAAATGGGGAAGTGATGGCATTATTGCAACAAGCTAGGAAAATCTTTTTACAAGTCAGCCTCCTACTTGTTCCAGGCATCGACTTAATTTTGCGCTTTCTGGTAGAGGTCACCGACTAGGGCACTTAGCTCTCCAAAACTCAATCCATCTCCTTGAGTGTTCATAGTGTCAACAATTTTCTCTAGGTCCTTGCCCATGTCTTCAAGCATGTCCATCCTTCTAGTAATCTGTGGGTATAGCTCCTTTAACCGGTTCTTGATTATATCCCTTAGGGTCTCAATAGCTTCTAACTTCTTTTCAACCTCAGCTAGGAGTCTATCCCACTTTGCTTTGTTCCCTTTGTTCTTTTATTGGAACTCTTTAAGCTCTGCTTCATAGTTGGCGACTAGAATACTCGCCACTTTATCTCTATCTGCATAGTTGTCATATGCGGCCTCAACGATATGGGCAACACTTTTACATAAGCAAGAAATTTTATGTATTCAGCCATGATTGTTACTACCTTCAATTTATCCCCCTTATCCAAGCGTGTTGTTACTTCTTCCATGGATTCTAAGGCTAGAGGTTGTCTTTCCATGGTGAGGATGTGCATTAAGTCTTCAAGGCACTCAAGGAAGATCCATTTCAAAACAATGGCATCTCGTGATGGATTCTACCTTCTTATGTACTTCGCGCACCCTTTCCTTTTCTTCTCTGAGTTCACGCTTTAGCTGAGCATTAATTAACTCCTCCTTCTTTGAATCCTTGGCCTTCTTTTCTAGGTCTTCCTCCCAATTTTCTAGTTCTTCTTCTAGAAATCTTATCCTGTCATTCCATACAAAGAGCCTAGCCTCAACCTCAACTAAGACCTTGTTGAGCGCATTGCATAACTGCTCATCTGAAAGTTGTTGAGCATTTACCAAGGGGCTGTCTCCCTTTGACTCTGGTATTTTCATTAATGCCCCTGGCTTACCTCAAACTCTGGCTCATCGATGTGGGACTCAATTTCCCAAGAGAGCATCTTCCTCATCCAAGGGTATGCACCTTCTTCATCAAACGACTTCATTAACACGAGTTCATATATTAGAATGGTGTTTTGGAAGAATGTGCATAACACCTTACTGGGACCATTAATGTATCTCATTCCTTACCTCTGGATCTCCATTCACTTTCCCCCTATGCATGTTCCTTTAGAACAGCTACTGCTTAGGATCGGGCCTCCCGCGCTATCGTGATCTTTCCCTGTGATGTCTTCCTTATCTTCCTCCATCACTACATCAACGTTGCGCTCCAATTCTTGTTCTACCAAGGCTTCAATGATTTTTGTTGCTTCTTTTTCTGTCACCTCATTTATTTGCTCCTTCGTGAGGCTTGGGGTTTTTTGATCATGCACTCCAACTTCTTCACTTCCTCCTATGTCCTGGGCACCTTCTTCCTCCTGGCTACCCTTACGCCGCACAAAAAGGAACTCATGTTCTTCTTTCGAACTGTGCACACCGAAAAATTTGTTCTTGGTCCTCTTCAGATTCATCTTCTTCATCATCATCCCTCTCACCTATTTATTTCTCCAAGCTCTCTGTCTCCTTCGAGTCATCTTCCTCCATCACCTTTTGTTTCTTCCTAACTGAGGATTCTAGTATAGGAGACTCTTCTTTCTCTTCCTCTTCCTCTGGTGATTTCTCCTATGCGATGAGTTTTTCTTGTGCTGGCACCTCCTCTTTGATAGGGGACCTCTTCTTGCACGTGTAAGTACTCATTCTAGCGCTTGTTCTTAGGGTGCCTATCGCCCGAGTATCTTGGGCACTTGGTGCCTTTTTATGCACTTCTTTTTCTTTATGTCTGGGTGTGGGCTTCTTCCTACCTGAAAGGTCCTCAAGTATAGCTATCTCATTTTCAAGATAAGCTCCTTTTCAAACTTGGGCCTTATCCGAAGGTATACACGTGCCGCAAACCTCCCTACAATAGTCATAGTTAGGGGTTTTACCATTTGGACTTCATACGACACGTACTTTTCCACGTACATGTGCTTATTGGGGTATACCAACGTTCTACTCATCTCCCTGTGGTCCCGATCCAAACTTCCAAGGTCAAGCTTTAACTTCTGGGACTCCTTGAATCTATTAAGTCCCACCTGGAAGTATTGAGCTATGAAGGTGAATGGGATCTTGCACCAAGGGCTCATACTTTCATCTATCAACTTGAACCTACCAATACAAAAGTGTTGGTATACATCAAACTCAACTTCTCCTACCAAACGCTGAAACCTGCTTTCAAGACTCTCCATTCTACCCCGAATGTATTCCTTAAGTGTGTATACCACTTTTCAAGACATGCCTTGTGAATGGGCATCATGCTATCACAAGTGTATTTCTCAAATATTTTTGCAGGCGAGGGATCTTCCTCTAGGTACTCCCAAACGAACTTGTCTGCTGCATCTGGTACCCCAATTTCTGAGAACACAATGGTTAAGAGGACATTACCAAAGATAATCTTGTCTCCTTATGCGCTGGTGATAATTTCATCTAGCAATGTATGCGGACAGATTGTAGATGGTGCCCTTTAATATTCTTCTACAAACATTCAACCAGGACTTGTTTACCTACGTCCATCTTTCTTACATGTTGAGTTTTGTTACTAGGCATGTGGCCATTCTCATCACTGGGTCTTGGATATCCACAATATCAAAGTACCTTGACCCCTTCTTGTACACATATGCGGCCACTGTTTCCTTAATTGCTTCCTTGTCACACAGGTCATCCTTTATATCTTCTCCTTCATAGATAAGGCCTGTGAATTTTGAAATTAGCTGAGGGGTTATGCACATCTTATGCCCGTGAAGTGAAAGTGGTCTTCATGTACATGCAACATCAGCCACTGATAGAGGCACTCTGGCTTTCTGAAGTAGGGTAACTCATAGAGTTGTAATAAACCCGCCTTCTCCAACTTCACCTTGACTTCATCACTATAAATTGGTAACCCCTCAGGTGTTCTTTGGTTAGTCGGGCACACTAACTCCAACTCCATTTCCTTTTCAATCGCATTCATGCAATGATTGTAGTCACTTACTGTCATTTTTCTTAAGTGGGATTCCCATTCCATCCCAAGCGAAACCCCATCTGGGTACTGCATTTCTACATACCATTCCTCATTGGTACTTGCAGTAGTCTCTTGTTGTTTTCCTTGCCCTTGCCCTTCTTAGGTGTTACTGCTGGTTTCTTGGGTGCCATTGTGTAGGTTTTCTCTGCACTTCAACGTCTCTTCCTAGCTCTGCTCTTCTATCTTTTCTAAGTTCAAATCTCGAACCGTGAAGAATACTCTTTTCCAACCCATGCCCTAGCTACCAAACCCCAACTAGAATATCTCCTACATAAGACTACGCTTCTCCACAACTCTTTCCACTCGTGAACTATTTCCCTCCTAGTTTGCAGATCCAAACTAGTCACTCATGGTTAAACTCGAAACTCACTTTACGAAATTGATCATTAACAAAAAAAATTCAGGTTATTCTTAGTGGGAAGAGTGGTGGTGGGAATTTTGTTGATCAACTTGTTGAATTTTTCCACTAAATCTCTCATGGACCCTTGCGGATATTTCTTTATCTTAGTGAGTTGAGTAATCAAGGGATGAGCATCTTTGGTGGTTTTTAACCTCTCTTCAAACTTCTTCTTGGTGTCACCCCATTTGTAGATCGAGCGTGATGGCAAGTAGTGGAACCAATCTACCACCGCATCTTACAATGCTTCTATGAACAACCACACAATAACATCTTTGTGTTGCACTCCAAGGATTCTGCAAGCTATGATAAACCTCCGATGTGATCATTAGGACGTTGCTTACCATCTCCATAGAACTTTGGAAAATTATTTCTTGATCCTTTTGGAAGCTCATTAAGTGGGGGAGTCAAAGTTAATGGACCATTGTTTTATCCCCATGGTATAGAAGTTTATGTTGCCATCTATTCCTCTATTTTTTCTTCTAGTTCTTCCTCACTTTCTTCTTATTATCTTTGAATTTAAAAATTTAAAGGTGGGTGGAAGATGGGAGAATTTGTAGGGGTTTCATTAGGAGTTTGAATGGGATTACCACCTAGAGTACCTCTCTATGAATCAAACGGAGATGAATCTTGGGAGAAGTAGTATGGGTTTTCTCTTACTCACTCTTGATTTTGTAAAGCTTCAAAAGTAGGATAAATAATTCCTCTCAACCTATCCAATCTTGTATATATTCTCTTAACTAGGTTATCTCAAGACACTTGGAAAAATTATTTTGATCATTAAAGTACTTTTTAATTTTTTTGTATTTTCTAGATATCTATTCGGGTGCAACGTGAAATATCTATCCCCAATGGAGTTGCCAAAATTTGTTTGTGAGAAAACTTTTCAGCTAGGAAAATTATGTCTCCACCAACATTCACGGGAATGTGCCTCTCTCGCATTAAATAATACAACTCCCATTATTGAATGTAACTAATCTAATCCTAAACTAAATGCTATGCATTGGAAAAATACATCGGGATCACACAAGGACACTCCACTAAACCTATGGTAAAGTGCTTGTATAGGGTACAAGGGAGGAAATCATAGTGATGAGGGGGAAGGAGAGAAACTAGGAAAGGAAGGTTACTACCGTGAGTAGGCCAATTATACAGTTCATACCTAGTAAGAAAAGTAGTTCAACATTCAATATAGATGAAAGAAACAACAAAGTTGTCTAGTGAGATAACCAAACCTAGCCACCAAGTTCATAGATTCATCTATTAAATATACAAAGCTCTTATTGGATCATTATACTTGCAAAGTGCGTAAAAGAGACAAGTAGTAGAAACACAAGAAAAGGATAATAGAAGAAGTGTGGATTTTATTTCGTGTGCATTGGTGATACAAAGATCAACAACAGATCACAATCCACTAGTGCTACAAAAACTAAAGTTTTTAGATGTAATCTTCAGATCCCTTTAAATGGAGGATCCATTTTAGTTTATAGCAATGTGAATTGACCTCTCTCGCCTTCCTTTCACATAACTCTTCACATTCTTATTCCACTCGTGACTTTTTATTTGCAATTAGAAATTAAAAATTAAGTATTTTCCTTATAATTTTGAGAAAATACTTTTACAATTCACAACTTATGTCACTTAAGTGAATATGAAAAATACAATTATTATTCTCAATTAATAATTAGTAACGAGATAAAAGGAAGAGGGAGAAAGAGGGAAGGAGAGAGGAGATGCAGGGAATGCACTCCTTCGATGATCGAATTGAATGGCTTGCGTAGTCATGAACTCTTAGTAAATAACTCTAACTCTCCATACTAAAAGAAGCCTCCTCCTAAATGGTGAAAAATTGAAACCTTGAGATCTTTTGCATCATGAAAAACCTTTGTTTGAATGATCGACAAATATATCCTATCGGGTACCTCGAGTGAAGAAGTGAGAAGCACTTGATCACTAGACTACTGTAGACAATGAAGGATGCCCCCAAAATACTTGATCAAACCATGAGAAGATGTCAATACTTTGTGATTGATGATGCATATGAATGAAGACTTCGGATAAATTTCTCACAAAATTCAACCATGATGTTTACCGATGGAGCATGCTCAAGATCTCATTGTGGAATCATTTATTTATTGCCACGTAAAAAATATGAACTTTTGGAAGACGTTCTCAGGAACTTAGATGCTTCACAATGAATTACTCCCTATTGATGGATCTTTCTTTTCTTGATATATTTAACACAACTTGCTCAACTAACCCACCGAGTTCAACTATTTTGGCTCACTTTGAACACCTTATTGAGATCAATCATATTGCTTTCCCGAGGAGCGTAGATAACTTCGACCTAATTGAGGATTTAAAATGATGATCTCTAAAGATCTCAAACCTTTTCGCATATCCTCTAGGATTTCACGATGCTTCTCGTTTGGAATTGTTGCACCCTACATTGTTCTTATTTTCTTATGTACACTACCGTAATGATAGTGATGTCTTAGGATGCCTCATGGAGGACGAATTGACTTGTTTGAATCAGTGCAACTATTGCACACCCCAGCGTGAAGATGTTGTAAAGAAGAGAGGTGAATGGATATAGAAACAACTTTTACTTACTACACTTAGAATGATGATTTTCTATTTTTGGAAAATGCCATTTTTCACTTTCTTCACTTTCAACCACCCCTCTTGTTTTCCCAATTGCTCCTTGTGAACATTGCCCTCAAGAATTTTCCCACCGGGATAACTTACTTTTTATAGTAAGTTCTCATGTAGAGAATTAGTATTTTGGAAAGTATCTTTCCTAACCTTATATTTCGATGAAACCACCTCCACTGGATAGATTTTTCTTATGATCTCATATACAAATTTTTATCTCAATTCGATCTCCGAGAATAGCAGATTTTTTTTTATAAAATGACGGCATGAAGTCGGGATTTTTTCCATAAAACATGCATGTCACTTTTATCACCTTGGTTGTGATTGTACTTGGAAATGGTGAAAATGCAAATAATCCCACTTCAACCCATGCACTAGTTTGCAAGATATAAATATTTTTCCTTCGCGGCCTACATAGTCAATCTGGAAAAAATGGACTTGGAACTTTAAAAACTTGTAATTTTTATGAGATATTATTCTTGTGCAACCATGGAGGAATGGAGGTGGAATAATGGTGAAGTAATATTTTGGAAAAAATTGTCAAAGTTCGAGTAGAAATAGAGAAAAAAGTGGGGAGGAGTAAAAATGGCTAACTCTAGGTATTTATAAGCTTTTTTCGTTGAGGAAGAGGGGGCACATTTTCTTGTCTTTCTTTTATTCGCTTGGAAAGGGATGAAGGGGACACATAAGTGTGTCTTTCTCCTAGTGACACTTTGCATGCATGTGGAGTGAGGAGAGAGGGCTCAAAAACTAGAAAAAGGTGTTTATCGAGAGTCTTTGGGGTCATATGACATGTGGCACCAAAAATAATTCTAACTCCGAGAGTATCCTCGATGAGAGAGCTTGAAAATGAAGGTTTCGTATCAAGGTATTTTTTGGGCACTTCTTTATATCATTTTGAATGAAATAATCATTTGGAGAAGAATGAGATGGCTCTCAATGTATGGTTCTTATATAAACCCCTTCAAATATTACCTTCCCTAGAATCACAAAGTGTGCCCGCTAAAAATGATATCCCCAATGAAACACAAGGGGCTTGTGAAAACATTAAATGTTCCAACTTGTAGAGGATCCTCTTAGATTTATAATGAATGTGTTTTTCCTCCTAAATCCTTATGGAGCCCCCAATCATCCGTCAAGATCATGTGTCTATTTTTCCTTCCTTCTCCTCCCAAGGGCTCTGACGGTAATATGAAAAACCATGTGGAAGCAAGAGGAAAGGCTGAATTTTATTTTCCCCCTTGTCCCCTTGAAAGGGAATGAAGGGGGAAAATGTGCTCCTCAATATCATGATGAAAAGTGGCACTTTGTGATTGCACAATGGAGGGAGCTAGAATGAGGTGAAAAAGAGCTTAACTTGCTTCACGGAGCTTAATGAGGTCATGTGAGGGTCCAAGAGCTCGAAGGTGGGTGAACCTAATTTACTTTCCCCATGTCCCATTGGAAATGTTAAAAGGGACACCTAAAGTGTGCCTAAGCCTCATGCTACCACGTGGCACTGAAAAAATTGATTAAGGACAAAGCTTGTACCTTAGAAAGGAGCTTGAAAATGATGTTCCCGGATCTCCCAGGGGACTTCTTAAACACTTCCTTATATAATTTTGACTAGAAAACAAATTTTAATAAGGACGGGATTGGTTCTCAATATCTAATTCAGCTTGAAACATTCTAAAAAATGGCCTTTTTATCGTGCTTAGCTAGTTGTTCCTGTGAAGAATGGGTTGTGGAGAGAGATGCTTGGGTGTTGTGAAAAGTATGAAATTACCGCCATTTAGAGAATTAAATCATCTTTCCATTGATATTTTAGTTGATCTCTAAATCATTCTGAGCTCCTTTAATCGTCCTTCGAATCTCGTGTGTTTTTCACATTCCAAGCTCCTTTCACCTCAAAAACCCGCTTTTATTGAACTTGCTCCTAAATCCCCAAATATTCCCATAATATTTCTTAATCACTTGAAAAATGATGTTTGATCATGAATACTACTACTTGGTGAATTTAGGACTTGAACTCAGCTCTAGAGAATATGAACCCCACTACAAGATAACATACCCTATATCCACAATTTTCCCACAATTTCTTTGTGGGGTATATTTGGTAATATTGTGAATCCAAATTTGTGGACTCCACCCACAAAAATATTGTGGAATTATTTAATTGTAGAAATGTTGTCGCAATTACCACAATTCAAAATGTGTGGCAATTACCACAAATAAAAAAGTGTGTCATTGTAACAATTTTAACAATTGTAACTTTACAACAAATCAATAACAATAAAGATGTTGTCACGAGACCAACATTTGCAATGAGGCAACATTAAGAAATTTTTGTTTACCTAATTAACTTTTACATGTTTTCAAGAGAAATGTTAAACTCATATTAAAATATTATTTAAAATTATAAATTTATTTTTTATTAAATTATTTTAAAGAATTAAGGTTTTTCAAATAAAATATAATTTAAAAAAATATTAAATGTATGTCTATATGTATTTCAATATCTTTAAAAAATATTTAATATTTGTTGTAGTATAATTATTTAGAAATAAATGGTTTTTTTATTATTATTTTGCCATGCATGAATTTTTTGAGTGCAATAAATTGGGAAACAATTATAATAAAAAAAGGAAAAAATTATGCATAGCATTGGTGTTTTGGAGAAAAAAAAGTTCTATTTTATGTTCATCTATGTATTCTTTATGAAACATAAGGAAACCAATTTTCCCATCATTCGCCGTTTATTAATATAAATTATATAATTTTAATCAATTTTATCTATAATTTTTGTTATGGGAATGTGACTTAAGGATTACATGTATAATTGGAGGGATTCGTGCACAACTATTCCATCCTTACTATTTCCATAATTTTGTAGTATCTTTTCTATTATCTTTAAAGCATCGAATTCATGATTAATCTTTTCCCATAAGATGTAAATGGATCTAAATCATGGGACTTGATATCGAGTTAGAACACACACCATATTTAAAGCTGACGCTAAAATTTCTGCACCGATTAAATTTTTGTTGATAAAAATACTGAAAGAAATAACATATAAAATGACAGAGTATGGTCTTTCTAAAACAATTTAGATTTAAAATTTGAAATTGAATTAGATAGGAAAAGGGAATCATATTGAAAAGTGTTGACTTGGTAAGAAATGCATGTGTGAGAGGTAATATATCCACAATATAGTAACTTGAAATATATTCGAAGGACCCGTGGCTACATATTTTTCTTAAAGCAAAAACATTCTATAAGACCATATCCTAAACGGCCTGTATTGCACAAAATGAGATTCTTTATTCTCACATGCTTCCCCATCCCTGAAAAAATGAAAAAAATCAGCATATTCATAATATGAAAGGAATCAATCATAATATAAAAGGAATCTAATAACCAGATATGTGCAACAATCATTTTAGAAATGGACATCACCACATACACATTATTTGTGAAGTTGGAACTTGATCTTCCTATTCCATTCCCTAAAACAACCACTACAAAATGGCAAAAATCAACATGTAAAGATGCTAGATATGAATATGCAGAGTAGCATGGATGTGGTATAGTCGTATTTAAGGTTAACTGATTGTGGCTCACACCTTTACTTTTAGATTGTCATTGCTGTAATAAATGCGTAAAAATCAAGTGCGTGGATAATCGATTCTTAACAACTATATAATCTCTCGATTTTCCCCTAATATTATGAGAAAATTAAGGATTCATAAATGGTCGACGTTGAAAAGGCATGCCTATAATTTTAGTTTTAGAGAGAGTAAGGGCATGGTCCCATGGAGCCGCTACAGGTTCTATAATGATGCAGCAGGTGATCCCATGCAAAAATTTTCAACCAGCTACAGGGTAAATTAGAATCTTGCCCAGGAAAGTAGGAGCTCCACAATTTCTGCCTGTTCAACTCCAGGGGGGGCTGAAGAGGGGGCTGACTATTTCCTGCTACAGTTTAGGCTTTTTTTTGTCCAGCTGGCAACCCAAATGCATTCCCGCCAGCTTTTTTGGTCGATTTGGAGGGAGATTTTCACCTTATATACCCTGCATCTGCTCATTATTTGAAAGCAGTGCTTTGGAGGTGGATACTGTAAAAAACGAAAATCTCATTTTTGCAGTGCTTTGGAGCACACTGGGCAGAATGGGACCATAAAACTGCAATGGGCTCCTATTATTTCTCAGCGGAAAATGTTAATAAAAAAAATATTACCATGGGACCCAAAAACAGCTAATATGCTCCTAAATTCACTCAGCAGCACCCGCTGAGATTTTTATGCAGCCCCCTCTCCATGGGACCATGCTCTAACTATTCAATATTCTTTGGTTATCAATGAATTGTGAAATATTTAAATTATCCTTGAAGTCGCTAAAATAAAACCATTATTTTTTAACATATATTAAATTTACTTATCTCAAAGTAAATATTTCTTTTTTAATATATGTCAAACTTATTTTTTATTATTAAAAAATAGTACCTATACACAAACAACTTGCTAAAAATATACATCCCTATATTAATTGAATATCTCAAATGTTTAATATTTGTTTATTATTTGTAGAGCAAATCGTTAAAGTGAGATTAATTTGAAATTAATTAAATAATGAGGTAATTAATAAGTTTTAGTTTTAGGTATTAAGATTATTATAACATTGTGAATGGGTGATACTATTATAAGTTTATTTTTTTGTATTTATGTATGAATTTAAATGTTATTTTTAATGGAGCAAATTTTTGTAAAAATTATTATGTTAAATTTTAGTTTTTATTTAATATGTTTTAATGTGATTTTTCATGTCAAAAATTTGTGGAAAATCAAGAAAGTTAATGAATTTTGTCACAACTACAATATGAAATATTTCTATTTTTTAATTTTAAATTCATAACACCCACAAAATATTTAAAGAGAACTTAATATGTTATTATTTAAATAATTAGATTCAAATGTTGGGGTTTGTATGAATTGTTGATATTTATAAGAATATAGAATATTATTAACATGAATGAAGTGGATTTACATTAATTAAATTATTAGAAATGAGAGTTATCATTTTCTTAACTACACACTCTCACATATTTGGTTGTGTGAATAAATAAGTCAAGATTTTTAGAGTTATATAAATCATTCTAAGATTTATTAAAGATAGATGACTCACATGTATTAATTTGAGTATGGGATCATATAGATCATTGTAAAAAAAAAAATCATTGTTTATTTTTTATTTTTTAAATCATACGGTGTAAATTCCCAAATCTAATCTTTACCTTGTAGAATTGTATAAAAAGTGATATGTTGTGGATTTACAAAAATATTTAATTTTACATAACATAGATCATTTAAATTTTAATATGTAATCCTTTGATGTTGTACAACAATTACAATATGTGCTATATAAATAAAGTTATGTTGTGGATATTCCACAATCATTTCACAATACTAATTTATTGTGGATACAATTGTGGATAAAGGAATCTAGTTCTAGTAGTGCCCCTGAAAAATGCTAAAAATAGCCATTCTCAAGCATGCTAAAAATCCGCTTCAAAGACATTGTCTCAAAAGAATCCTATGAAATTGTTTTCATCTTTTTAGCACATGGGAAAGTTTGGGACAACAGCATTTAACATTACATGGATGGGGATAGGCATTTCATACGGGTTATTTGATCTAGAAGGGTATCAAGGGGGTTTACAATCGCAAAATTTGAGACTGTGGTATGAAATTTTCATATTACACATTTGCATGACAACAATAACACAAAAGCCTGGGTTATAACTGTGGGTGCCAGCAACAGTGACAAGAAGGAGCCAATCCCTTACGCCTATCCCTCACGAATATTCGTGAGGGAGTTGGGCAAAATGGAACCTGAGACCTCTAGCAAAACGATCACATCCCCCACCTGCACACCACAACATTTATTTACCTAAATTTGGTGTTTCGTTGACTTATCGACCCCATGAAAATTTGTGTGAGGGTTAAGTAAAACGGAAGAATTGTTGGCACCTTTCGTTTACGAATCCACCAACAACAATTCAAGGCGTTGTCTCACTAGCAGTCTCAATCCCACGGCTATTAATGGCAAAATTGTCTTGTGCGATAGTTTTTAATTTTCCGAGCGCATTGTCGAAGTGGAGGGAGGTGGTGAGAGCAGGGGGTGCTGGAATGGTGGTTACAAATGAAATTCTCCTGGGGGCAGACCAACAAGTTACCGATCCAAACAATCTGTCGTCTATCGCCGTCAGTTATACCCAAAACACTGAAAATAATGCCACTGCCTTCCTGACCATCACCACTACCACTACAACTGTTGCGGGAAACCAAATAACGGCTCCGATTGTGGGTAGACTTTCTTCAAGGGGAAAGAGTAATGGCTATCCACACATTTTGAAGCCTGATTTGATCGTTCCTGGGGTGCTCGTATTGGCAGCCGTTGGAGATGGTTACAACTTGCAAGCTCTATTTCAGGACTTCAATGGCGTGTCCTCACGTGAGTGGCATTACGATACTCTTAAAATCCATACATCCCACGTGGACTCCCGCCGCCATGAAGTCTACTCTCTTAAAATCTTTATACGCTCTTGACAACGTCCGGCAACCCATCAAGGATTCATACACAATGGAGGCAGGCAACCCATTTTCCATTGGTGCAGGCCACGTGGATCCGCTAGCTATTGTTAATCCTGGCCTTTTCTATGATATGGTACAACAGATTACATAGACTTTCTCTGCACTGTCAACTATACCAACCAACAAATTGATCTACTCACCAACGATGTCGATTCCTGCACCAAATCAGACTCGTTTGGAAGCGAGGGATCTCAACTATCCCTCATTTTCTGTATTGTTCGACTCCAATATTGGAGTTGTTGAGATGAAGAGGAGAAGAGTCAAGTATGTGGATCGCTGAATTCCCACTATGGGGATGATTTCATGTTTCAAGTGAGTGTCAAGAGCCCTCCTGGTGTGGAAAGTAGTGTGGACCCAAACACATTACGCTTCAAACAAATGTACGAAGTCGCCACATATACCGTGACTTTCCTAAACAAAGTCACAGATTCTGTCGCTCGAGAAAATGAGTTTGGAGAGATAGCCTGGAACTGCACCAAAGGAGGGACGCACCTTGTTCGTAGCCTAGCCTAGTATTAGTAATATGGGTAATATGGGTCCAACAACTCTTGGATCAGTAAAGTTTTATATCATCTGATCCTATCACTATCTATCATATAATATGTAACGCCGGTTTTATTATTCTGCCGAAGGCAGATATTTAGGTTTAGCAATAACAATAATCAATTTTATTTAAACCAATTTAAAACTCTCTTATGAGATTTGTTATTTTTTCTATAAAATTTGATAGTAAAATTTTTTTAAAAAATTAATAAAAATATTTTTCCTGAATTTGATTGGGTAAGGGTTTATTCCCAATGATGGACGCATTAAATTTGAAAAATTTGCAACTGATTTAATAAGTTAACATAAAAACTATATTTTTATCTTTAGAAAGTTTTTGTTTTTTTGGTTTTGCAACAATTATCTGACAGAAGTTCTGGGAAGCAGGCCAGCGGACATATCTAACTTGGATTTGGATAGTTTCTTTTTTTTGGCTCATAAAAATTAAACTGCTTTTCATATATATATTTTTGTAAATGAAACCACCCCGTCTTCTTCTGCAGAACCTGCACCTCCTCCATTTCCTGGATAGGGTTCTCTCTCTATCACCGTACTCCTCTGCCCCATCTTTTCTTGGCCCTCCTATAAATAATCCAGGACCTCACACAAATCTTGTGGAATCTAGTATGCAGCAAACTCCTCACGGTGCTGCAGCATTCTCTGTGCCTCCGTACAGCTATCAACCTTTACATATACAGACACCTGCAGGGGAAGCCCAACAGTTGGACCTTCTGTGATTTGTTTTTGATTTCCTGTGAAGCAATTCTTCTGCATTTCTTCAACAGCTTCTTTCTTTTATTTACACTTTGAAAATCAGCATCTTTATGCATCATTGCTTTCGACTCAAATACAGATTAAGGCTCAGGTGCCATGCCATTGAGATTGTCCGATGTTTCTTACAAATCTGTGGTTATCTGCAATTGTATCTTCATTGTGCAGGAAATTTAATGTCTGTGCTGTTTATACCAGGTAAAGTCATCAAGGAAGATATCTCCATGCTTTGATTTAGAATTTTCAAGTAGGGGTAAATTAATTCATTTTGCGATTCAATTTCTTAATACCATTTACTGTTTGCAGTTTTCATGCACAAATTGTATCATGCATTTTATGTTTACAATCAATTATAGTATAACAACTTTTTAAATTACAGCAATATCTATTAAAATCAACCATCTAGACAGTTGATGTAGATATTGAGCATCTATCAAAATTAAGATTAATTTATTTTTGAAGAGGTGTTGCTGAGTGACCCCAAACTATTTTCTTTTCTTTTCTACTTTTCCTTTCATCGGGACAATTTTTATTTGCATGTTGTTAAAGTAGATGTTTTATATTTCTTTCAAAAATGCTAATTTAGATTCCAATCCCACCCATTCCTTTGCAGTTTTTTATTTTGTGTCCAATTTTTTGTAGTAACTCTATTTATGGAACTCTTATTATAGTTCTTAAACCAATGTTCTGGAATCATAAAATTAGGTAGCAGCTTGTGGAAAATGTATTTTCCAGGAATCCCTCACCTTTCCTACATTTCATTCTTTGTGGAGTCCCTACCATTATTGTGGATTAAACGGTTTTGCTATGAGAGCAGATCAAAATTTCATCACCAGTTTAATGTTATTTTTGTTGTAAGAGTTAAAGGATGATTTAATTTATATCCCATTATACATGTCTTGATATCTTCTAGTGAATATTCTCATGTTTTTTTGTAGGTTGTAGATCGAATAGAACCTGCTACCATGAATACAAAGGTAAATAGTGAGTTCATGCTGAAAGACACGAGACATCTTCCGATCTTAACCAAAGAAAGCTAGCTCGAAGCAATAAATCAGAGTTAATTATTTTACTGGTGCTATGTATGATTCCATTGCATAATTTATTTATTGAGCGAGCCTAACATACTTTCTTCAGGGTCTATTAGAGAGCACGGAATAGCTTTTGTATATTAGTGCAAACAGATAACCTTTAAAATATGAAATGGACTTTAAATAGCAGAAGATACGACTACCATTTCAAGCAATGATAGACAGCCTATCAAAATAAATAAAATAAAATTTTAAATTTAAAAAAATAAATGTCCAGAAAAAAGTTAATGTAACGCACCAAAAATACCAACACAAGAACAACACGGGATAACTTTTTTTGACTTGCTTTGACTCAACACGACACAACATGTCGTCACAAGGTTACAATCAACACTTGGAATCATTTGTTACGGGAAGACCACAAGGTCAAGCAAAAGGTTATCAAAGACAATTTATTTTTCTTTTGACAAGACAACATGAAAGTCCAATCCACATGACACACTCACAAGCTAGGGCAAGCCACGAAGAAATGGTTAGGGTTTATTTATTTTGGTAAGACGCCCTTTAGCTCATGACTTAAGTTTTCAGAAGGAAATCAATATATGGTTTGCACAAATTCATCTCACCAACTGAGTTAATTTCTTATACACTGAAGAGTAGTTCACTTAAAGTCTTCTCCTACTTACTAAATCTTAATATCTTCCAGAAATTAATCATTGTTTTCCTTTGAGCTTGTTTAAGAGTTCACCCCAAAGGGATAGTGTTCGCTAGTTTAGCTAGGGGTATCAATTTATAAATGTTTACTTCACAAAGGATGTTTTCATTTTGATCACTCATGGAAGTATTTGGTTTCAAATAGATCACCTTTACATTTATTTGTTGAATATAAAATTATTATTTTTGTTTAGCTTCTTTAAGGGTTAACTGACTCATTTTACTTTACTTATAAAATATTGTCGCTAAGTCTTAGAAAGATTTAACTTAACAATTTATTCTCAAGATCAAAGTTTTACAATACTCATATCAATGTAAAGATTGAGAGCCATTTCTCACAAGGATAATTTCAAGCTTAACTACACAAGAACAAGACACTTTATTTCACCATTACCAAACAATACAAGGCAAGAGGTCATATCAACTCTCTTTACAAGCAATGTTACACAATTTACAACACATTGGACATTTTTACAAGGAACTTCATAATGGTACAGATGAAACTTTTACACTCTTTTCTTCTAGTCTACTCGCATAATCCATCTGCACAAATATTAACTAAAGTCAGTTCGCAAGAACTGAGCATGTTAAGGCTACACAATGCAATAGTAAGCTAACAATTAACAATATCAAGAAAGGAATATTCTAAATTCAGAAATGGATTAAAACACAACTCACAACTCCAATATTAATCTCATGAGAGAGAAAACTAAATCATCCAACAAGGAGAAAGTCCAAATACTAGTAAGAACAAAATTACATAAATCAAGGCAAGACCTTATGGGTTGGGAACAAGAAAGTCCAGAGTGTTGATATCTCCTTCATGTAATGTTATGGGTTACGTGATAGGAATCCAAAATTTACTCCATCCAACTAAAGGGTCCAAGAGAAGACAAAGCGTACTAATTATGATCGTAGGCGCGAAGCAAAAAAAAATGACGTTATCCAATTCTTCCAGGGGCTTCAAAGTAATATGGGTTCGCGCCCTTAAAAGAACACAACTATAGTTTTGGTTTTAACCAAGGAGTTTACCACTACCTCCTTATCGGATTTCTTAAAACGTAGTACTATGAACCAAAACAAATCCACTTTTCCAAAAGCGTATTTAAAGAGACACGAAAAGGGCCATTATTCTACCAACAAACCCTATCCTAATCGTCAACTTCTCTACATAATATAAGGGAAGAATAAACTCAAAAGTCGTTAATAATTTTTATATAATTCGGACAATGTTATAAAACATTAAAATAAAAATTGATTTCCTAACAAGGCCACAAAATGGGACCTTTTAGTAACCAAGTTTGAAGTATACGGTATTCGAGTTCGAAAACAAAGGGATTCGATACGCAGAGGGCAAAACACCAACGATGCCCCAGACTCAAAAGACCTTACCACGAGTACAAGCACAAACCAAGAACCAACGCACATAGCTATCAGGAAGGTTACGCAGTGCAGTCAGGCCTAGAAGTTCTATGGACTCCTTGCCAAAGGTATAGAAGATGGAAAATTTTACCCGATCCATGTGGGCTTATCGAGGAAAAGTCTTAGCAAATATCAAACAGATAAATATAACAACCACCTATGATATTATCACTGAAATCAGCTCATCTAACAGGAAACGAGTTCACGAGTCCAATACCATGGATTCACCTACAACTTTTGTTTCAGTCTAGCTAGTAATAGCTTGCTTGCGACCCTTAATAAAAATTGAAGAGATTTCATTCAGTTAAACTTACAATGTTTCCCCTTGCTTTAATCATACAAGAGTTTACATCAAGAATTAGGTATAGTAATTCTCTCAACACGTGGAGGCCAAAATAGATGCCAGGTTATCCCTCATCTAGACTAGGTACAACAATCAACCATGTACGCATATTCTAAAACAAACCCCAAATGCCATTTTCTAATCAAACATAAAGTAAGGAATGCCCACAAAGCTTAAACAAGTTTTGAACACAACGTCACTATTAATGTACCTTTTAGCAAAAAACAAGAGAGCCTAAACAGAAATGCGTATTTATTCAACCAAAAGAGGTATGTAGGCTTAACCTTCTATTTAGTAACCTTCAATTATAATTTCCATCACGAATTCCTTTTTAAAAGAAAGTCATATAAGCAAACAAAACTCAATAATGTTTCCTTCCCTACGAACTAGACCGCATCACTCAATATTACAAGAACCCATTTAGACAAATGTGAAATAGAGTAAGCTATAGGAGAGGAAGGAACATTCCAAGCAAAATCAGCGAAATTGGAATAAGATTTAAAGGAACAACCACACAATCGGGCGGTGATATAAACAACCACGAAAACATCTAGTCTAGGCGCCATTCAAGAGGAAAGAAAATTCATTTCAAGATCTTTGAAAGGAGGTAGAAAACTATTACAAGGAGTAGATTTAACATGCCTGGTTTAAAACGCCATCTCCAAGCATATGATTGTTTTGAATGTCGTTTCTTGCCTTTAACCCAAAGTGCTTTGCGAGCTCGAGCTATCGCCACATTCACGCGGTGAAAAACAGACTACAAACCAACCCCATGATTTGAAGCTTGGACACTGAAACATATTGATTACACCACGCTCTGGCTCGGGTAGGCATCTACCGTGATGATACACAACCTTTTCCTTCATCGATTTTGGGGACAACATCAAAATCTCGGTGCAAACATTGCAGCCTGTAGCTTGTAAGGTGTGATAATTCCAACAAAGACCCTTTATGCTCGCCAACATATAGACTCATAGAAGATGCTCATATAGTTGCAAGGAAAATTGTGCTTCATGAATATTCCGATATGGAATGATCGGCCTCAAAAGATTGCAAAGTTGAACCCCCGCCACAGAAACCAATCAACTAGCAAACCCCAAACTGCGAAGGACCACTTTGTCTCAAAGGTAGAGTGCTCAACAAATGCTTGATGGAGGTCCTTGATTAGAGTCCTAGCCGTTCCATGCCTTACAACAATATCATTAGCAAAATTCTAAGTGATCTCCACTGAAATGAAGTAATAAGATGGAACAATTGTCCTTAGTTCTCTGCACATCCTTCAGCTCCTACAAAGTTAGAAGTAGTCCCACTGCTAACTGATCATAGTTACCATTTCTCTTGATCAAGCAAACTATCATGGGTTCTTTCCTTGGGCTGATATAGTATAGATCCACGCCTATGAGATTCTCTCCCATGAGTTACATCGTAAAACAAGTAAGGAAGCAATAGAGAATCTCATAAATAAATTCCATCAGGTCTGTTGGTAACACCCTCACTGTCACGAATCGGTTTTGGATGAACAAACACAATGCAAGCTCTGGATTTGAGAAATATCCTGCTACCTTCATCTCCCAAGACATTTTCTCCAATATTGCATAGATCTCCCATGTGCCTAAGGTGTGATCTGTCACCTACACAAAACGCATGCTCCAAAAACAAAGAAAAGCAAACATGCTTCACAAATATTCTGATCTAAAACAGATCCGCGCTTATGGGACTCTCTCCCATGAGTTACATCGAACAACAAGAAGGTCTTAACAGAGAATCTCTGTAATAAATTTCATCGGGTCTCCTGGTAGCAGTCACACTGTCACTTAATCGATTTTGATAAAAATATCTTGTAGGAGAATCTCGAATTTGAGGATGCATTCGACACTGAACAGAAAACAACATAGCAACAGATGTGCATTTCGCACACCGTTGCACCATTCAACACACGCCTGCTACACTAGCTGGTTTCCACGCCCCTCCTCCACGAGGAACCAGTCTCCACCTGATCGAGGGCATTGAGGATGTCGAGGCCTGAGATGGCGAAGTAGGCGAGAGTGAGACAATTCGTGTCTGCTCCATAACCGATCTGCTCCATTGGTCGGCTCCCACACTATTCTTCACCCTCTCGTCATCGTGAGAGCAGGGGACCATACCAGCCATTTGAGGCCAACAGTTTCCTTCAGACCCAAAACCCCATATTCTACTACTCGCTTATGACATGCCCTAGCATAAGGATCCACCAAAATGCACGAAGGATCATAGCGGTGGCCTTCTTCGAGACAATATTGTCCATCAACTTGATAATCATACAACAACATATCATCAAACTTTCCAGGAAGAAATGTGCACCATACATCTCCTATTTTATTCAAGATGTGCGGTCGAGAGAAAATATGCTTTGTTACCTTACCCTTCAAAGAGCGGAGAAAAGGTAAAAGGCATAATGTCATGGAAGTAGCTTGCGAAAAAGAAAGACAATGTTAACGCCTCCATTTGTTTTACTGTATCTTCATATCAAACCACCATATCAACCCATGGTAAGGCACTAGAATAACCTCCGGCCGGAACAAAGCAATGATCGTGAATGTAATCTCACCGCACTTGCAAAACAAGCCTCAAGATTTGATCGAGCTTCTTCCATGTTAAATTCATCACACTGGACAGAGTGACTTTCCACAATGAAAGGCAAGACAGCTCAACAAACCTTTATCTCATTCTTCAACTACCGCTTGCAAGATTTTGCACAATCCAGTCACGACCGTCGCGTGCTGTAACCGAACACCGGGCTCAACACTAGCGGTGCCTTGGGATCGCCCGCATGCTTGTCGCACTTCACTCTCTCTGGAGGCCACTTATTTTCTCGAGATAAGTTTACTTCTCTGCTCTCGTAGCTCTGCATAAAGCCAACACTTCCTCACGGCACTCTCTTCGGAGAAAATTTTGGTTCTACGCTCCACTTTGAAACTACCTCATGCAAAGATGATTTGAGAATCCACACCTCCGTCAACACGATGTAGCAATTTATCTGCGAACATCCGAAGGAGCACAAGCAAGCATTCGTGGTTGGGCAGGAAGAAGGATGCGTCTAGGAGAAAACGTGAGAAAAAGGAACTTGTGAGATGTAGATTTCAATGCCTTCTCAACCACTCCACAAGCCCGTGCAAATCCACTCGGGAGATCTCACGCGGTCCGAGAGGAAGCAAGCAGTCAAACAAGAAAGCAAAAGATTTTCAAATCAGGAAAATCGGTGGAGTGCGCCACCAAAGAAGGTTTCCATCATGTCGAAAATTAATTTCTCCATCCTCCACGCCAAGGAGATGATCTTGTGACTGAGTCCAGGTAGGTCGGGGGCATTACATAATGGGACTATAAAAAGAACAAAAAGAACAAAATAATGCAAGAAGGTAAAAATAAAGACTAATTAACTTTGCAATAACAATATTTTTGGATATTGTCTTTGTGATCAAGTTGAACCAAGTGATATCTTTATTTCACGCTTACAAAATTTTTGTTTTATAAGAATAGTTTTGCTTTTAATATTAAAATGGGACAATCCTCGTGTCACAATACGAGGGTGATTATATCGGGAAGGAGGCATTAAAGTGGTCCTCCTTAAGAGTCCAACGTCTAAATTATTCAACTCTATCAAGCATTTACTTTAAGCTACGGGCCTATCGGTTCTTCTTAGACGACTATATGTATGCGATATGTATGATCGTATTTGAGATTAACATAGCTTAGCTAATTAAATGAACACAAAAGTGTCCCATGAAAACTGGCTAATAAGGTAGGTAGACATCCCAACAAACTCCCATTTTCAAACATGATAAGGTTAGTTTTTCCACCATTGAGCTATGCTAGAAATCGCATGTAATGAGAAGTTTGAAAACAAACTAGGTTGTTTCCGTAGCTTACGTTAACCAAAGCCATTACTTATTTACTACTATTCTTGTAAAACATACAACAGCCCTATCTATATAGCTCTCCATCTGTGTAAATATGGTAGAGTATAGAGATTAAATGTTTTCAGAAGAAAATGACCAAATGGAGATTCCCACATCATTCATGATGAACAACAAACACTGCAAAACAAGTCTAGCACCATATTTTGAGAGCCAATTGATTGTGATATTGTCATGGCTAAACTTAATTTGAGGGTGTCAATATGGTCTCAGTATAAGAATTGAATCGAGTGCATATTTTTATAAGTAGATCCCATTCACAAGTTCATACTTTGAATTTCCAAGATCGCATTTACAACAATATTAAAAATTTAAATACATTCTCGAAAAGATTGTTTGAATTTTCTGTTGTGCATTACTCCATATACTTTTTCCTCATCCAATATTTCACCTTGCCTATATTTTATGACAAATACATTATCTTTGGCAGGATTTGCTATATCATGGCCTTGTTATATATGTTTATTACATTTTAAATAATACAATTGGATATACCCAATTGTTTAGCTTAAAAGCCATCACATTATAACATTTAATTTGTGACACCAATTATGTTATGCAATATCCTTTCATATTACACATGTACTTAGTATATGTGTTGTTTTATTGAAAGGTGTTGCCTCCATTTATACACACCACTAAGTAATAGCACAATAGCAATACATAAATGAAATTGATGGAGAAATGGTTTATCATCGCTATCACGCATTACGCCTTTTATATTCTTCCACCACCATCAATTTTCTTATTGACATTGTCTCGAAACAATATCACTTGTTTTATTTATTATTCTTTAGAAGTCTAAAGGAATGAAGAATAGATTGTAGAAGACTTGATGTTCATACAAACATTAGAATAAATTATGTAAATAAAAATGAGAGTTCCCACACAAGATGAGTATTAATGTTATGTATTAGTAAAACCCAAACAATAAAGCACGTTTATATTTCCAACCTTATGTGTTTGAACTTTGTATTGCATGTGTTTTAACTTCTTACTATCTTATTATCATTATATATTTAATCTAATTATATCTCAAACATTTATTTGCGTTGAGTAATAATTATGTTAATAACGAGTGTAATTTATATCATTCTCTAATTTCAACATACTTAAATGTTGTGGATGAGCATAGATATTTTTAATGGGTCGTAATTTGGTCACTTTTCTTATAAGAATATCATCTATTGAAATTCATGTGTTAAATATTTGAACTTTACATTGTGTATATAGAATGTTGCATTTCATATTTTTAACTTAACATTCATTTATTAATATTCATGTTGTCTTCATAGCCCAATTACAACTCAATCATGCATTTATGTTAATAGGAAAAAAATTCTTGAAATATAATTACATCGTAGTTTAATTTTCCCAACTTTCTTACTCAAATTTAAGAATAGCGCAATTTGACCTGATCAAAATATTAATATAAAATTATCTAATTAATATATGCATTGTAGCGGAGTGGTAAAACCACACCCACGGAACCTCCCGCAAATATCCTCTATGGCACCTTTGGGAAGAGGAGCTCAAGTATGAGAATTTATATTAATATCATGCGATGATCTGGAGATTTAGTGGCATTTGGTTCATGCTTCCTACCCTCCATGAATGGATTTTAAAACAATGGCTTCCTCTTCTGGAAGACAAGTTAGACATCTACCCTTTGTCCTAAGGGTACCTTTATTATTTTTTTACTTCAATAGTTGATAAGAATACCATATTTAAAGATCTTTGGGTATGTCAATCTCACTATCTTGTCATGAAACCATGGTTCCCATCCTTTAATCTAACTACTGATATTTTATCCTGCAAACTTGTTTGGATTCGATTACCACACTTCTACCATTGCAATTCTAGGACCAAGCCTCTCTTGCATCCATTGGAAATACGTTGGGAAATATTTGTTGCATAGACTCCCAAACCACTTATTTTACTCATACAACCTATGCTTGAATCTTTATTGAATTTGATACCTCAAAAACCTATCTCCTAACACTCGAACCATAAGGTTTTATTACATAGGCAATATCCTAGCACATGAGTTCATATTGAGGTAATTAAAATTAATAAAAGTAAAGTCGATATAATGGTAAACATGAGGGGGTGAAAGGGTTTAATTTATTAATATTTTGAATCGGGTATTGGGGGTAGGTTAGACATGTGGGCCAAAGGAAATGGAGGTTTAATTTTAATATAAAACCAAAACATTTGAACCCTAGTTTTTAAAACCAAATACCTTAAAATTTCAATTTAAGAAGTGTGGTCATAAAGTTAAATTATAATCCATTTTTGAATAAAGAAATCTCACTTAAGATATTTTTAACCAAAAAATAATAAGATTATAGACAACTAGGATTGAGTATGCTTTTCAACACAAGTGATATTATTTCACGATCTTAATTATTTGAAGAACTATTGATAAATGATTAAAGTTTAACAATTATAAGGCAACTAGTAATAGGTCTTGAATGGCTTCAAACTATATTTTGAGATAAAATGCATACTTAAAAAAATCGAGTGAGAAATATGATATATTTTTGTTTAATATATTAGGATAGAAGTAAAAGAGGTAGATAAAATTTTCATGGAAAAATGGGTAAGTAAGGTACATGGAAAACATAGGAAGTATTTTCATTCTAATAATATAATGGGATGGGTATTATCAATTGAATAATTATAGGTAAAAACAAGAATTAAGGGTATTCTTTAATACCATTCGAATGACGTGATATACCATAATTTTACTAAGTGAGCCCCCTTGCATTGAACTAAAATTTAAAAATAGATCCTGGACCCAACCTCTTGATTATAAAGATTGTCTTTTAGATCCGGGATTTGTTTTGCTTTGAGGCATATTGTTGTTGATTGTGTAATGGCTAAGAGAAGGAATGAAAGGAAAAGTAGATATTTGTGGTGGAATAACTATGATCCTAGTCACCTATATGTTCAAATAAATAGTGATTCAGAGGAATATTCTATTAACGAATTTGTGCCTAGTCCGAAGTTTGTGGAGATATTTCCTTCTCCTAATTCAGATGAAAAGGCGACACACCTTGTTGTAACTAAGGATACAAATTCCTTAGCTCTTGAGACTCATTCTCATGATTTCAAGGATAATTTTGAAATCATCATTCCGGTTCACACTAAGGAAAATGTAAATCCAAACAATGATGAAGGTTGGACTACGTGGGGAAGAAGAAGAAAAGGATATATGCAAATGATCCCCTTAAAATGCATTTAAGATCATGTTAAAAGGAATCTCGAAGTGACTTTGTTTGATTGGTGGTGTGTTTATATTGTTGTTCTTCCTCTTTTCCACCGGTAGAGGCTATTTTTTGTTCCTCATTGTTATATATTTTCTCCATTTGTATCTGTGTGATTTTGGGTCACCTCCAAAACAAATATTTTTACCTAATCAAATATATATATATCCATTATACCTTTTCCTTAATATTATGAATTATTCTATCAAGTTTACACGGTATTTTTAATTCAAGGAATAATTTTTGTAATTCAATTTAAGTTTTCGGTGATACCAAAAATCAAATTTCGATTTCTAAGGTTTTAGATGATGATATTTTTATTTTAAATATTAACAGACAATGAAATTTAAATATTTGAATAATTTAACCAACTTATCAAGATTGTAGATTAAACAATTTAAATTTCATTACATGTTAACTTCAATAAACCTAGTTACTTCCTTTAAAACAAATAATTAACATCAATAATCATAAAATTGAATTTTATAATTTTAGTGACTTCCATAGAGAATGAAATTGGTCATCCTAATTTGATTCAATTATTTTTTTCTACCTTCTTTTTGCAGGATCTTTTTCTTTAATCTTTATTTCCCTAAGTTTGTTGGATTTCTTCTTTATTGTATGTTGTCTTAAACATTTATAGGATGCTGTTTTAAATTCGAGAAATTTCAATATATAAAAGTATTATTTAGAATGATTAAGAGGATTAAAAAATTCATTTACTAAATACCAATTTATTACAACTTCCATATTTAAAATTATTTTATTAATTTTAAAAGATAATCTTTTTATAAGAATCTATATAAAATTTAAATAGATCACATGTATGCATATGTGAATAATTGTTTAAAATAAGAGGAATCCTACTTTAATGAATGTTCTCATAATAATACAGCTACACACAATTTGAAGAAAAATGGTAGTTATTAACAAATTACTCTTGACAATACATATTCTTATTGAACTCATGTATGACAAAAACATATAAAATAAATTTAGTGATGATACATCTTGGCAACACCGTGGATCTCCAATTTTTAGTTAGGAAGGGGTCAAGACATAATATTTTTAGATAGATAAACGCTTTTGACTGGAGCTATGAACTGGGGGTTCTTGTATCCCCTCCCATACAAAAAGTGAAATACATACAAATAAACGAACAGGGAAACCAGGATAGATATGAGAAATACATTCCATGGTGCCCACATAACTAAAAAAGAAAATGAAGTAGACTATATAACTATAATACTACACATAACTATAAGAGAGCTAGTCTGAAACCTCAATAACTTCCTCTTTCACTTTGATGCCATTGATATCAATAGGAAGCTGGACCTGATCCCTCCATCTGGCACCTGGGACGTTGGCCTGCCCAACTTGGAGCAAGAAGGCGTAGGATGCCTTCCCATAGACCTTCCGCTTAGAAATCTGATCTGGGGACGAGCCAATTGGAACAGAGAATGCCTCCAAATTAAGCTGTGAAATGAAGGCAGGACCTTCATGTTTTAGGAGACATTTATAATGCACTTTGATCGTAAATCTCCACAGAATTTTGTTCCTTTTTTCTGATTCCAACAACGGAGCTCTGGGAACTATGTCATTAATCTCTGTCAAGGAAGCTTGCATGTGATCCGAAGGCACGAAAAAAATCTGGATGGTTCTTTCCAACCCCACAGCAAAACGTAAATGAATGAAGTGGTTGGCAATTTGTAGGGATTCCTCCTTGCTACCTCCCAGATAAAGAAAATGAGTCACGAACACAAAAGTAATCTCTGCATTGACCTAGGCATGACCGCTTCCATTCACATAGTCATCCCTGATAATCTGAATCACTGCGTTTTCAACAGACCCAGAACTGATATGAAAAATCTTCCACATTTTGGCCCCAGTAACATGGTCGTAAAAGGCCATTTCGCACGCTTAGCTCACAAGAAACAACTCTGGATAAGGAGGGAACGCCATGGTAGAACCAAAACCACTAAAAACCCTAACCATAGAATGAGAAAAGCAGAAGAACAATGCCGAGCGGAAAATCAAGAAGCCGAAATAAATGAAAACTCCCACAAGCCGGATCCAATTTAATTAAGAGATTGGGATTCGGCCCCCGCCTCATGATTTCGGCCAACCTAGGCCATAATGACACATCATTACCATATAAGGTGGCCTCAGCTTGCGTCACCCCATGATTTGCCAGGTAATCAACAGCGTCATTCACTTCTATGTAGACATGAGTAATCTTCAAGAGGCTACCTTGCGAAGCCAAAAAAGAGTATTGGTAATGAAAAAATCCAATGGCCAATGTGAGACTTTACCTTTCTTGATCACTTGGATAATGATCTAAGAGTCTCCTATAAGGAGATAGGAACAACCGCACTCTTCGGCTTTTTTGACTGCAAAAAGGAGAGCTTGGGCCTCCGCTAGGTTGCAAGATCCTTCACGAAGATGAAACAAACCAGCACAAATTAAATCCCCCAACTCATTACAAATGATGCACCATGCCCTAAAATCTCAAGGGTTCCTTTAGAAACCCCATCAAAATTGACTTTGCAAAACCTGGGGGTGGAAAACTTTGGATGATAAACACTTTTACTATACCAAATCTATTAATTGGAGTGCTTGAAGGAGTACTTTCTCTAAGTGGGACATGGCGCTGGGCTTAAGTCCTTAATGTCCTCCAGTGATATGCATTCGGAGCGCCCCACTATGTTCCACTTGGTCCATATGGAGAAGTTTGACCCCTACCTAAAGGTGTCCCCATGGCCACTTATTGAAAGCATCCAATGAACTCAATGGGAATGGAACTTAGGTTGATGATTACAAACTACTTGTAACTCAAGACATAGTTGCTACATTGAGATGTAAATGATATCGACCTCGGGTTGAACACTTTATTAGTCTCACGACTATGAAAGATTTGAATTAAAAAGGTGTTCTATTTAATAATGTAAAGTAAAATGGATCAATTGGACTAAACCTTGACATTGAATGTATCATGAGTCCAATAATTACAAGTGAACAAGAAGATAAATTCTATTTGGACTTAGTTATCGAGTACATATCAAATCAAAGCATTTTAGTGTAATTACCAAGATACACAATAATATTTCTAAATATATCTAATACCTACATAACCATTCCTCATATTACACACGTATCTTGTACCCAACATTATGATGTTAGAGCATCGAATGTCAAATGAAATCTTAAATTGTAGTTTTCATTAAGGAGGGGTGTGTGGAATAAGCACTACAAAAGGAAGGAATGATGTGAACAACAATGTAGAGTACATAGAACCACGTGGGATATTCTATCTATGATAAGTTATGTGTGAGAAAGAGATTGTATAGGTGCCCATGTAGAGACGCAAAATCACACTCTTTGGGTATTATTTAGTATTGCTCTCATACTACTATTCATATGGTTTTGAGTGAAGAAAGTACTAAACTCATGTCCTTTGGCCATTTTACTTTGTTTTATATTGTCACTTTGGACCTCTCGCATGTACTCTCCAGTTATTTTTGTCGTTTACGTCATCTTATCCCCTCGACTAGGGCACCCAGCCTAATCTTGGGGGCACCCTATGCACCACTGGTCCCATTCGGGGCATCCTAATCTTTTTATAGTTTACACTCATCTTTTGGGAACTTTCTAGCCCTTTGAGCTTTCCACATTTTTAGTGGTTGGCCTTTTCAGGGTTAGTTACGAAATTAGAACAAAAGAACCATATAAATATAAAGTTATGATACCATAATGAGGGACCAAGCACTAGGAACTACTATCATCACCTAAGGTTGCATCCATGAAAGGCTCCATTTGCATCCATCTAGCTCTATCACAAGGAACAAGGTTGGTTCATCTAAATCACATTACATAGAAGGGAAGTTTATTCTATTCCATCCACAATCTACTCACATTTCTACATCTATTTATTTCTCTCTACTTCACAAAGTGTGACTGCACAAGAGCACCTAGGGCATGATTTTCACACACAAACACTTAGAACTACATTTGGGTCGAAATGTGAGTGCAACACTCAATAAGTCCACCATTGTCACCATTGAGGAAAGTCTGACCCCTTCGTATGCATCTTTTTTTTTTTTTATGGTTTTGATGCTTGGTTTGGGGTTTTGCAGGTCTCTTCTTCATCAATGATTACTAGTGACATCCAACACATTTCAGCGTCACCATGCGACAAATAACGAAGACTTCACATCATCCAATGACAATGTGAAACTGGTTTCTAGAGCTCTTGCACAAACCAGTAACTGCCAAGATCTCATACTAGGGCTCCCCATCCTTCTCTCAGGCACCACAATCTTCTCGGATTGCTCGATATGCCGTTTTGAGCCTCTATGTGGTTGTTCTTACATTCTATTCATCCAAGTTTCTTGTGACACGCATGACACGGTCCAATCTCTTCTGCGAATCAGCTAAGCTCTTTCTAACCCTTCTTTACACATTAGGGTTTCATATTTCATTTACTTAGTTGTTTGGTTCATTTTTCTTTAGTTAGATAGTTATTATTTACTTTTGTGGATAGCATTAGATTAAACTAAATTATGCCTTCGTATCTCCACTTTAGTTTAATCATTTAGGTGAACTCGACTTTCAAATCATTTTTCCTTCTTCCATTTTTAGCTTCTTATTCCCATCACTCGTATAGTGGTCATTTTGGGTCTTTTCAATATTGTGAGCTTCCTCCATTTACCCATAAAACTTCTAAGTCAATGGTTGATACAACTACATCTATGACTACAACTGATAACCTCTTAGAGCATTCCCACCGATGTTCCTCTCCACAAAATAGAAGCATCTAATAGTGAGAAATCCTATGATGAAGACACCAATGTTGACCAAGATCAACTCAACACTATTACTAACTTTCGAAAAGCTTTACGTGATAATCCTACTCATCTTCCTCATGTCTTACATGCTCTAATTTTGCTAAGAAAACTCGTGATTCTTCGAATTCTATAGTTACTCACTCTTCGTCTCCCATGGTCTCTATTCTACCCACTTGTGTTTCATCCCCCATTCCCCTACAACTACCGTTCTCGCCATTCACCCTAGCACCCCTAATATGTAGTTTGGATCTTCCTCAAATACTCCTAATTTAACCTCTTTATATTAGGATTTACAAACTCAAATTCGCCATCTCCAACTCACCGCTTCTCTCATGCATCACTATCTTTAAACTCTACTTCATTTCTACATACCACATTTTCACCAGCTATCTTTGCTTATCCATTTCCACCTAATTTCATCTCTCCCAAATTACCTATCTTTAAAGGCCATGGTGACCCACAAGAGCATCTCCAAACTTTACATGCAACATGTCTTGACTATGCTTGATGATCACACTATACTTAAACATTTTTCCTAGTAGTTTACAAGATTATGCGATGTGTTGGTTTTATGACCTTCCTGTCCACTCGGTAGTCTCTTTCACACATGTAGCTGATACTTTTATCTCTCATTTCTCTATTAACATCGGCTCTAAGATATTTTACACTCAACTTTCACAACTTAAGAAAGGATCTAACGAACACTTGTTAGATTATTTCTTGCGCTAAAAAAACAACTTAGCTAAGATGTCTAATGCTCTTACGAATTCTAAGCTTCAAGACTTATTCATTCAGAGTCTCTTTTCACCTCTCCAGGAGAGTGTTCTCTTTGATACCTCTCCTTCATTTGATCAACTTTTTCATACTCTTAAGCTTCGTGAAACCAAGCTCTTAGCTATAGGAAAACTTAAGTACCAAGAGCAAGCATCATCCTCTACACGTTTTCAAGGTAAGTCAACATTCAAGCCATCTACGACTAAACCAATGGACACAAAAGTCACTATCAATGTAGTCTCTACTACTAAGGAGATTCAATCACAACCACATAGGTGTATCTTTTCTAGGTTTAGTATCCCTCTGTGATTTTTTTATCACAACTCGGTTGATAATAACCTTATTAGATTTCATTATCCTCTACAAAACAATCCATCTCGACCAAAATGATGTAATTTTGATGAAAATTCCCATTGCGATTATCATCAATGTGTAGGACACTCCACCGATTATTGCTTTTGACTACAATTTCTCATTAAGGTTTGATTAACTATGGTCAAATTGAGCTTCTGGAATCTACAACATCTCCACCTGTCAATGAAAATCATAAGCTCAAAATATTTAACAACCCTCTACCCAAACATGATACAAAAGTGATTGACTCATTAGCTAACTATGTATATTACACAGTTCCTCCTCCGACATCAAGGAGTCTTGATTTTTAGTTGCACATACTAATGCTTCTCCACTGATCATCTACTTTTCTGACCATGATTATCATGTGAATTTCACATCTAATCACTTACACATCAATGCGTCTATTGTCTCAATCTCCACCAACAATACTAAGGTTGACCCGTCATTTCCCATTAGTACTGTTCTATTCCACTTATTACTTCTATCGGGTTCCCTCTATCACAAATTTAATATCCTATGAATAAACCATATGGTGTTGTCAAGTTACACATTACGGTTGGTCCTCTCACTTTTCTTGTACCCTTCCTTGTGGAAAAATAGTTGATGGTTGTGACATGCTACTTGGTCTCAATTGGATTCGTAGGTCTCAATCTATCATCTCTATGAATCATTTGTGACTCAAATTCATTCATAACAATCAGGTTATCTCTATTGACGGTATCCCTCCATCTACTCCATGGTCATCATATCCTTGCACATTAGTTAACACATCATATACTTCATCTAACACACCACACTCTATGTTACTCAAAATATAATCTACTCTTAGTTCACCTACTCACACATTATCTACATGACCTCACCACTTCACTAGTCCTATACATAGGTATAGGCCCATTCCTAGGACAATTACTACATCTCGACATAGGTCACCACATTACTTTATTCCAAGGGTGTTTATCACCTTCACGCTTGGCATCACATATATCTCCATAAACCGACATTTTGTTATGCCACAAAATTCATCATATATTCACCCATCGCATGCACATAGACTTCATTCACTTGCATAGTGTCTATCTCCTATACCACCACTACTAGAGCATGGTCGTACACTTTGTCACCACATGCATCGATGGAGGACTTTCATCCTTCACTCTCATTGGATAGTTCATTTACTCACTTGCACTTGGGGGCATAACATTCACACATATTCCCCCATATTAGCATCAACACATCTCTCATACTTGCATAGTCATACATTAATCTACTAGCATATAAGCATACTCATCACACATTTAAAAATATTCATTACCCGATGACACACTCTGTATCAGATTTGGTTCACACTTGAATTTTGAGGGCATACTACACATGAACCCCACACACTTGCACAATAGGTACTACACATTGCATCTCTTTACACATCTAGCATCATATGTCTTACATCATACATCATAAAGTATACATTTAGTTTACATCATTTTGACCATTTCACATCTACACATCATGCATATTTTACACCTCATAATAGTATGCATCACATATGAGTCCCACTTTTATTATCTATGGAGTGTAGCAGCATATATTAGTCATCCTATATACTACATTATAAGGATATCCACACATTTTGCATTGCATAATATACATCCCACATTACACATCATATGGTCATCTATAATCATCGCATATACTACATCTCCTCACACATGCTGCACTCACTACCCTATGACACATTCTAGTTCCTCAGTCCATACTCGATTGTCGAGGGTTTAGAAATAAAAATGACCTTATCATACTCACATGTTCATCATTCAACCTTCTATCATGTGACATTACTAGGTTAGTGATATACGCTATAAGATAAATGGTCACCTATTCCTTCATCTTGTATTGGTATACACTTTAGGATACATCACCACTCCCTCTATTTGTCTCATCATGATATACACTTTAGGATACATCATCATATGTTCATCCCTAGGTCGCATATAATCACTACGCATACACACTCATCAAAATGTGTTAGACACAACACACACTTCGATCATTTCCTATGATGCACTCTCGTACACGGTTCATTCTTGACTCCTAAGGGGGAAAACCAAATGAACCTCATTGCATATAAACTCCATTCACTCGATGGCCACGTGGCTCCTATCATCCATCTTGCATTCCATTCCATCCATCCATAGCATGTTGCATATCTTGTTCATATTTACTCTGATTGTATCTTCTTATTCATGGTCATCTTATTACTCATGCTAGCTAGGTATCTTGTATGTCATTATATTGACTATACACACATGCACATTGACATCTTTCACTAGTGGTGATCACAGATACAACTCTCTTACATGCATCATGGATGCTTTCCTTATACCAATCCTACACCATTGGGGGCCAACCACATTCGCTCTTACAGGTGTTATTATTTCATTTTGTATTTCACACAAGACTTTCTTGGTTTTACACGCTTTTACATGCTATTTATTTTTCTAACATGCTAATGGGTGCTTCATGTGCAACATTTATTTTACAGGATTACTTACTTTTATGGTTATTAGTCTATTTATCTACTATTGCTTTTCTATTGTTTGTTGTTATATGTGGGCCTTGCCCTTTGTTTGGTTTGTACAATTATTTATTTTTATGTGGTCATTATGGCATTGACTATCTTGTGACATCATGAGTGGTGTCCCATGTTTGCAACCTGATTTGGTGGTCTATGATTGGATTCTTGCGTGTTTACTTACTTCCTAGCTTACACATTATTTGTGTAGTTTACACTTGTCTTTTATATGCATGCTTGTTCATACTAACACTTGTTTTCTAGCCACTTATTTGTGTGCACCTTGGTTTCTACCAAGTGCATTCCCTTCCCCTACATGACACAATTTACATGGTCGGTCCTCTTTGGGGGCCACATCCTCCTATCCACAATGTCATATGTTCCACCAAAGAAGGCGACATCATGTGGGGTTTACACAATACACAACTCTCTCTACCAATATAGTTTAGTTCATTTTTCCCTCCTTAACATTGTGGGTTATACAACGAGTGGGTTAAGACCAGTTTATAAACCTCCGCACAAGTATATTTTATAGACAGTAGTCCTTAGCATTCTAGGGAGCATTTACAGGTTGGAGGATATAGTTGATTTCTTCCCTACACTACTTCACCAAGTGGCATCGGATCGCCCAAAAAACTAGCTAGTAAAAAGATATCTTCATACATTCTCGGGAAATAGTTACATGTTGGACAATAACACAACTTTCTCCCTATATTTATTTAGCCACAAGGTGTGAGATCACCTAGAAAATTCGCACTTATAGGATATCCTTCTTCTACACACTTCTCATCTAGGATAAGGTGCACATGTTCCTTTCGCTTTTTTTTCATACTTCTATTTTAGTATTTTCATTGCTATATACATTCATTTTTACATACATATATATTTGTATTTGACTACTTGATCATCTTATCCTTTGTAGGTTCTTTCGAATGGGAAGAAAATAGTCAACAACAACAACAATGGCGTTAACAATAACACCAATAATAATGTCATTAAGTATTTTATACCTCATACTAACATGTAGGTACCTCACACACATAAACAACTACACACACACACTTCCACCCTAGGTTCACTCTCATCACTTTTTACTATTTTTCATCTTTATCTTCCATGCTTCATCTCTTTGTCACTCCACATTTTTCTAGTCCTTTAGCACACTTTCTACTTAAACTCTACATAGACATCAACTACGCATCTCTATCTACTTTATGTTACCAAGCGTTCGATCACCAACATAAAGTGGGGGAAAATGTAGACACAAAATCATGCACTTTGGGTATTATTTAGTCCTGGTCTCATACTACTATTTATATGGTTTTTGAGTGAAGAAAGTACTAATTAACCTATGTCCTTTGGCCATTTTAGTTTCCTTTATGTCATCACTGCCGATCTCCCACATGTACTCGCTTAGTCATTTTTTTCATTTTGTGTCATCATATCCATGACTAGAGTGCCAAACCCACTATGGGCCACCCTGTGTGCCCCGGTCCCATTCGGGTTCCCGATCCATTTTACACTTTACACTCATCTTTTGGACACTTTTTAGTTGTTTGAGCTTTCCATATTTTTAGTGGTCATTCTTTTCGAGGTTAATTACAAAAATTAAAACAAGAGAACCATATAAATATAAAGTTATGAGACCATAATGAGGGACCAAGCACTAGTAACTACTATCATCACCTAAGGTTGCATCTATCAAAGGATCCATTTACATCCATTTAGCTCCATCACAAGGGACAACAATAGTTCATCTATATCACATTGTCATAGCAGGGAAGTTTATTCTATTCCATATATCATCTACTTACATTTCTACATCTAGTTATTACTCGCTACTTCAAAAAGATCAACTAGAACAAGAGCACCCAAGGCACGATTTTCACACACACACACACACACTAGAACTACATTTGGGTATGAAATTTAGTGTATTTCTCGATTAATAATTCAACTATTGTGGTCACTCAGAAATTCTCTGACCCCTTTATATGCATATTTATTTTTTAGGGTTTTGATGCTTGGTTTGGGGTTTTTCATCACTTATTACCAAGGACATCTAGCACATTTTAGTGACACTCACGTGACATACAAAAAAGACTTCAAATCATCTAGCGAACCCTATGAAATTGGTTTCTAGACCTCCCGCACGACTCAACGCACCTAGATCTAAGGCTAGGGCACCCTAGGACCCCCATCCTTCTCCAAGCACCCCATTCTACTCAGATTACTCATATCTTCCCTTTCTTGAGCCCTTGTGTGGTATGTTCTACATTTTGTTCATCTAGGTTTTATTACGACACATTCCCATCTCTTCGTGAATCATCTAAGCTCTTTCTAACCCTTCTTTGCACATTAGGGTTTCATATTTCATTTATTTAGTTGTTTGGATCATTTTTATTTACTTAAATAGTTGTTATTTATTATTGTGCATAGCATTAGATAAAACTAAATTAGGCCCGCATATATCCATTTTAGTTTAATAAAAAAAAAATGAGTGAATATGTTAGCACATATGAATAAGAAAAACAATAAAGAAAGGTGTAAGTATTTGAAAGGGAGATAACAATGATTTTTCTATGTTAACTAGTGCATGACTAGAACTAGTGTATATAAAGGGCTTGTGTGAACAACTTGTGTAAGTATCTAAATTAAGTCAAAATGCCAACTATACATAAAAACATGCCACTTGAGGGATTAAATGTTGCATAATGAGGTGTCGATGTGGTTATGAAAAAAAAATTCTATATTTTCAAATCTTACCTAGATCATATGATGAAGGGGAACCAGACATGTGATAGATTAGAGAATAAATGAACAAATTTTATATTGTAATGAGTAGGAACATAACCCATCGGAAGGACTTCATCAAAATAATTCAAGTCGGGTATTCTCTCTCTCTCTCTCTCTCTCTCTCTCTCTCTCTCTGTCTCATGTGTGTGTGTGTGTGTGTGTGTGTGTGTGATGTTGAGAGAGATGAAAGAATAAGTTTAGGTAAGATGAATTAAGGAAGAGGAAGATAATATACAAGAGAGGGGAGAGACGGATGGGCCTAACTAAGGTAATTATTCAAGGATATTCCCATAGGAAATACACTTGAGCTGTATATTTGTTTGATCTAAATAATAAATCGTTACCATTGTTGATGTTTTAAAGCCTTCGAGATAGGTAGAAATTACTTTTAATTCTATTATGTGCTCTAAGAATTTATCTAGGTGTCTTAAAACTGCATTGACTTAACATAAATTTATCATATGAGAAAGGTAACAACTCTTGTATGAGAATTTTGATATTTTTAATATAAATTAAATTAGAATAATTTACATTTATGTGTGCAAAGAGATCGTGCAAACAAATTCTGTAAGTTATAAAGTAAATCAAAATGCCAACTACCAATAAACACTTTCCAATTAATGGATTAAATGTTTCATGATGAGGTGTCTATTATAGTTATGAGAAATAACTAATTTTTATTGTCAAATATGACCCTAGATCATACGATGAAGGGGAAAAAGACATATGATAGATTAGAGAATAAATGAACAAGTTTCATATTGGAATGAGTAGAAACATAACCTATCGGGAAGATCTTCATCCAAATATTTTGAGTGCGGTATTGTGTGTGTTCGCATGGGGGCACGCGCACGTGTGTGTGCGTGTGTGCATGTGTGTGTGTGTGCGTGCGTGTGCAAAGTGTGTGTGTGATATGTAGAGAAATGAAAGAATAATGTTAGCTAAGATGAATGTATGGAAAGGAGGATAATAGACAAGAGAGAGTGAGAGGGATGAGCCTAACTAAGGTAATGAGTGAAGGATATGTCCATAGGAAATACATTTGAGTCTATATATGTTTGTGATCTAAATAGTCAATCATCATCATCATTGATGTTTTAAGGCCTTCAAGACCAAAAGTAGAAATTCCTTTTAATTCTATGAGCATCCATTATGTGCTTTGATAATTGATCCAGGAGAATGCCTTAAAGAAAGAATCAACTTACCTTTAGTTTAGTATATGATAAATTTAGTTGAATACATCAAATATGTGAACTAAGGACCCCTAAGAATATAGTTACTAAGGTATCATTTCACTACACGCAAAAGAGAGGATGACACCAAAAATATTTTGTTTGAAATATCTAGTAGAACATAGTGAAAGAGAGTTGGAAGTGATATCAAGTTAACTTTAAGGTGTAGTAATAGAATCAAATTTGTGAACAGAGACCAAAAATAGGTATTTATGCTTAGAGGCCACATATAGTTAATGAAGGTGAAAGTATAGATTCCAAATAAGTAATGCATCTAAGGGACTTTATCAAGATAAATAGGTAATAAATATAGAGTTTCCATTGTCTTCCGGAAGGTTTTTATAGGAAATATGAGGCATGGGATATATACACATCATTAGAGAAGAATACTCACATGAAGTCTATGATGTAACATGAGTGATTACTAGAATATTGTGTAAACAAAACACAATAGATGGAGAGGTGGAAGAGAGTCTCCCGATGGAGAGATACTATAGTGTAGTGCTCGAGGGTTTGCTACTATAAATACAAAAGGAAAGGATAGCGAACAATCGAATACCATAGGAAAAGGCACGAGATAAAAAGTACAAGGTGAGCAAAGATAGAATGGAAAAGGATATATTGTTAGGAACGAAGACAACATGAGAAATTGAAGATGAGGAAAGTTATAAATGTTATGATGACATCACTATATTAGGAGAGGCAAAATATATTGTAGACAAAGTGGAAGATAAAAGGAAAATTATGTTTGGTCATGGTTGATATTAGAAGCACCCATAACCTAGTGTTTTTTGAGATGGTGCAAAATTTATGATTGAGTGAAAGAAGAATCCAAACCCATAAATAGTGACATGGTTGGTGGAAGGTCATGAATTAATGTTGTGAGAGAAATAAGAGGTGAAGATGAACCTTAAATCATTAAATGATTATGTGTTATGAAAATATTATACTAATGAAACATCGTCAAGTCTTGATAAGGAGACCATAGTAAGTATGATCAAGAGATGATTTATGATGGGAGAGAAAAATAAAGTGAGGGTTTGTAAGAATGGTAATATTTTCACCTTATAGGAAGAAGGCATAGAGCACTGGAACCACATGATAATGCATAATGGAAGAGGTGTGGAATAACATGTGGTGAAAAAATACAAGATTATTTATAGTATGATAGAAGAAATAATCTCATGAGTTGATTGGTGTGTGGAAATATATGATGCAATCAACTAAGACTACATTACGATGCGAAAAACAAAATTCAAGAATGAGGAAAAGGTCAAAGAGTATAATTTAACTCGATAACAATTTGTGAGATTTTATAATGAAAATGTATTAGGATAAATGATAATATGTAAGGCTCGAGGATGATGAATTGAGATCCTAACTAGAGGATATTGAATAAGAGTGGTTGTTGTTGTGTAGAGCCCATGGAGTGGAGAGGGGAAAATATACTTTGTAACTATGTAAAGAATAAGGAATAGAAGTGAAATCCCTAGAGGAGGAAAAATAAGATTAAGAAATTAATGAACTGTGTGGTAATGAAGACACATTTATAAATAAAGAAGAAGACCAAAATAAGATTCCAAAAATAAAATAGAAGAAGAGAAGATATTGAAGGAAGTTGCAGATTATGTGATGATAAAATCGTAAGAAAGAAAATTGAGTTCCATGCATATCTCAAAGGAAGAAATTAAGGGGAGTGTTTTAGTGATGGTCCTTAATACATTTATGATAATGAACATGATATTTCCCTAAAGGAAACAACATAAGAATGATAAATTATAAAGGTTACAACATTTCACAATAAAAACAACACAATAAAAGAAATGATGAAGAAATATATCCAAATAGATCTCATGAAAGGATTAAAAAATAAGGTTTCTATGGAAGGTTTTGTATCAACATGTATTTTTAAAATTAAGGGAGGAAAGAAGGATCATAACTATAAATTATGTCATGTTGCAAATATTTAAATCCATGTAAGAGAGGAATACATGAAACTAGAAGAGAAGGAATGAAAAGGACACGAAAGAATCTGTGGGTAGAGTGTAAGAGATAGTTGAAGATGTTCATAAAGGCATGAGGGAGAAAGGAAAGTATATGATGTAAATATTATGACCTTTCGTTGTGTAGGTCTTTCATCTTAATTGAGTAGAGGTGGATGTATTATGACTAAAAAGGGGTCAAGATAAGTAAAACTTAAAGGAGATCCTACAAAAATAATAGGGATCTAATGGCCCAATTTGGAAAAGAATAGGTATGAATTGAAATCAAGAGAATCAAAATATTAAGTTGTTGGTGTGAGATGAGTTATAACGGTACAAGATACAAAAAGGAAAAGGAAAACCTTAATGGAAATGGTCAATCAATGGTGGGTCCATCCCTACATGTAGATAGAAGGAATTATAAGAAGGTAACAACATGAAGGCAACAACAAAGAGAAGAAAGAACAAAAAATGGAACACATAAAAGATAGATCCAAATGATGATATGGGTGTAGAAGAAGATAATATAATAAGGATTTATATGTCAATGGATGGAAAAAGTGAACAATGTAAATCAAATAGATATAAATGAGAAACATATGGAGGAGATGGTCAAAATATGGTGACCTAAACCTCATAAGGACGTGAAAGACAAGTGTGTAAGGGTTGTAGTGAGAATTTAAAAAGGATCATATGGAAAATAAGATTCATATGATTTCAAGGTTATCTCATTGATAAGGAAGTTAGGACAATCGACTATAACAGACAAAAAGTGTTTGTATTAATCACTTAATCCACTCGAGTCATAACTTATGTTTAAAGTACGTTGGATGTATATTGTACAAACATCCAAGGTCTAATACAATGTATTGCATAGTATTTTTATTTGATTAGGAGTGTGAAGAATAAGCACCATAGAAGGAAGGTTGGGCACAACACTTGGAACAACATATAATTATGTAGGAGGTTTTCCCTATAATAATTAGAGTGCATGAAATAAGTTGTATAGGAACATAAATGTGTAAATATGTCAATGAACTAATAAGTACAACTAAAAAAGGTTGTAATAAATGGAATGGTAAATAATAATGATTTTTCTATATTATCAATTGAAATAACTTACACTAGTGTGTGAAAAGGTGTTGAGTGGACAACTTGGTTAAGTGATAAAGAAATTTAGAAGGAAAAATACCACCTTGAAACTTACCACTTGAGGGAGTAAAGGTTGTATGAGGACATGTTTGATGAGGTTATAACAAAGGTATGATGGGTGACTTTCAAATCTAATCCTATATCAAATAAAGAAGGAGGGAAAAGAAAAATAGATGACATGATAAATCAAAGAAAAAAGAGCCAATATAAAATTGGAATGAGTGGGAAAAAATCATGGGATGGATACCATCCAAAAAATACAACAAGGTGAGATAATATGAAAGGTGGGGAGATGGTGGAATAATGGTAGGAAATAATAGATTTAGGAAGAGGAAGAAAATAGGAAAAATTTATAGAGAGTGGATCCTACATAAGACAAAGAATCACGGATAAATACATAAGAAATACACATGAGTGTGTATAAGTTTGTGATCTCCATATTTAAACCTCATCATTATTGTAGGTGCCATAAGGACTTCAAGATAAATATAAATATATATTATTTTGTAATTAGCATATGTGTACTTTGAGTAATGGGATAGGTGCCTTCAAACTACACCCACTTGCCATCAAATTGTGAATCCCAAAGACACTTAGTAAGGGTTTTTGTGGAGGGTATGTTTCTCCTAATCTAATCGATTGAGTGAGCCCATAAAAAAATAAAATTGAGTGAAATAGGAAATCTTGAAATAGTTTCCGAAAAACAATGAGCAACAATCTTTTAGGAAGAAAGTTTAAGCGGATGGTAAAAAGAAGGGGCTAGAAGTTTCCCCCACCCACATCTATTTTATAGGGAAGATATCATTCCAAATGCTAATTAATAAATAATAATTTTTAATATATACTTATAAAAAAATAAAATATAATACTTTAAATATGTCCCCTAAACAATAGGAGCATGCTCTTAATAAACTTTTATACCATGGAACCACATTTTCTATAAATTCTCCTAAAGTTAATATGAAGTCCAGATAAGAAAATTTATGAGAACCCCTCCCATGCGATCACATCTTTAGGCAATAAATTTTTTACCTTTATGGGATTAAAGCTTAAATTTCTTATGCATAATAATAAATTATTTTAACTACTATCTACATGCAGCAAATACATATGTTATACAACTCTTCATTAACCATCTCTTATCTACAAGATATTTTTATTTAACAATACACTACCTTTATTAATTATTGACTCTTATGGTCTATTGTCCCATAATATTTTGATGATGAAATGCTAATAAATGAGTAATATGGCCTCATAATCTATCAAAATACTTGTGCATAGAAAACCAATGAAAGATAGGTTGGAAGCTCTAATAATATTTCATTGGTGTTTCCATGTACTCATATTTTGCAAGGTTATATTAAAACACCCCATACACCTTGACAACTATGTTTCCTATAATGTGGGGCAAGGAAAAATTAATTTACACTTGGTGAAATGGTTTTTAGTCTAGTTGAGCTACCTATCTAAGGTTTCAAGTGAAACATCACAAACTCTTCTTGTCACATAATTTTTAAAACCAAGTCAAGAAAACTCTTTTATGAATCCCCAATTCAAGTTTCTATGTCAAAATACAATACCATACGATTACAATTAGATATTCATAGTTTATGATATTAAACACTATGTCACTAGATAATTGAGTGTATTGGATACCATTATCATGTGGGAAGAGTCCTCGATATCTAATAAATCCATCTAGATACTTGAGAAATTTGTTCCACAACCATGACCTCATCATATTTGAGATAATCCCCTATATAACGAAATCCAATCGCCTATATTTTTAATCGGACCTTATTAAAGTATAATTTACCCCTAGAATCATTATAAACAACAATTGAAAAACACTCAAAATAATGCAAATAATACATCAATAAAAGCTTAAAGTAAAAATTAACACAAATTTTCCAACATTTAGTTAAGAAATTATTTATTAAATTCACTATTATAAAAATATTTGTCATTCAAAATATGATCGACTAATACTATCTCTCTATGCTTTTATAAAACATGTAGAGATTATTATTATGATTGGAGATTAGTTTCTTGTAAGTATGGTTTCCTTATCTTTTAATAGTGATGTTAACCAAGTCAATAAATCAATTCATAATTTTCCCTAAAATATATATGTGGATAATTGTACACCAATGAGTGAATTATATAAATATTAAATAAGATTTAATCATGTACAACAATGTATAGCTATTAAATAATAATAATTTTCTCCTTTAATATGTATTTAAATGAAGGGAAGCATGGAGGAACACTTAGTTACACCCCTTGAAAATACATTTCGTCACACCTAAAATTTTCCCGAGGTTAATAAATTGGCCTTTAGTAAAGGGATTATGGAAGATGTCTACAACGAAATTTTTTAAGTGGGAATTATAAAGATCAATAATAATTTTGTATATAATTTGATGATTATAAAACATGTGTATCTCAACATGCTTTATGCATTGGTAATCTATTGCATTTGAGAGGTTTATATGGTACTTAGATTATCACAATAAAAAATTGTAGTTTATATGAAAACTCAAATTTATAAATCATATGCCATATTTATACCAACTCACATCACTACAAAACTTGACTATATTTCACCTCCATAAAAGAAAAAAATAATATTGGTTTTGTGTTTATAAGAACAAATCCCATGCCGTAATATTATAGTTGATGATTTGGATCCCTACCTAATCAATGTGAGAATAGTTTAGAATTGTTTGTTCATAAAAAGAAATAATATTTTCTACTTTCCCACCTTAAGTGTAAAAATAATTGAGGTTTTATATCTTGAATTATACTTAGTCCCATAAGTAGTAGTATAAAAATATACAAAAGAATGAACTTTGCATCTTTCCAATGTGTAAGTGCATGAATATGGGTTAGAAATAGAGGGTCTAAAGTAGACACATTTTCCTAAATTTTTGATAAGCTTTATTGATTGTTTGAGCTACTTACACTCACATTTCTAATGTTCAAGGTGATTAACCAAATATTGAATAAATAGATGCCTAAATCTATTTGCAATTTGTAACATAAATGAATAAGCAATGAAGCATAAAATTGACCCAAGCAAATAAGCAATTAAAATTTAAAACCCTAAGGGAAAATGAGGTGATAGAAAGAATTAGTTGATTCGTAATTAAATTTGGACTATTCCAAATTGATGAACTAGTAAAATGGAGGATGAATGTGTCACACCAGATCTCAAAACAATGGAGAGGTGTAGGAATATGTTGGACTACGACACCTATGGAGGGTCACAACTTCTTGGGGTGTTGTAGACCTATCTTGAGCACCTATGACTTCTCAGAAGCTCTAAAACTAGTATCGTTGTCTCGAGATAATTTTTCTTTCCTTCACTTCCTATTGTTCTTATGTCGCACCAAATCCATAGATGTCACTTTGGTAACCTATAATAAAGAAATGACCTATAAAACCCCAAAAGTGGATCAAATCCTAAAAAGGAAATAATGCAAATGAGCGGTCAAACTATCTTTATCTTTCAAACAAGTGATCTTGTGATTCATCATTGTAATACATCTTAGACCAAACATACTTCTATATGTGTGTGTGTGTGTGTGTGTGTGTGGAATTTTTCCTAGGTGGCTCTTGTGTGTGTCACACTTTATAGTGAGTAAGTAGCTAGATGTAATAAATGGAAATAGATTGTGCATGAAAGAATGAAATTTCCTTCCTATGAAGTTTATGTAGAAGAATCATTCCCTTTCCCTTATGTGTGGATGTTAGATGGATTCGTGAGTGCTCTTGTAATGGCCTTTCAATGCAACCTTAGATGGTGATAGCTAATGCTTAGTGCTTTGGTCCTTTATTATGATCACATAAATTTATATTTATAGAATTCCCTTGCTTTAATTTTGTAATAAACCTTGAAAAGGACAACCACCAAAATGACAAGATGCCCAAACAACTAGAAAGGACCCTAAATATGTGGAAAAGTACAAAGAGGTTGGGGCACCCACATGGGACAGGGGCTCTTAGCATTAGTATCTTAGTGTCCGACTAGGCATTGGTGTCCAGAATGAGAAAGTATAAAGTATGAAAAGAAAAACTATGATAGAAGGTGTGTAAGACCAAGAAGGATAATAAAAGAAAGCAAAGAGGCCAAAAGGCATGGGCTAATTAGTATTTTTATTGCTTAGGAATCATATGAATAGTAGTATGTGATAAGGACTAGATATATACCCAAAGTGCATGATTTTGTGTCTACATTTCTCCCACTTGATGTTTTTTGCAAATGTTCGATAACATAAAGTAGATAAGAGATGTGTACCTAATAATCATGTATATCGATGGCTAAAACCATATTGAGAGATAATTAAAAGTGTGGAGTGATAAAAATATGAAGCATGGAAGCTAAAGAAGAGGAAGTGAAAAGTGATGATGATGACCCTAAGGTGAGAAAGTATGTGTATATATTGCACGTGTACTTGTTGTTGATGTCAATTTTTGTTTGATGATGTATGATTGATGTGACTACTGCTTCCTATAAGGATGAACCTGTAAAAGAGAAGAACGAACAAGTAGTCAAATATGTGTATATATGGTCAAAATGTGTTTAAAAATTATGCAAAAGTAAGTGAAATGTGAAAAGGAAATCTCACACTAGTTGTGCTTTATACGATTGTTTTGGGTGATCTCACGCCAAGAATGGAATAAGTGTAGGGAGAAAGGTCTAGTGTTATTCTCCAAATCTTTGACTACTTCTCGAAGTGTGAACACTAATATAGATGGTGTCTAAAAATTTGATCTAATTTGAACAATTCTGATCCAATGCAAAAGTAGAAAAGAAAGAGTGCAATGCATGCATGTTATATGCTAAGGACTGTGTGCCCTATTAAAATCCGCTATATGAATAGTAGAAAACTTAACTAAACGAGAAAATATGTGTTACTACCCCTCGTCACAGAATCCGGGAAGGGTCAAGGGAACCCAAGCACTACTTTCTGGGTCTAGGCATTGGTGACTTTGTTGTCTTTGAGGACCCAACTATTATGACTAAATGGTGTATTGTACCATACTGTAGACTATTGAACCGTGACTATAAAATTTTGTGTGGGTGATGTATTCACTCAATTATGCCCTCATTTTACATGAATGCAATGTCATTGAGGAGTACACATCCCAAGGAGGACCAACAATTGAATCGAACTAGTGCTCCACATGAGGAGGGATTTTGCTTGGTAAATACCAAGGCACAAGAAAGTAAAGTGGCTAGGAAAACAAGTGTTTGTGAAAGTGAGATAAACATGCATGTAAAAGATGATGTGTCTAATCATGCAAGAAGACATTGTAAACATGTAAAAAGATAAAGAAAACTATGAAAAGTGGATTTTAAACATGGGACATCACTCACAATGTCACAAGACAAGTAAGGATGAGATGGTCATAAAGCATACAAGAAATTAGAGAACAAGTATGACATAAGGAAAATAATACAAAAAGGCATAAAATGACAAGTAGTGGAAAGCAAATAGTAACAAAGACAACAATGTTAGAAAATAGACCTACAAAGCGGATGTTGCACATGAAGCACCCATTAGCATGTTAAAAATATAAAGTATGTAACAACGCATATGCGTTACGATAAATTAGTGTGTGATGAGAAATGATACAATAACACTTATAATGTGTACAAAAGTGGATGCCCCAAGAGCCACTATGGAACTGGTAGGAGGTACTTAGCCAAGCATTTATAGAATTTGTGAAAAGAACTAGAAGGCAAGTGAATGTTCAAGTGTATATAAAAATATTTAATGACATACAATGTATCCAACTTACATTGTAAACAAGTGTATCATGTGAGTATAAGTAAACAAGAGTAAATAGGTCCAAGATATGTAGTATGATGTAGATAAAATAGAATGCAATACACAAGATGAGTGTTATAGGAGTTGTGTGCCCCAAGAGTGAGTTTGAATGAGTATGCATGTGCTAAGGTTCATTTATATATGCCCCTCAAAGACTCAAGAATGAACTCTAGTACAACAAAAGTGTGTCATCAGGAATTGGTTTCAACATGTGTAGTAGAAATATGTGATCGTCAAAGCATATAGCATAAAGTGTGAGTGAGACAATGCAAGGTTAATTTTAGGTTGATACCCTCATTAGTCATTTATGAACAGTGAGACAATATTGATTCATCGGGTAATGAGCACAACGTGTAAAAGTAGATGCAATAAATATATGTCATGAGTGTATAGAGTGCGTAATGTGTATGATGAATAATAGATGTTACGAGAAAGAGAGTTTTTTGAATGCATGATGTAAGAAGTGTGTAGTGTGTGAGGTTCATGTGTGCACGAGTGTACCTCAATAGTCAAGTGTGAACCATATCACGACACTACATCATTAGGTAATGAAGGTACATGTGTATCAAGATGTGTAATGATGCTTAGATAAATGCAACATGAACACGTGGCATAAGCATAGAAATTGTAACCAAATAGGATACTAGAAGTGGGGAGAAATGAGCACGATGCCTCCCAAGTTTGCCAATGATGGAGATCTATGCACCGACGCAAGAGGTATCGTGTCATTGTGGGAGAGTGTTATCGGTGTCCTTGTTTCACTGCTTTCTTTACCTTTTGAATGAAGAAAGAAAGATGAGGGTAAGGGCTAGGAGGAATACTTGTTAAATGGGTTGGTTGATGGTTGTTGCATTCATAGATTGTGAGAGCTTCCTTTTGGCTAGGAGGAACTACTTGTAATAGAAAATAAGACCAAAAAAGATAGTTAAATGATATATGGCGGTGGATCACTTTAAGATGTGCTAGATCTAGGAAGTGTGATACTCCTAGATGGCTATCAATCCACCGTTTAAAATAATTTAATACCAAAAATAAAGGAAATCCTACCGTAGATGATATGATTTAGGTTTCTCATTCAAGTACAATAAGAAAATCTTAACACAATAGGCTAAAGCTATGGTCACATTAGAAAGGTATGTAGTTATTAGGGTGTTGGGACTTGTCGGGGTTTGATTCTCGGGTTGTTTAGATCAACCGGTGTGTTTCACCTTTTCTTAGATTGTTTCTTTGAACTTTTGATGAAACAGATAGGGTAACGGTGTAGGAGGAATACCTGCTCAAATTTCGGTTGATGGGTTGTTGCGTGCGTATGACTTCTGAATCCACACTAATCGTGAGAGCTTCCTTTTGGCTAGAGGAACTACCTATAATGAAAACAAGACCACCGTAAGGAATTAACAACATGGCGGTGAACTCGCCTAGTGTGAGCTAGATCCGGGAAGTATGATACTTCGTAGATGGATGTCAGTCCACTATTTTAAACAAATTAATGCTGTAAACAAAGTAAATCCTATTGTTATTTTAAAATGATTTAGGTATCTCACTTAAAAAACAATAAGAAAATAGATCTAATCTAACAGGCTAAGCTAGAATAGAATCCAAAGGTCAAATGGTTGGTTCTGGTCTCCTGCAGAGTTTGATGAAGGCCTTGGGTAGGTCATAGGTGAATGGGGTGAGGTAAAATTAGGTGGGTAGGTCTTTGTTTAAGGCTATGTGGGCAAACACAGAGACCGGTGTTGGTCAGGGGTGACCAAAGCGGTTAGGTATAACCGGCGCCGGTTACTGTGAGATCTGGAAATGTCATAGAACAAGGTTTTGGTCTCCTTTGTGATTGCACAAAGGATTTTGGTTGGTCGGGACAAGGTATTGGGTGACTGGAGTAGGCTTTTTCAAGGTTTTAATGGGTCTATGGAGGTGAAAATGTTAGATAAGGTCAATAGGGAGCAAGATAAACAATGGGTGATAAAATAATGATGAAATGAAATAACCAGGAAAGTATGAGGTTGTACTTACTTGGATTTCATTCTGAAGTCCCGTGTGTGAAGGATGGAGGTGCTGATGATGGGTTTGAAGGATGCAAGTGATCACCAACTAAAAAAAGCTTCTACATGGGCTGCATGCACACTCCTCTTTTCTTGGATAGATCAAATCGTATTTGGGATGGTCATGCGAGAGAAGAATGCTCAATCTCCTTCCTTAGATGTGAGATTTCACTATAATTGGCTCTCTCGAAGATGCGTTATCTCCCTGAGATGTGTTATTTCTCATCAACTTTCTCCCAAAGTTTTCCAACCTTGAGAATAAGGCATTTTAGGGGTTAAAAGGGGTAATCGATGGCGGTTTGGCTTAACCTATGACGGTTAGGGGTAACTAATGTCACCAAGGAGGGATTTCCTAGGTTTACTAAACTTAGGAGATCCTCTTGATTTCCTTTGATCTCATGTCATTAACCCATGGATTAGACTGGGGCTTCTTGTGGGCATGCGGGAATGTGGTTAGAGGGAATGTAGGCATTGATTTTTAGGGTTTGGGTAAGTCTTAGTTAGTTATGGGAACTTGCTAAGAATAGGTCTTAGGTTGAGTTAGCTTGGTGAGGTGTCTAAGTGAACTATATGTGTAGATATTATTTAAATAATAAATATAGTGAGGATAATGCATTAATTTAATTAAATTAATTAAATTAATATTAGTGGGGTGAAGGGGGTCATGGCTAGGTAAATGTAATAAAGGGTGCTTATATGTCGAGGGACAAAAGGGAGTGTGACCTAATTTTAGTGTCTACATTTTACCCCTTTTATTGCATAGCTTGTATTGGTAAGCGATCTTGACAAAAAATAAGATGTGGTTGCCCCATGTGTGGGTGAAGGTGATCCCCCTCAAACCAAGAACTAACGAGGCAACAAAGTCAAGCAGGAGTGGTTTGATAAAAGGTAAATGTGAAGAAAAGGCAAATGGGTATAGGGAAGAAGGAGTGAAAGGTCTACTCGAGCTATCTAGGTAGTGGGTCGTGGTCAAAGGTAACAATATCAAACGCATGCACATGTATAAATTGCAGCATGCTACTGGGTTGAAGAGCAGGAAAACTCTACATCGTCTAAGGTTGATAGGTTTATCCAAACAAGGTTGAAGTGAATCTGGTATCCAAGGTATAGGATAAGGTCAGGAAACACAATGTAGGGTAGGTGTAGGAATGTTTAGGTATGTTCCAGTACACCAAAGGTAGGGTCAGGATAAATGGTCACGACATTAGGCTAGGTAAGGTCATTAGGTCAATCAACACAGTAACAATACCACAAGGTATAGCAAACACATGAGGTCAAAAGGTCTCTAGCTATGGTCTAGGTCAAAATATCTAGGTCACGGCACGGGTAAGGCTGAGGTAGGGATAAAATAATGAGTCCCCAAAGGAGGAAAAATGGAGGTAGTAAAGGATGAGATTATGAAAGGTAAGGTGATGGGTTGGGTAAAGGTATGGGGTAAAGAGCAAGGTAAAGGGGCGAGATAAAATGGTAAAGTAGGGGAAATGGGTAGGTAAGGGTGACCAATGGCGGTCATGGATAACTGATGTCGATGCAGAAAATCGACGATGATTAGGTAGGGCACGAGACCGATGCCCTGCCTAGGGGTAATCGTCGGTCGTCGGGTTTGGTATAAAAAAAAAAAGCGTGTTTTTATTATTCATTTGTGATTTGCGAAGTGAAGAAAGGACAAGAAAGAGAGAAAAGTGAGAAAAGCATCCAAAGGAAATGGGAGAGTGAGTCAAGCGGTGTGATTAGGAGGTGGTTAGGTTGGTGAGGAGTGGGTCCACGAGATCGGTGGTGAGAGTGTTTATTGGTTGGAGGTTGCGGGTAGATAGTTGGTGATGGCAGAGGTGGGAGAGGGATCGGGTGGACCACTAAAGACAACGACCGGATGTGCCACCGAGATAGTGGCAACGTGATGAGGTAAGTGCCTAACTCTTAAATGTTAATTAGATAGGTTATATGTGTAATAGTTATTTGTTTTTGGGTTTTGTAGGTTTTGTATTTGTTGTGGGTGAGAAAAAAAGTTAAATCGAGTATGAGGGGAAAATGGCCAAAAAGGGGGTAGGAAATTGGATAGGTGGGGTGGGTAGGGGTTTTGGGGTAGTGTAGGTCATTGTAGGTGGGGTAAAAGGGATAGGTGGGAGGGTTTTAGAAAAAGAGGGGTTTGGGAAGTCACGGATTTTTCCGTGATAGTGACCGGTGTCGGTCAAGCTTGGTCGGCGTCGGTCGGGTAGAATCGGGATCGATTGCCTAATAGGTTATCGATGCTTGGTTACATGGTAACCATGGTTGGTTAGGTTAAACTGGTATCGGTCACCAAACAGTGACCAATGCCATTTTAAGGTGACCGAAGTCGCTAGGATGAACCGACACAGTCGATTTTAGGCAAAAGGGTCCAAAAAATGATGTAGGTCAAGTGGTTGAGATGGGTAAGGTAAAAATAGGGTTGTGGGTAATGATAAGTAATGAATAAGGTCATGGTAAAGGTATATTAATGTTGTGTTTGGATTGGATGCAAGGTCGATCGCAGTTACACATGCGAGACAGGGTTCCGCCACTATTAGTGACATTATGCGGCCAATAGCGAGCCTGTTAGAGCTGCGGCATGTGGAGCTAGTGGGCTTGAGTGGTATTCGATGCTACCGACATGCTATTTGGTATCCTAGTTTGATGGTTGCGCTCATCGATAGATGGGACTCCGTGACCAACACGTTCCACCCACCGACGGTGAGATGACTATCACCCAGAGGACGTGTTCCAGATTCGAGGTTACCCATATTGGGGGCCCAGTGTACTCTATCTCCTCGAGGCCTTAGAGGAGTTGATCAGACCATATTTGGCAAGGGGATGGCAGAGTTGAGTTTTCATAGCGCCCGGTTTGAGCTATGGTGAGATGTACCTAGCCCGTCCTGGATGAGATGAGGCTAGTAGTTTTATTGATGGAGGCAATATCTTTGCTATGCACTTCCGATGTGAAGGGTGGAAATTTCCTCAATCATTGATGGGGTGCTCCATAATATGATGGTGCATGAGACACGATTTTCTGGCACCAACATTCTTGTGCAAATTTACTGAGTTGTGGGCATATGGGTGGTTGCACGAGTTTAGCTTCATGCTGTACATTATACTACATTGTTGGGCCTACGAACACATAGTTTGTGTTTGACCTATAGGTATGCCCTTAGAAGATGCATTCCCATCGAGATGTGTGCGATTGGGATACAGGAGATGGGTGCTAGTTACAGGAGAGTGGAGGTCGATAGGCCGACATATGATGTGGCCCATTTTCGACAGTTGTTGGAGGGGTTGTCTAGAGTGGACATTATCTGGAGGCCATATGTGGGATTCCCCTCATATAGGCACATGCATGAGGAGCTAGCTGAGCTCTAGCTAGAGAGGTGGATACAGGGTCACCGTGCCAAGGAGGATGAGATGATCCCAGTAGACAGGGTCCGACGAGAGTTCAGGATTGTACAGATATTCCTTCGCCCTTCCCATAGTATCAGAGAGATGATGTGGAGAGGCCTCTCCCTCTACCACAACCTATAGTGCCTACAGAGAGGAGGAACAGCCAATGGATCGGTGGATTGATGATGTTGGATGCACAGATAGGTATAGGTAGTGGTGGGTGGCTCAGTTACGAGCCATACCCCCTAGACCAAGGCAATAGCAGACTTAGCTCATCAGTGGATGATAAGAGAGAGACACCCTATAGGGGTAGGTAGCGATGCTGATCACACAGATAGGTATACTGCAGACACAGCTGGAGGGGTTAGAGGTAGAGGTAGCAGAGCTATGAGTACAGTGGCCATTGCAGGCCCAGATGGCGAGGGAGAGGATGGAGGAGATGGAGACAGAGATGGTTAAGTGACAGGATTATAGGTTTATTTGGCCATAGCCCAAGCACAAATTTGGGTCTTACAGGCCCAGATAGGCACGAGGCGGGGAACCACCACATCCACAAGGGGTAGGGGGACCATCATAGGCGTAGGGAGCTAGTCCTAGTTCACAGGCTGGCGTAGGGTAGATACAGGGGCCGAGACCTATGGGACCACCACAGACCATGCCTATATCTAGGTTATGGGATGCCCTAGGTGAGGTACAATACTATCAAGACCAGCTCATGGCAGCCGGGATAGACTTCCTCTCATACGGAGAGTATAGGGCACAATAGGCATCCAGTGAGAGGACGAGATCCCACACACATAGTGTGGAGAGCACAGGAGGTCAGTGAGCTCCAAGGCCCGATTAGGGAGAGGCCACCGTGCATGGCGACTAGAGCTAGGTGATGTGCCAACAGGGACAAAAATGCCAAGGTGTAGGTGACATAGAGATGGAGGACATCCTAGTGAGATGTCTGATATGTGGCCACCCTGATTTTTGATGTATAGTAGTGATTATTTGTGATATATATGCCGGCCTGTGTGCCGAAGATAGCTATATTTTTATCATACACCAGCTCGTGTGCCAAAGATAGTGAGGATGTACAAGTGATTTTTGTATATTGTGAGCATATACGCTTTATGTGCAAAGATTTTTTTGTATTGATTCATTCATTCTTTTTTATATGTGAGACCACTGCATGCGATGACATTTTGTATTGTATATCGGCTGCGTGCTTGACATTTTGAGATGATGGCCATGATGAGACATGCATGTATTTTGAGATACACATTTATTGATTTATACGATGAGATTCATGGTATTTTGTGATGTGTTAATATGTTTATGAGATATTGGTTTTATGGCTTGTGTTAGATGAGATATGGATGTGTTACTTTGATATGGATGGAAATTAGGTGAGTTAGGCATGATGGAGTCAGGTCGGTTTAGGCATGGATCGAGTCAGGTTATAGGCATGGTTGAGTTAGGTTGGTTTAGGCATGGATCGAGTCAGGTTATAGGCATGGATCGAGTTAGGTTATAGGCATGGATCGAGTTAGGTTATAGGCATGGTTGAGTTAGGTTATAGGCATGGATCGAGTTAAGTTATAGGCATGATTGAGTCAGGTTAAGGCATGGATGAGTCAGGTTGGTTTAGGCATGATTCGTTATGGTTTGCAATGAATGATATTATGGGTCATATGTGAAATGTTGTATAATCTATGCATAGTGAGGATAGAGGAATGGTAGGTGTAATAAATGTATAAAATGGTAAACCACTTGTTATGTATGTGGCTTAATTTCCAATTTTGTTAAAAAAGGGGAACTAAGTGAAACGTGAGGTAAATGGTGAGTTAGGCATGGTTGATGAATTGTGTTCGGGGGTAGAGAAATGGCGAGCTATCCTCCAGGGACCCATGCCCTCGAGTGTTGTTTACATAGTCCCGTGAAAAGGGACCTCAGGCCGATGTAGTTCTCCCATGAGCTAGGGAAGAATATGAGAATGAGTTGGTAGGTTTGTGGGCATGTAGTGGGTTTAGGTTTTATAGGTGTGGGTAGATTATAGGTAAAATGTTGCGGAGTGAAGGCGATTATGGCAAAGGGGGAGGATTACCCCAAAGGTAAGTGTCAAGGACCAAGTCTGTATAAGGTAATCAAAATGTAAACAAATATGGTTAAAATATAAGAGGGGGCAATAAAGCCACTGATTGGGTAGGATCGCACTCAGAGTAGATCATACTTTGAAGGGGTGGTGAACACAAGACCCGAAAGGCATTGCACGATTAACATTCTCTACGGTGAAAGTAGTCACAGGATCACCAAAAAACGAAATTCCAAGATGTCCCTTGAGGTGATTTAGGAAATGAGAGTAGAAATGGTAAGGTGGGTGAAAGGTAGTTAATTGTATATGTTTGGGTGACAAGTCTTTTGGCAAGAGGTCCAAGGTCACAATGGGAAAGTCCATGACTAAAAAGTGTTTTTGTTTTGATAGACCGATTAATGCGGGAAGTATATATGGATAAATAATATGGTACTCCTTGAGGTCTTCTTCGTGAAGTCGATCGATGCGGGAAGCTTCGATTTTCTCTCGTCATTTTTTTGAAAGCTTCACATAGCTGTCCTTCAGGGAGTAGTCTATTTATAGTAGTAATTTTTTTGAGAGGAAGATGTCCTTTTGAGGGAGTCATCTTTTTATTAGAAGTTTGACTCATGAAGTTTGGTCCCATTGGAGGTCTTTGAAATCATGGACAAGACCAAGGTAAAGGATAGGACTCTTGTTCAAAAGGCAGAAGGTGCAACGACCATGGGATCTCATCTAAAGGTAGATGAAAAGTATCCATGAGAATAATGCTATGTGCAAAGTGCCATAGTACACATATTCAAGAGAAGATAACAAATTATGGGTACTCACATGATTCTTGTTTAATCATTAGTAGGCGGTGTATGGAGTGGATAGTGCTCAAGGGATAAGCTTGTAAAGAGACAAAGGGTGAGGTAGGACAATGATTCTAAAATAGAATGGTCAAAGATGCAATGCATTAAGGGCTCAGTTCGATTTTACCCTTAAGTGAGGACAAACGATAGGCACCCAATCCATAGGTATGAGTTACGATGTATGGTCCAAGCTAATTAGGAGTGAATTTTCCCCATTTACTTTTTTCTACTTTGGTTACGTGTTGATTTTCTTTCAAGACAAGGTCACCAACTTGGAATGTTTGTTCATGAACATGTTTGTCATAAACGCATTTGATACGTTGTTAGTAAACTTGAAGGTGATCCGAGAGCGTTAAGATGATGTTCGTCTAATAACTATAGTTGTGCTAAGTGGTCTTGACTAAAGTCATCATTAGTAAGCATTTCATGGAGAGAAATGTGGAGTGAGGTGATCTGGACTTTGAGAGGCGAGAATAGCCTCGCATCGTAGACCGAGAAAAGGGTTTGTTCGTAGTGGAAGTGTGAATACTATTACAGTATGCCCATAGGGAAAAAGGAATGTGAGTATGCCAATCCTTCCCGATTGTCAACCACTTTCATGATAATTTTGTTGAGGGTTTTGTTAGTGGATTCGGCTTGGCCGTTGGTTTGTGGGTAATAAGATGATGAGAAACTAAGTTTGAATGCCAAAGGCATCGCAAAAGTTTTTGCGGTGTTTGGTTTGTGAATTGTTTTCCATTGTCAGTGATGAGGCAATGAGGGACACCAAAGCAACAAATGATGTGATGGTTAATGAACTCACATATTTTCTTAGCTTTCGTGGAGATGAGTGGTATGGCTTCCACCCATTTTGTGTAGTATTCAGTAGCAATTATGATCCATTGATGGCATTGGGAAGAATGAGGATTGATTTCTCCAACAAGATCCAAACCCCATTAAGAGAAGGGCCAAAGGTCACGAGTGACCAGTAAGGCATGATTTGGGTGTATGATGAAGGTTGGAGTGTTGTTGACATTTCACACAAAGTGTTTTACATAGTTGCAACAATCATGGTTAAGGGTCGGTAATATCCTAGGTGAAGAATACACTTAGCAACAACAAAGAAAACTAAAGTAACCTCCACATATGCCATCATGAACCTCCTTAATGGTATAAGGAATTTCAGAACTTGTGAGGCATCATAAGAGAATACCATCAAAGTCACGCTTATAGAGGAGTCCCCCTAGAATGACGAAATGAGAGACCTTTTTAAGGAAGGCACGTTGTCCTGTTATGGGTGAGATCAGGAGGTAAGATGGAGAGGGAAAGGTAGTCAGAGTATTATTTATACCAAAGGTCACTTGGGTCAGGGGTGTCATTTCTGATTGAGTAAACATCACGAGGTAACTAAGAAGGTGAATGGAGGTGTTGTACGGTGACAAATATTTTGGAATCAACAGGGGAAGTGGGTATTTGGGAAGCTAAGCGAGCCATGGTATCGTAAATTTGTTGTTGAATGTGGGATGGTTTGAAGGGTGTAACGATCAAAGGTGGTCAAAAGTATGTCTACACGATGTTTATACTTTTGAAGTATCTCACATTACGACATTGGTACGTACTCATTGACTTGGTTTACTTATCAATTGTGAATCACCAAAGATGTGGATTGATTTGACATCTAGGGCATAGGCGGCTGAGACCTAGTACGAGTGCTTCGTTCTTAATAATATGTTGGTGCATTCATTGTCTAGTTTGAAAGACAAAGGCATGGGTTCTCCATCTACCGAATGAGGATAACACCAACCCCGCCCCCACGCTAACACTTAGAACCATCGAAGAAAAATGTCATTTGGTAAGGGGGTTCTTCTAGGGAAAGAGTAGTAATTGACTCATCGGGAAAGTCAAAATTAGAGGGTTGGTCCCCAAAAATAGGTGTGTTAGCCAGTTGGTCGGTGATATCCTGGCCCTTGATGGACTTTTGGTGAATGAACTCGAGGTCAAGATCATCTAAAAGCATAAGCCATCACGGAACATGCTGATTTTGATAAGGTTTGGCATATATGAAGTGTAAAGGATCGATGTTTGTCACGACATACATTTTGTGGTTGAGTAGGTGATGGCGGAGTTTGGTGGAAATGAAAACTAAGGCTAAGCTAAGATTTTCTCGGATGGTTGTATCGGGTTTCATAGTCCAAAAGAGTATAGCTTATGTAATAAATTGCATGCTCCCTATGTTCATCACGGTGATCGAGCATGGCTCCCAAGGAATGATCGGTAGTTGATATGTATATGTAAAAAGGTTGATCATCTTTAGGTGGAATGAGTATGGGTGGTTGAGAATGTATTGTTTTAGGGACTCAAAAGCTTTGTGATAGTCATCATCCCATTTAAAGGAGACTTCCTTCCTAAGCAGATGATGAAATGGTTGACAACGATCGAGATAATTGTGAAATGAAACAACAAATGGAATGAAAATTACCTTGTAGGCTACGGAGTTGTTTGAGGTTAGTGGGAAAAGGCATTTCCCGAGAATGGCCTTGACTTTGGCAAGGTAAACTTCTATACCACGAGAGGAAAAAATAAATCCTAGGAGCTTTCCTGAGAGAACTGCAAAGACACACTTTTTAGGTTGAAGGCGGACGTAATATTTAATGAGGCACTCAAAGATGGTTTCAAGGACAGCGAGGTGCTCAACATGATGTTTAGATTTGGCCAAGAGATCATGCACGTAATATTCCAATATGTGCTACATGATATCATGGAAGATGTAAGTCATAGCATGCTGATATGTAGCACCAAAGCATTTTTAAGGCCAAAAGGCATGACTCGATAGCAAAGGTTCCCAATGGGTAATAAATGCAGTCTTGTGTTGATCTTCTCTGGGGCAAGCAAAATTTAGTTATAGCCTGAGAATCCATCCATGAGTGAGAGCATCTCATGACCAGTGGTGAGGTCAACCAGTTGATCAATACCAGAAAGGGAAAGTCATCTTTCAGGTAGGTGAGGTTGAGGTCACGGAAGTCCATGCAAATGCAGAGTCCCCCTGTTGCTTTAGTAACAGGGACAATGTTATAAATCCAATGAGGATAATCAATGGGTAAGATGAAGGAAACGGAAAGAAGGCATTGAAGTTCTTCTTTGACAAGAAGAGCAATGTGAGGATGCATTTTCCTCAGATTTTGTTTGATAGGTTTGGCATCGAAACGATTCACGATATTGTGGACCACTATGGTGGTTCAATCTGGGCATGTCTATGTAAGACCAAGCGAAAGTGTGGTTATGATCTTGGAGAAAAGAAGTGATGGCTTCCTGTTTAGCAGCATCTAAAGATTGTCCGATCTTTAGGATGTGCAGGTCGTCCTGAGTATGAATGTTGATCTCGATAGTTGATTCATTCAACATGGTTTGTGTCTCAGAGGGTAACGACCGATGAATATATGAGTCTTCTACACCAAGGTAGGTGAGTATGGATTCATCATCCTAACATTGAATGACGTTAATGGTAGGTGTGTCATCGTCGATCATCTCAGGATACAGGAATGGGAGAGTGGAAGGGGCCTCACCTTCGCATTGATAAGTCAAAGGCCCCAAGGAAATGGTGTTTATGAAAAAAAAAAAAAAGTTAGGAGGGATAGAGTCGGAGCCATCAACTCCATCGGTGAGGGTGGTGATGAAGGTGGAGAAGGGCTAGGGTCCTTAATGAGTTCAATGTGGGCCTGTTTAATAAGAGGTTCGGGAAGCGATACCACTATGGTAATTATGTTTGCGGGTGGTACATGGAATAACAGTATGGTGGACTTGCTCATAAAATCCAAAACCAAAACTCTTCCATGCACAATCGTGCAAGAAGGTGTGGGTAAAACAACGATTGGTAAGTGATTGGAAGTCGGTGGAAAATGGGCGGGGTTGTGATGGTGGTTCAAGTGTGTAAGTGGTAGTATCAAGTCCCCATAGGTGAGACTAGTACGAAGATGAGGAGGGCCATAAAGGAGGCGTTCTCCTATCTGTGATCATAGTGAGGGTGTTGGTGAAGGCTTCCATACTCGTGTGGAGTAAGGAATGTGTTGACTCTATATAGATGGTACTCCCAGTGAGGTGTTGAAAAACACCTTCCAAGGATCGGTGGTTGGTATGTACATACCGGTAAGGATGATGTGTTGGAGGTCGATGTGGAGGTGGAGTTAATGGATTGGGAAGCTGATGGGTTAGCCGTGGAGGTTGTGACAGTGGTAGGAATGGAGGAGGTGTGTGTAGTGTAAGGCCAGGGCTGTCTTAGTAGGTGGAGGTGTAGGTGAAGCGGTATTGGTTACAGAGGTAGATGGCTTGATAGGTATGAGCACATCATTGGGTTGGTAAAGCATGTTGCATGTTTTGAAAGGTGATGGGTTAGCTAGAATGGTATAAGTGTGTCCCTCATGTTCAAATTTCACACAACGATGCAAAGTGGAAGGAACGTAACCCATGACACGGATCCAGGGTCTACCAAGAAAAAGTTATATTGAATTCCCCCTCCAAAACATAAAACAATTTTGGAATAGTATGGGGCCCACGCGAACGTGAAGGATGACAGTGCCTAGTGTGGAGGTGATAGCATCGTTGAATGAACACAACATGACCAGATGTTTATGCATGTAATTGTCAGGTATGCGCATTTGAGAAAATGCATGGGATGAAATGATGTTAATGCTAGCGCCTCCATCAATCATCACACAGTGTACCCGTATGTCATCAATGTGGACAAAGATGAAGAGGGTTGGGTCCAGGTCATCATTTTGGTGTGGTACGATCTCCTCCTCTAAGAAGCTAAGGAGGCCACTTGGTGAATAAGGTGAGGTGAGGATGAAGGTGGTAATTTGGTGAGAGAGGCTACATGATGGGGTGTGATAATGGAGGCTACGGGTGTAGGGTCATTGGGTAAAACCGAAATATATTGAAGAACCTCCATGAGAGCTTGCATGAGATTCTAAGGTTTGGATGAGGTCGTATAAGGACATTTTGAGGGGAGATTGGTGTAGTTGTTTGAGAATGGTACGATGTGTGACGCCATTAGAAATGGGGTATGTGGAGCCATAGATAGTTATTTTAGGTATGGAGTGCGAGATGGTATGTTGGGTATAGGATTGGTTGGTGGGTCAACCGCCTTTTCTTTGCCCTTACTGCATGTGTAGTGACATGTACCATGTTGATTTGAGGAAGTTGGGAAATGGAGAAGGTGTAGGGTGAGTGTTATAACGACATGAAGGGTAAAAATCTCTTTGGAGGAGAAAAGCCTTGTGAGGTCAGGTTGGGTGCAACGACATTTGGGTGGTGGCATGGCAAGTTCTCGATGCGAACCATGTTAATTTCAAATCTTGAGGGTGGCTCTAGGAGCTGTGAGGCTGGAGTTTGTGGTTGTTGAGTGGGTAGTGTGGGAATGGGTGCTGGTGAAGTAGGATCCTCATTGAGAAGGTCATTGTCGTGCAAAAGTTGGTTTCTAGTGGACACAATTAGATAAGGACGGTTTTGCAAGGCCTTGCAGCCTCCACATAATGCCCTTGCACATGATGGTATGTGAAAATTTTGGTATCATCAAACCCTTTTGGCTTGGGTTTGAAGGGGTCGTAAGGTTGGAGTGGTAGTAATGTGATAACAAAAGTTTCAAGGAGGTTGGTTAAAATTTTGGCATAAGACCACTGCTAGTGGATCACAATGGGAAGTGAACGTAGGTTTGGGTGTAGGTGTGTTTGGTTATCAGTGGAATTGTTTTTGGAAGTGTAGGAACGGGTCGAGCTATGGGTTTAGGTGCCGATGTGGTTTGAGGTATTGGTTGGGTTCATTTAGGTAGGGTACATGTAGATGGATGGGTAGGAGGGTGTGGGGTTGTTTTGACTACCTTGTTGTGGGGTAGTGGGGTTTTGGTTTTGGGTTGCACCTTCTTGGGTAAAGGTGATGTGGGTGTATGAGGTATAGAAGGAAAGGAAGATGAAGGAAGAGGGTGAGTTACCCATGGGGATAACGAGGGTGATATGAAGGTAGATGATGTAGGTCGTGCTTGGGGTGTGAGGGATAATGACGAAGTGTAGTGGGTAGTGAAGCAATAGCTGAATGTATTAGAGGTATTAGTTATAAAGATACTACAGGTATGGGTATGATTCGTGTTGTGTGCCAGGTAGGTTAGAGGTTTGTGAGGAAGGAATGGGTTATTGTGTTATTGGTTTATGGATGGGTGAACGGTGCTTGACCATTTTGGGAAGCCGAGGTCGAAGGCGGACGAGACAAGTGCAGTGTGATTGGTGTGGTTGGGGTATGAGGTCGATGAGTTTGTTTCTTTAGTTTGGATGTGGGAGTAGGTGTGATATTGATGTTGGAGGATGTAGCTAAATCTAGTTTAATAGGTGGATGAGTAAGGATGGTGGTCGGGGTGACCCTTAAAGTGGTAATAGATTTAGCGGAGGCAAATGTTTTGGGTATGGGTTTGGGTTTAGATATAGGTCGGGTTATGGGTAAGGGTGTGGTGTGAGTGCTAATGGAGTATTGTGGAAGGGGTTGTGATAAAGTGGTTGTATTTGGTTTGATGGGTGGAATGTGTTTGGGTAGTTAGTGGAGGTGTCATCGAGGGATATCTACATCCGTGTTGAGACAGGAGTAAGAGGTACCTCCATAGGAAATCCCTATCTACATAATCTAAGTTATCGACCAAATGTGAGAACGACATGTTTGTGGGTGGAGTTGGTGGGGACCTAATGGGAATTCTGTAAAATATATCTTAGAGACAGGGAATTGGCCAAATTTCGGCTTCCATGGTAAGAGATTTTAAAGTAGGTCTATTGGATGTTGGGTAGCCAATGGGGAATGCTAGCCAAGAGGAAAAGTTATCTCCACCGGGTCTATGATTGGCAGAGGAGATGATGGGAGCTCCTCTATAATCGGAGGAATGGGTAGGTGCTCCTCTGCAGTAGGTGGAGGAGGTAATTTGTGCTCCTCTGTGGGTGGAGGAGGTAGTGGGTGCTCCTCTACGGGTGGAGGAGGTACAGTAGGTAAAGGCTCTCTAAGTGGTGAAGCTAGGGGTGAGAGGGGCTCGATGTTAGTGGAAGACTCCTCTATTGGTGATGAAGGAGATGAAAGGTGTTCCTCTATTGGTGAAGGAACAATGGAGGTTGGTTCCAATGTGGAAGGAGGATTTCAGGCTAGGATTTCCTCTATGGAAGGGATGTGAGGTAATTGAGAGGCGATAGGTACCTTGTTAAAGATTGCGTGAACCTCATGGGTATGGGTATCGTGAGTGGATGTCTCACCGGTTTGATTAGATGAAGGGGCATGGTTGGGAAATGGTTTTTTGAAGATTTGTAGATTTTGGTTAGGGGTGGCGTTGGGATTATCCACAGTTAACTCACCTTTCTCGAGAATTTCTTGGACAATATTCTTAAAAGTGATGTAGTTGCCATCACTATGACCCTTCACTCGGTGATAGTTACAGAAATCATGCTCTTTATACCATGGGGCATGGGGCAAGCGGGGTCAAACCGGTGTGTGGTTTTATGGGTGGAAGGGTGATGGTTGCAGCTTTGATAAGATTTTCTAAGACAAAGAGTAAGGTTCCCCAATTGGGGTATATTTTCACTCTTTCGTGTGCGAATCAAAAAGCTTTGAATAGGTGATAGATTAGATGAGGTGTAGCCTAATTGGATGTATGAGCTGGGCCGGCCTTGAGTACCACTGCGTTAGTGGTACCCTTAGCCTTTGAATAATTGGTTGGTGGTTTAGAAGAAGAAGAGGTTTCATTCGACTTGAATGCCAAATTCTTATTTCATAATTGGATTTTCTTCTCTTCGATGGCCCGAATCTCTAACTTTTGTGCCATAGTGAATGCCTCATCGAATGTTTGGAAAGTTTGGACTTGTAAGGTTGGGGAGATATGTCCGGTGCACACTCGTTTGAAGATCTCGATGAGTTTAGTTTGTGGCAGTTGGAAGGTAAGTTGATTGATCAGGCTACGCCAGTGAGTGACAAAATCTATGATAGATTCATCCTCGTACTGATGTGTGGAATATAGATTAGTCATGGTAACCTTCTTGGTGATATTGATAGAGAAATGATCCAAGAAAGCTTGGGCTACTGATTGAATGAGAATATAGAGTGTTTGGGTAACCCACTATACCAATCTAATGTAGGTCCAGTGAGGGACATGGGAAAGGTTCTCAAAAGTAGGGCATCATCATGAGCGATTAGATAACACCCGTGTTTGAACGAGCACAAATGTTGTTGTGGGTCTTCCTTGCTATTGAAGCGGTTGAATTTAGGCATTTCCCAATGCACAGGGTATGAATGGATGGGAATGGATGGGTGAATAGGCTCGTTGAAAATATCATCATAGGTGAGAGTGTTATGGGAGCCGAAACCGATGCCTCCGAAGTGTATGCATCTTGTCCAACATCAATTTAATTAGGTCGTTCATGGGTTGTGATGATTGGATGCCTCCTATAGCGTGAGGAGGTTGGTAGTATGTATATGGGGGTGGAAGGGTCGTGGTAACCCTAGTGGCAATAGGGGCTAATGATTGTGGAATGGAAAGAACTATGTTCTGAAATGGGGTAGGGGTCACCAACACTGGAGGTGGGAATGTAGCTACAGGTATGTATGAGACATTAGGGGTGGATGAGGTTGTGTTTGGGGTAGTCATCGAGGGTATGGTGGATGTGATGGGTACCACAGAGGTAATAGATATGGCAGTCATAGCGGGTATAGAACCTAACTGCAAAACAACTGGGGGTAAGGTGGATGCAGGCAGCATGGAGCTAGATGGGGCTGATGTAGAAGTGGGTGTGAGAGTCGGGGGATAGATATGGGCATGTTGTATATCAACTAACCCGAGGTGTCTCGAGTGGATGAGTGGGAGAGGTAAAACTGCAAGGCGGCAGGGTTCTGGTCAAGGAGTCATGCGAACTCCTCATCTCTCGGTAGCGATAGTAGTAGGCTGGATGGGATCCATGGCTGGTGATAAAATAGAAGGTGGTGAAGGAATAGGTGGGAGTGGTTGGCAACTGGCGTGGAACACGAGGGCACTTGCTTGTCTTCGGGTTAGCACCATGTGAAATAGTATTGATCGTAGGGTTGCTTTCTATAAATGACAGAGAATAAAGCGAAACATGTGAATTTGGTGATAAAAATCGATAAAGTAATGAAAAATGGTTGGAATGTGAAACGCTAACCGATGTCTCATAGGAACAACCGACGCCGTTAGGGGTAATCTTCACGGCCATCAGTAGAAAAGGGACAAAGTGAGTAAACAAAGTGAGGCAAAAGGTAAAATCTGATAGGTATGTCAAATCGAGGACGTTTAAAATGTCAATGAGAATAATGACAAAGATAAATACCGTGGAAAGTGGAAGAAGGCAAAGTGAAAATGTCCTTTTGAGTAGGCTAGCAAAAGGACCTCGGAACCGACGTTGGTTGGGTATAACCGATGATCGGCGAGGTAACCAATGATGGTCACTGTGAAATTAAAATAGTGATGAAAGAAAGTGGTTGTGAATTAAAATTTGATGTGGAATCGCACCCAATTATAGGAATGATGATGATATGACCCAAGCACACTCGTGTGAAGCCGGAATACACCAACTATGATGAGGAGCGTGCAAGGATAAATAAAAAGAGTGATGAATGCGATCTTTCACCTCAAAATGCAAGCCAAGCAGAAACACTAAGAAAATGTGATCATAAGAGTGCCCTTTTCTATTATGTTTGTTTAGCTTATGCTATTTAGGGACTGACACATGAATTGTGAAATAGAGTTTTTGGTGAGGATGGCTTCCTACAAAGAAGGAGATCTAAAAGGTGAGGTTTCAGGTATGTTATGGTTGGGGCGGGCTTTGCTTTGAAGTATGACTCGACAGAGTAGTGAGCTGGGTGCCCACTATGTCATGATCATGTGATCACCTATAACTTCTTCCAGGTAGGATGTTGTTTAAGAATGTATGTATTTTGAATTTTTGTGTGGTTTGGTAAGACACAAAGAAAGAGAAAAGGATAGAAGTGCTTTTCTACGATTCGTTTGTCAACCATCAACTGGTCATGACTTCTAGCGTATAGGTTGCCCTCAATTAATGTGAGCTAATGCAATAAATTAGAATGGAATGCAATTGTTTTAAACCCAAATCAAAAATTTGAAATTGGATGACATAATAAGATGAAGAGGAAGATGGATTCTCTTTCACTACAATGCGAGAAAACATGAAGAAATAATTTTTCTTAAATACACCAAAAGAAAAGTTTCCTTTAGAGAAAATAGAAAGGAGATGTGGATTACTATGGAAGAAAATTAGTGTGTACAATTTTTATAAGGGAAACAAACACACAATTTTTTCCTAGGAATGAATGAAATGCAAGGAACCCCGGATGGGTCCCACTAGGCATGCCAAAATGTTTCACCTTTTTCTTAGATTGTTTCTTTGAATTGTTGACAAAACAGATAGGGTAACAAGTGTAGGAGGAATACCTATTCAAATGTCAGGTTGATGGGTTGTTGCATGCATATGACTTCCGAATCCACAACTGATCGTGAGAGCTTCCTTTTGGCTAGGAGGAACTACTTGTAATGAAAACAAGACCACCAAAAGGAATTAAACAATATGGGCAGTGAAATGCCTAGCGTGAGCTAGATCCTGGGAAGTATGATACTTCATAGATGGCTGTTACTCCACTATTTTAAACAAATTAATGATGTAAACAAAGTAAATCCTATTGTTATTTTGAAATGATTTAGGTATCTCACTTAAAAACACAATAAGAAAATAGATCTAATCTAACAGGCTAAGCTAGAATAGAATCCAAAGGTCAAATGGTTGGTTCTGGTGCAATGGTCCGGCAGTTTGATGAAGGTCTTAGGTAGGTCACAGTGAATGAGGGTGAGGTAAAATTAGGTGGGTAGGTCTTTGTTTAAGGTTATGTGGGAAAACACAGAGATTGGTGTCGGTCAGGGGTGACCGACAGCGGTTAGGTATAACTAGTGTTTGAAGTTACTTGTGAGATCTAGAAATGTCATACAACATGGTTTTAGTATCCTTTGTGATTGCACAAAGGATTTTGGTTGGTCGAGACGAGGTATTGGATGACCTGGAGTAGGCTTTTGTGAGGTTTTAATGGGTCTATGAAGGTGAACATGTTAGAGAAGGTCAATAGGGAGCAAGATAAACAATGGGTGATAAAGTAATGATGAAATATCTAGGAAAGTATGGAGGTGTTGATGATGGGTTTAAAGGCCGGAAGTGATCACCAACTAAAGAAAATCTTTTGCATGGGCTGCATGCACACTTCTCTTTGCTTGGTGTTGACGAAAAAAATTTTCGGTGGAAAACTTGTGGATTTCTTGCCAACACTTTGGGAATCTAAGTCCATCTACTTAACCTGGTGCAAGTGCCGTATGTGCAAGCATGAGAAAGTTTGGATTTCTATGGTGGTATTTTCACCGGGATCCAACAGGGCACTCCACCGACCCCGTGACAAAGCTAGCAATCTCTTTCAGGAAGTCTTCGTCTCAGAGAGTGGGAAAGGGGAGTGAGAAAAGAGGTAGGAGAACTAATGCTATAGGTAGAAAATCAGATTCCTATACACACACTAGTTAGAAGATTCAACACATGCATTTATCGGAAGAAACAACTCCGCAAATAGCAACAAGATCAAATAGAATTCACTTTGATCACCAAGTATCAAGAAACCCCTTAGTCAAAGAAATCTTGAAACTCCTTCTTCATGTATTGATTGCTCAAATCAAAGTTGTACATAATGTGGGAATGGAAGAAATTTGAGAGGGGAAGAGAGTAGAAGAAAATGGCTATCTCCTTTTCTTTCTCTAGGTACAATGCACTCTTGAGTCTACAAGATCAATTGCCAACCCTTTGCAATGGGAATGGCGTTACAATTTATAGAATGAGAGGTGACTTATCATCTTCCTCATGACCCTCCATATGCCTTAATATGACTTAAGACTATTCATATTCCACTTTAAATATTTAAGTCCCTTTTATAATAGCAAGGTGACTTAATTTACATTATGTTTCTAAAGTCACTTTTAAGTGACTTAAAGGCATATCAAAAAGTGTAAACCCCAATGAAGAATTAGAACATTTGAAAGTGAGAGAAAGTTGGGGGAAGAGGAGAGAGAAAGAGAGAGAGAGAAAAAAAGAGTAGATGTTTCCCGATGAAGTCTGTTGATCCTCGTTGATGGAAAGCTCCAAATGCAGTGAAAATCTGAATCTTCGAACTCCTTGCACACTGTGAAACTCCTCCAAATTAGCTCCCGAACACTCACCCAGTTGAATGAACTAAGGTGGATCTCGAATTCCCTGTGAAAAATGGCTAGGATGCTCCCGAAAAATGATGTCCCCCTGAATGATTAGCCTTGTACATCCCATTGTGCCAAAACTTCTCTTTGAGTGTAACTTACTATTTTTAGTAAGTGTGAAAAAAGTAACTCCCTCGATCCTTAGCTGAGTGTTGTGACCTTGATTCCCCTTTCTCCCCACGTTCCTCACTTCTTTGGATCAAATTTTTATTTTTAGCGGTGTTCGAGGGCCCACTTAATATTTTTAGTAAGTGCAAAAATTTCAGTTCTGGTGAATTCTCGCTTATAGTGCACCTCCGATATCTTCATCTCCTTCACGGGTTCTTACATAATGACTTTCTCAAAATAGCAGTTCCTATGTAGTAGACCTACTATTTTTAGAAAGTTGGCTTCTAGGATTCATATTGACGTGGAACAAAGTTTTTGATATGGGTTTTTTTCCCAACATCACCCCTTTGAAATTTCGGGCCCGCCCTTAATAATCTAGGAGATTTTAAAGTTTTAATTTTTAGACCTAGCAGTGCTTCTGGGTACGGTAGCCATTAATGGACCTAAAAATTGCAGGTCTGTTTTTCTCCTCCATTTGCGAAGAAAATTATATTTTTGATGTGAGTTTTTTCTTCTGGTGCTTCACGTGCAATCTTACTTCGATCCGGCAACCGGTTTGACAGGAAATCCCACTTCTTTCTTCGTTGAGCTGGAAAGGAGATTTCTTCATTATGGATGCTCTATCACACATGGGGGAATTTGAAGGTGTCTTCTTGATGGCCTTGGGTAGAGGAATGAGAAGAAAAATATATCTTGTTGTTTCATGCATTTGTTTGAGATATTTCTTCAACTTCTCATTTCATGGCTATGGAGTTTTCTCCGTTTTCTCCTTCTGTGCTCCGTGCTTCTCCTTCTGTGTTTGATGAGGATTCCTTCTAAGACCTGAACATCACTATGGGGAATGTGTTTCAGTTCTTGGGTTGATCAGGTCTGAGCATTTTCAATGGCAGAGTGATGGAAGAATGTTGCAGAGGAAGTATGGAGGAATGAAGTGCACATATAACTGTTAGAAGTTAGAAGTGGGAAAAGCGGCACTTGGAAAAATTTCAAAAAGATATGCACAGGTAGGGCTTGGGTGAATTTTTCCATGCTTTATTTCCCTAACCTTAGGGATGTGAGGGACATCAATTTCCACAATGAGCAAGACGGTGACATGTGGCACTAGATCCAACGACAAGGAATGAAGGAGGAAAAAGCTGATTTGAAGCACTGGGAGCTGAAAGGAGGTCACATGGGTGTCCAAAAGACTCCTCCTAGGGGATGGGAACATTTTTCCATGTCTTATGTCCCCACCTCAGGTACATAAGGGACATCAGTTTCCACGGTGGTCTTGGAGGTGACATGTGGCACCCGATCCGACTGGCAGGAATGCACGCTCCAAATAAGCACCTGGGGGCTGAACTGCGGTCACATGAGTGTCCAGAAGACTCCCTATGGGGGCTGGGAGAATTTTTAAAGGTCTGATGTCCCCACCTCAGGTGCATAAGGGACATCAATTTCCATGGTGGTCCTGGAGTTGACACGTGGCGCCCGATCCAACGGCAGGGGATGAATGCTCCAAGAATGCACCTGGGGGCTGAACTGTCAAGTCTGAAGGTCATATGAGGGCCCCAAGAGGTCACATGGGGGCTGGGTACATTTTACAAGGGTTGATGTACCTGATATTAGGGATGTCAGGAAATGAAATCCCTCCGGCTCCCGGTGTTGACATGTGTCCTCTCGAAAAATGACTAAGTCCTGAATTGCTTTTGAGAGGGTAACTTGGAATGAAGATAACTTGAGTGCCCTGGAATTTCTTGGTGAAATTATATATGATCCTAACTAGAAATGGAATTTTTAATCCAATTATGTGGGTCTCATGTCTTAATTCGACCATATGATCCCTGAAAAATCAGAGTTTTGATCTGGGACTCCATTTGTGCCTGAGAAAACTACCTTCCAATCATATGCGCCAAGGTGTTGTGAAAACTATTATTTCACCATAATGTAGGTCTTGGAATCCTATTTCTGAATATGTTTCATTTTACTTCCAAATCCATCCAGAGCTCCCGAAATCTTCTTCTGAAGCTCAGCAATTGTTTTAGGCTTGTGTACCGCCTAGGCATATGAACCTTGTTTTTTACTCAGACTGCTCCAAGTCTTGCAGAACTTCCCCAGACCTTCCAAAATCATTTCCATGATGTTCCAAGGTATTTCATTCACCTCCATGTTTATTTTTCTCTTTTGTTTTACTCCAGGGGGTTGAATCTAGTCCGGGAAGGCCAACGATAGCCCTTCCCAATCTTGCCGCTGAAGATAACATCTTCTTAGAACTTCCTAAGATCACCTAGGTGGAATGAGTGCACTTTACTAAATCACCTAGGGAAAAAATTGACATCAAATAGGGGTGATCGACGATGGATTTGACTCAGGGTGCTTAGGAATGAAAAATTCGCTATAGGGGTATAGTTTTCATGCTTGAAACTTCCAATTTCCTCATAGTTTACACATTTTCACGACAACACTTGGATATATCAAATCATGGTCAGGAAGGCTATGCAAGAGAAGAATGCTCAATCTCCTTCCTTGGATGTGATTTTTCACTAGAATTGGCTCTCTCAAGATGCCTTATCTCCCGAGATGTGTTCTTGCTCATCAACTTTCTCCCAAAGTTTTCCAACCTTGAGAATAAGGTAGTTTAGGGGTTAAAAGGGGTAACCGATGGCAGTCCGGCTTAACCAATCCACGGTTAGGGAAGTAATCGACGTCGTTCAAGGTGAGATTTATTAGGTTTACTAAACTTAGGAGATCCTCCGATTTCCTTGGATCTCATGTCGTTAACCCACGATTAGACTCGGGGCTTCTTGTGGGCATGCGGGAATGTGGTTAGAGGGAATGTAGGCATTGATTTTTAGGGTTTCGGTAAGTCTTAGTTAGTTATGGGAACTTGCTAAGAATAGGTCTTAGGTTGAGTTAGCTTGGTGAGGTGTCTAAGTGAAGTATATGTGTAGAAATTATTTAAATAAGATATTTAAATAATAAATATAGTGAGGATAATGCATTAATTAAATTAATATTAATGGGGTGAAGGGGGTCATGGCTAGGTAAATGTAATAAAGGTTGCTTATATGTCAAAGGACAAAAGGGAGTGTGACCTAATTTTAGTGTCTACATGGTGAGATGATTATTGTGTTTGTTCTTGGTCAAGGTATAAAACATAGAGACAAATGTCAGTTGGGTATGACCGATGCGCTTTAGGTAGAACTCGATGACAATTGTGGATAACCGAGCCGGTATGGTCGAGGTAAAAGAAACTCCAATAGAACAAATGGAAAGGGCTGATATAAGGTCAAATGAGGTTGGGAGAATGGATGAGAAGGTCTATGGAGATCTTAGGCATGCTCGAGAAATGAATATTAGGTCAAAATGGTGATTTTGTGTTGTGGGTAAGGGAAATAGTTGAATTACAAGCTAATAAGCAATGGAGGAATGAACATGCAAAGTATAAACTAATGACAGGAATGACAAAAGTTAACTATGCTGAAATAGACAATGTTGGTAGAGATGTACTTACTGTGATGTAGGTTTTGATGGCTGAATGGAGGTGGTTGTTGATTAGAAGAATAGTGTTGGATATCATAGCAGTGGCTCCTAGAATGATTCTCGTGAGTGCAATGCTTCCAAAATCTATCCTGGTGATGGCTCTGGATGTCTAGATGCGTGAAAGGATGCTCGTTCTGCTTGCATGTAGCTCTGTTTCTTCCCTCTTGCTCTTAGAATGTGCCATCCCAAAAACATGGTTGTTTGGGTGAATAAATGGTAATCGATGATGGTTTCGAGCTGACCGATGTCATTTTAGGTGTGACCGGTGTCATTTAAGGTGAGATTCCCTAAGTTTACTTAAATGGGTGAATCTTTCTAATTTCTTTGGCCCAGTTCATTTATTCCCACGGATTAGAATGGAAACTTCCCTTCTAATCGGTAGGAATGTGGTTAGGGAAATCTTAGGCATTGATTTTAGGGTTGGACCAAATCTTAGCTCATTAAGGCAAGTAAGATTAGGTCCTAGTTAGTTATGGAAACATGCCAAGAATAGGTCTAGGGTGAGGTGGAAATTAGGTCAATTAATGTAATTAAATGATGAATATTGTGAGGATGGGTATTAATTAAATTAAATTAATATTAATGTGGTGTGGAGGGGGTGTGGTTAAGTGAATATGTTTGGGTTGGTTATTTGATGGGGTGCCAAGGGGAGTGTGACCCAATTTTGGTGTCTACATTTTTCCCCTTTTTGTTGAGTAGTTTATATTGGTAGCGGACGAAGAAAAAAATAAGATGTGGTTGCCCCATGTGGGGGTGAAGGTGATCCCCTAGAACTAGGAAGTGATGAGGCGTAGACAAAAATGGTGAGTGGTTTGATAAAGGTGGATGTGATGTAGAGGAAGGTGGACAACGGGGTAATGGGGTAAAGGTCCAATTAGGTAATCAAGGTAATGGGCCAGGGTCAAAGGTAGTGACAAATCAAACACATGCACACGTATAAGCTTCAAGCACGATACCGTTGAAGAGCATGCAAACTCTACATCGTCCAAGGTTGATAGGCTTATCCAAACAAGGTTGAGGTGACTCCATATCTAAGGTATACGATATGGTGTGGAAGCACATCACAGTCAGTGCGGGAACATTTAGGTATGTTCTGGTATACCAAAGGTTGGGTTAGGATAAGCGACACAAAAATAGGCAAGGTAATGTCATTAGGTCAAACAACACGGGTAATAGTATCGCAAGGTATAGCAAGCACATGAGTTTATAGGTCGAAACAATGTTCCGTGTCTAGGTAGCTAGGTCATGGCAATAGGTAAGGTAAGGTCATTAGGTAAAATAACATGAGTTCAAACAACACGTGGTAACTCGTGTCACAAGGTATAGTGAGCACATGAGGTCATAGGTCGATGTAATGTTCCAAGTCCAGTAGCTAGGTGGAGTACACGACATGGGTAAAGCCAAGGTATGGGTAAAACAACAAGTCCCAAAACATAATTAAGGATAGGTATAGGTAAGGTAGGCATGGAGGTTGGTTGCAATAAGGGTGGGTAAGGTCAAATGGTGGCTGGTTTGGTTAAGTGTTGGTTGGAAATGGGGAAAGGGTATGGGCAAGAGTATGATAGGTAACCAATGCCGGTCATACGTAACCGATGATGGTCTAGGTAAGCTAATCACGGTTTATTAGGGTAGATGGCCGATGTTAGTTTGGGTATAACCGACCATGGTGTGCTAGGGCACAAGACCGATGTCGGTTAGCTATAATCGACGTCCCTGTCAGAGTTGGCGATGGGTATATAAAAAGAAAAAATCCATATAATATGGATTCATTTATACGTTTTGGATTTTTGAAAATGACAGAAAGTCTTTGAACGAGTTGTGTTTTGTCGGGAGGAAAGGATGAGGGATGATATATTGTTGAGGTGGGGAGATTTCGCTCGGTAGAGGAGCCATGTAGATGGGTCCATGAGCATAGGGGATCAATTGTGATTGGGTGGAGGTCAGGAGGATTGGATTTGGTGATTAGACATGACAGAGGCTGGAGAAGGTTTGGGTGGTCCACCGCACAGTCATGAGACATGCCACAAAGATTGACAACACTGAGATGAGGTAGGATTATATCTAATCCTATATTTGTGATTGAAATAGGCCATTTAAATGGGGTTAGGTGAAAAATTGGGTGTAAGTTTATTATTGGAAGTGTATGGGTAAGAAGAAAGGAAATGAGGGGTGGGAAGGTCCAATGTAGGTTAAATAGGATTGGGAATAAAGCTAGGCTAGGTTTAGGTAGGTTAGAGTGGAGGATTAGGGTAGAGTTTGGGAATTTTTGAAAAGTAGGGTAGGGGTTTGTGGTTGTTGATGTCACGGCGACCGACGCCTTGGCCAAGTGTAGGCCGACATTGGTGGTATTTGGCCAGCATCAGTCAAGTAATGGGTGATCGATGCTGGTTACACATGACCGATAATGGTTGTTGTTGACCGGTGTCGGCTGGCTTTATGGGAAAATAGGGCAATAGAGAGCAAGGGTAAGAGGTAAGGATATGTTAGGAGATGTAAGGGTAGGTTTCATGAGAGAAAAATAGGGGAGTAGGTATAAATGGCATGAATATATTGGTCTAGCAAGGGGTAAGTGGTTGGGTGGGTACGATAAGAAGTGAGGGTTAGATATGAGGTTTATGAGGTAAGGGGTGTTTGGTATGGTAAGGTTTTGACAATAGTGTGTTTTTGGGTGCGGGTGAGGGACCAGTTACGGATGTAGGATAGGGTACCTCCCTTACTCATGGAGGTGCGAGGGTGCGATAGTTGAGGAATTGTGCATGTTGTAGAGGTTGGCCTGATTGGGGTTAGATGAGTGCTTGGGCGGTGGTCAGTAGCTGAGTTTGATGTTCTCTCTCATTGATAGATGGGACTCAATGACCAATACCTTCCATTTTCCAATGGGTGAGATCACATTCACCCTAGAGGATGTGTATAGGATCTTACATCTACCAATAGTGGGGATGTAGGTGTATTCTATCTCCTTAGAGGCCTCTGAGGAGTTGATGCTTGACCGTGTTTGGCAAGGGGCTAGTAGATTTGAGGTTCCATAGTGCCAGTATGAGCTATGGTGATATGTACTAGGCCCATTCGGAGGAGATGAGGCTAGTAGTGTTGTTGATGGAGGTAGTCTATTGCTTTGCATTGCCGAATGTGGAGGGTGGGAGATTCCCATGATCATTGATAGGGGTTCTGCATGACATGGTGGAGGACATGACCTATTTTACATGGGCACCCACATTCCTGGTATAGTTATATAGAGAGTTATGGGCTTATGGGCGGCTACGAAGGTTTATCCTGTGTTGTACTTTCCTACTTCACTACTAGGTGTATGAGCACATTATATGTGTGCGTCCAGTTGGTATGCCCTGAGTGATGCATTTGAGCTGGGTTTTGTTTGAGTGGGCTTCAAGTGATGGGTGCTTGTGATTGGGGAGTGCCGAGCTACTAGAGCTACACACGATGTAGCCTATTACAATTGATTGCTAGAGGGTTTTCGGCATGGACATCATCTTGAGGCCCTAGGTGGATTTTCCATCATATGGGTGGATGGCAGAGGAGCTACATGAGCTATAACTACTCCGTTGGATAGAGAGGCAATGTGCGGAGAGCACGAGATGATATCTCAGTGGATAGGGTTAGGCAGCAATTCCAGCCGCTTCAGGATATACCGCCACCTTTCCCACAGTATAGGAGGGATGATGTGGAGAGGTCGTGCCTCTACCACAACCGGCAGCGATCTTGTGCAGTGGTAGGAGGAGCAGGTGATAGACTAGTAGATTGATGATTCCAGGATGACTGATAGATACAGGTAGTGGTGGGATGCACATTTACGAGTAGTACCATCGAGGTCGAGATAACTAGATTTAGCCACCATCACGGTGCGGGAGGTACACCCTACAAAAAGGGTGGCTACCTTGGTTACACAATTGGGGATAGTGTAGGGGTATATGACAGGATCAAAGGCACAAGTTACTATTCTACAGACACATGTGGCCACTCTACAGGCCCAAGTAGCACAAGGACAAGTACCCACACAAGGTAGAGATGGAGATGGGGTATATGTGGCCGCCTACTAGTACAAATTACAGTTTAAAGGGCTTACCCCACACAAGTGTATGTTGTGGTCCTTCGAGCCCGATATAGGCACGGGTTCAAGTACAAGGAAAGGGTCCTGTTTACAGTACTGCAGGTGGGATAGGGTCCCGAGAGACGAGCACGGGGGCCGAAGCCAATGGCACCACCACAAGTAGTACTTGATAGGCCGGTTGAGAGATAGTTTAGGTGAGATCTGATATTATCGGGATATTTTAATGGCCACAAGGATTGATTTTATATCCTATGGGGTGTATATAGCATAGTAGGCCTCAAGTGAGAGGTCTAGGTCACGTACGCACGGTGTAGAGAGCACGAGGGGGCCATCGATCCCGAGATAGGGTCAGGGCGAGGTCACCAGTTCATGGAGGCCAACCCCAGGTGAGGTACCAATGCAGAGAACCGACCAACACCGATGATGGGTGGTGAGATGCTAGCTGGATGTCATGTGGGGGCAGAGGAGGAGGAGGAGACAGGTGAGACAGATATGGAGGATATCCAGTAGGGTGATGTCTAATAGCCATATGTACCTCCTGTTTTGTATAGTCTGTATTTTTTATATATACTGGCTCGCATACCAAAGAGTGAGGATGTACATGATAGTTTTTGAGATTTTTGATAATCTACTGGCCGTCCTTGTGTCTTTGAAGATGGTGAGGATGTATCTGAGCGATTTGAGATGATTGTGATTATTATTGGGATATATGTTCACATGTATTTTTATATAGACTATCTGATTTATAGATGATGGTGTTTATAGTATGGATGGTATACATGTGTTAATTTTCATTGTTATATATATATAGGTGGAAATCAAGTGGATTAGGCATGATAGAGTCAAGGTCGTGTAGGCATGGTGGAGTCAGGTCGGTTTAGGCATGATGGAGTCAGGTCATAGGCATGGATGGAGTCAGGTCATATGCATGGATTGAGTCAGGTTTGTTTAGGCATGGATGGATTCAGTCTTTTTAGGCATGGATGGAGTCGGGTTTGTTTAGGCATGGATCATATCAAAGTTGTTAGGCATGGTTGAGTTTCTAATTCATTAATTTTGCAATCAATGATGGTGATGGTGTGGACCGTGTTAAGATGATTTGTAAGAAAATGTTTGATTGTGGTAAAGAAATTGTAGACCAAATGAAATGAATGTATGTGTGATGATGGTAAGGATGTTAAGCAATTGTTGTTTGTTTGGTTTAATTTCTAATTATTGATATACAAAGGAAACTAACTAGGGTAGAATGTGAATAGGAAAGGGGAAGATGGAATTGGTTAGGGTAGAGAGTGGCCTAGCTAACCTCCAAGGGCCCCATGGCCTCAGAGTGCTACCTACATAGTCCCAATGAAAAGGGACCTCAGGCCGATGTAGTTCTCCCATAAGCTACGGAAGATTAAGGTGAAATAGCAAAATGGGTTGATAGGTGTTAGGCACGGATGAGTGTAGGTCATAGGCATGGTTGATTTTAGGTCAAAGGCATGATTGATCTATTTTAAATATAAGTGTCTATGAGCAGGTCCTGTTATAGGAGAATCAATAGGTGATAAAGAAGGTAGAAAGGTAAGAGGTGGCAAAAGAACCACCTAATTGATAAGAACCCTAATGAGTCTACCATACCTGGATGGGATTATGAATGTAAGACCCTACATGCCTTGCATAATGGACTATTCTAAGGGTGAAGAAAAGTCACATGATCATGAAATGTCGCAGTTGTGGTGAGTCCCTTGAGTAGAGAGGGAGTTAGGATAAGAAGGTAAATGAGGTGAGAATGGGTGGTTTAGCATAACTTAGTGTACGACAGGATGTTATTCCTCGCATTCTAAGACAATGTCATCTTTTTCTTCTTTAGCATAATGGAATTTCCTATTCTTGATCTTTAGCATAATGGTGTATGGAATTTCGAACTCGTAAGGCATCATAAGACAATGTCATCAAAGTCGCGCTTGTAAATAATACCACCCATGAGGACATAATGGGAGAAACTTTTGAGAAAGGCACGTTGTCCATTATGAGTGAGATCAGTGGGTAGAATGGAAAGGGAAAGATAGTCTACATATTTCTTATACATGGGTCGGGGAAATAGTTCCGATGGAGTAAGCTTCACCGGGTAAATAAGAGGGTGATAGTAGCCTTTGTATAGTGACAAAGATTTTAGAGTCGAGTGGGTGAAATGGGTATTTAAGAAGCCAAGTAGGCCATGGTATCCAAAACTTATTTATAGAACGTGGTGTGGTTTAAAGTCCGTAATGGTCAAAGGTGGTCAACAAAGATGTCTACGTGATGTTTATACTTTTGAAGTATCTCATTACGACAATCGGTATATACCATTTACCTAGTTTATGATAAACTTAGAATCATCAAAGATGTTTATTGACTTAACATCTAAGGCATAAGCAGCCCGGAGACCTAATACGAGTGCTTTGTATTCGTAAATATTGTTTGTACAATCAAAATCTAGTTTGAAAGAAAAAGGCATAGGTCCACCATCAAGCAGAATGAGGATAACACTAGCCCCACCCCCACGCTAACAATTGGAGCCATCGAAGAAGAGTGTCATTTGGTAAGCGGGTTCATCCAGGGAAAGGGTAGTTATAGACTCATATGGAAAGTCAAAGTTAGAGGGTTTATTCCCGTAAATATTTGCGTCGACCAATTGGTTGGCGATAGTCTAGCCCTTGATGGACTTTTAATGGATGAATATGAGGTCAAGGTTGGCGGAAGCATAAGCCAATGTGTGGCATGTTGATTTTGATAAGGTTTGGCATACATATAGTGTAATGGGTCAGTATTAGTAATGAAAAAGGTTTTGTGGTTGAGTAGGTAATGGCAGAGTTTGGTGGTGACGAAAACTAAGGCTAGGAAAAAAAATTCGGCATGGATATATCTAGTTTCGTAGTCAAGAAGGGTACAACTTATGTAATAAACCACTTTCTCTTGGTTTTGGTCATCGCGATGAGTGAGCATGGCACCTAGAGAATGGTTAGTGGTGGAAATATATAGGTAGAAGGGCTGGTCATCCTTAGGAGGAATGAGCACTGGTGGTTGAAGGAGGTATTGTTTTAAGGCTTCAAAGGATTTATGGCATTCATCATCCCATTTGAATGAAATGTATTTCTTGAGAAGATGATGGAATATTTGATACCAATCGGAAAGCTACGAGATAAAACAATGAATTGATTGCAACTTTCCTTATAGGATGTGAAGTTGATAAAGATTAGTGGGTGGCAGCATTTCAAGAATAGCCTTGAATTTAGCAGATCGAATTCTATGCCACGTAAAGAAACAATGAAACCTAGGAGTTTTCCAAAAAGTACCACAAAGACACACTTTTTTGGTTGAAGATGAACACAATACTTGATGAGGCGGTCAAAGATGACTTTAAGAACGGGTAGGTGTTCAGTTTGATGCTTGGATTTGGCAAGCAGATCATCTACATAATCCTCCAATATGAAATGCATGATGTCATGGAAGATGTAAGTCATGGCCTACGATATGTAGCACCAGCATTTTGAGGCCAAAGGGCATGACTCGATAGTAGAAATTCCCCCAAGGGGTGATGAAGGCAGTCTTGTGTTGATCCTTGGGAGCTAGTAATATTTGATTGTATCCTGAGAAACCATCCATGAGTGATAAAATTTCATGGCCAGTGGTGAGATCAACTAGTTGGTCAATGCCTAGTAGTGGGAAATCATCTTTGGGATAGGCGAGGTTAAGGTCATGGAAATCCATGTAAATACAAAGTCCCCCGTCGCTTTCATGATAGGAACGATGTTAGAAATCCATTGGGGATAATCAATGGGTAGAATGAAGGAAACTAAGAGAAGGTGTTAAAGCTCTTCTTTGACCAAAAGAGCAATGTGAGGATGCATTTTCTGCAGCTTTTGTTTGATGGGTTTGGCATCAGGAATGGTTATGATATTGTGAACCATGATTTTTGGGTCAATACTAGGCATATTGGCATAGGACCAGGAAAATGCATTGCTATGGTCCCAAAGGAAAGAGGTGAAGGATTCCTATTCAGTAGTGTCTAAGGATTGGCCGATATTTAGAATGTGTGGGTTATCCTAAGTATTAATGTTAATTTTGATGGTCGATTCATTCAACATGGTTTGCATCTCAGAGGGTAACGACCGATGAATATAAGAGTCTTCTACACCAAGGTAGGTGAGGATGGACTCATCATCTTGACATTGAATGACATTAATTAAAGGTGTATCATCATCGATCATGTCAAGATACAGGAATGGGAGAGAAGAGGGAGCCTCACCATCATATTGATAGGTCAGTAGTCCTAGGAAATGGTGTTTACGAAAAAAAAAGTTAGGAGGAATAGATTCAGGATCTATGGACTCCGTGGGTGAAGATGGTAATGTGGGTGAATGAGAGGGGAAGATTTCTCGTCTTGGATAAGGTTGACATGAACCTTCTTGGAGGGTGGAGTGTCAAAACCAATGCCACTACGGTCATTGTGTTTACAAGAGGTACATGAAATGATAGTATGGTGGCCTTATTCATAAAAATTGAAGCCAAATCCTTTCCACGTGCACCGGTGGAGGAAATAATGAGTGAAACGATAGTTAGTGAGGAGTGTAGGTCGAGACAAAAATGGTTGGGCTTGGGATGGAGGTTCGGGTTTATATGTGGCAATATCTAGTCCCCCATATGTTAGGTTGGTGCGAAGGTAGGGAGGGCCATAAGGGAAAATGTCACGATGCGGATGTCGTAGTTGGGGTGTTGACGCAGATTCCCATACTCTTGTGGGGTGACGAAGGTATCGATATTGTATAGGCGGTATTCCCCTAGAGTGAAGCATTGAAAAACACCTTCTAAGGGATCAATAGTTGGTATGTTGGTAGCAGGTATAGATGGCTCACTAGATGTTGGGGAAACATGGGCACCAACGGTAGAGGCTACAAATACGATGGATAGCAAGGTTAGATGCATTAAAAGTAGTGGCAATGTTGGTAGATAGGATCATGGGTACATGTGAAGTGGTGACAGTGGCAGAGATGCCTTGACCGACATAAGCACATCATTGGGATGATATAGCATGTTACAGGTCTTGAAAGGTGAGGGGTTGGCAAGAATGGTGTAATTATGTCCCTCGTGTTCAAATTTGAGGAACTGATGTAAATTTAAAGGACATAACCCATAGCACGAGATCCAAGGTTGGGTGAGAAACAAGTTATATTGTAACTCCCCTTATAGAACATAGAAAAGTTTTAGGACAGTGTGGGGACCCACGCAGACATGGAGAACAACTATACCTAGGGTAGAGGTCATGGCATCATTGAAGGAACACAACATAATAGGGTTACCATGCATGTAATTGGCAGGTATTTGCATTTGGTTGTATGCATGGGAGGAGATGATATTAATGCTAGCACCACCATTGATCATAACACATTGTATGCATATATTATCGATAAATATGGAGATGAAAAGAGTAGGGTTGGGGTCGTCGATTGGAAGGGAGCAATCTCTTCATCTGAAAAGCTAAGGGTGGCCACTTGGTGAGTAGGTGGAGGTGTAGAGGAAGGTGAAGACCTAGTGAGAGAGGCCACATGGTGAGGGGTAATGATGGAGGCTACGGGTGTGGGGTCATTTGGTAAGATTTCAATAGATTGAAGGACCTCTATGAAGGCCTTGATGATGTGACTCGACATTTGGATGAGGTCATATAAAGACATCTTGAGGGGGATTGGTGGAGTTATTCTAGCATTGTGCGATGTGTGACCACCGGAAATAGGATATGCGGGACTTCGAATGATGACTTTGGGTATGGGTGCAAATGGTATGTTGGAGTACAGGGGTTGGTTGATGGTCCAGCTTGATTTTTCCTTTCCCTTGTCTTTCTAGGAGTAGGTGGTAATGTTGATGATGTTAATCTAAGGAGAGGTGGATGAAGAGAGTGTGTCATGGAAGGTATAGTAGCATGAGGGACAGAACCCTAGTGGGGGATATGATCCTTGCAAAATGAGTAAAGCGCATTGGCATTTTGGTGGTGGTTTGGCCAACTCTCTTATACGAACCATGTTAATCTCTAATCTTGGGAGTGGACCAAAGAGTTGTGGGGGTGGAAATTTTGGTTCTTTGAGTAGGTAATGGGAAACAATCTGTGGAAATTGGTGAAGGTGAAATGGGGTCCTCATTAAGAAGATCATTGTCATCAAAATTTTCTTTAGGAGGACATAATTGGAGTATTGGCACATGATGTAGGTGCAAATTTTGGTTTCTTTAAACCTTTTTGGTTTGGGTTTGAGTGCGTCGTAAGGTCTAAGGGGTGGTAATGTTATGACAGAAGTTTCAGGAGATTGGTTAAGATTTTGGCGTAGGACCCTACTAGTGGATCACAATGGGAGGTGAATGTGGGTTTGGGTAAAGGTGTGGCTGATTGTAGAGGAAGAGACTTTACAGGTGGGGGAATGGTTTGGTCCACTAGTTTGGTGTGTGGTGTGGTCTTAGGTGTTGGTCGTATCTCTTGGTTAGGGGCACAGTAGAAGAGTTGGTGATAGAAGGCTTGGTTGGTTTAACTACCTTATTGGAAGGTAGCAGATTCTTAGCTTTAGGTTGCACCTTTTTGGGAAAAGGTGACACGTGTGTACGAGATGTGGAGGGAAAAGCTGATGGTGGAAGAGGATGGGTTACCCACGGGGGTAATTGAGGTGTTGTGGAGGTAGGTGGTGTAGGTTGGGCAGGAGGCATGAGTGGAAGAGAAGAAAATGTCATGGGTAGTGAAGTAGTTATGGACGGTAGTGGTGGTATGGGTGGTAAGAAGGTTATAGGTGATGGCGGAGGTTGTGTGGAGTCTCTTGGGTACATTAGAGGTTCATGATGAGGAGGTGGGTTGCTGCATTCTTGGTTTACCGGTGGACGGGGGTTGTTTTTCCAGGGTCGAGGGGTGAGGTCCTAGGATGGATGGTAGGGGTGAAGGTGATAATGGTGTGGTAGGAGAGGTCAGTGTATGAGGTCTAGGAGGTTGGGTGTTATTTTTAGGGGCTGGGGTGAGTATTATCTAAATAGCTCTTATAGCAATTTTTATAACTTACATACACATTCTGGCCCTAAGTTATTCATTGAAGAATTGCGTGTGCTCAAAATCACTTGGCACATTCCCTTGGTCATAGTTACCTACGCACCCCTTTCCTCTTCTCCTTCCACTTCTCCCTTACACCCACCTTTTGCGCATTCACCTTCTTCCTAGTCAACTTCTTCCCATCCTACGTACCTCGCACTTACTACTAAGTCCTTGGCCCTTTGTGCACCGTGCCCATTACCTTGTAATAGTTATGCCTTAACCATATGTTCTATGCTCACCAGTTTGCTTCATCTCCTGCGTGCATTTCACGCACCCCTTAGTTCCTTCCTCTATTTTCTCTGTACATCCTTCCCTCATTCCCTTCTATGCCAGATCATCTTTTAATATGCTTAAGTGTGTCACACGCAACCAATCGAGCGCCCAATAGGGCACCGAATCCTTGCAACAAATCAATGATTGAAATGTGGTAGAAATGAAAAATAGTTGTACATTTGGAAACCATCTCGACCATTCCATGCATGACATGATTTTTGCATACGCTAACGACTACGACATATTTTGTTAGTGTATCCTCTATTACAAATCTCGGATCGATGTGTGCCTAGACTTGTCAAAGACCTTCCGACATCGCTACTGATGTCAAAAATTCAAAATTCAAATTTTGGCAGATCTAGTAGGTAAGAAATGAGAAAATGTCTCTCTAAACATTGATGAGTAGATCTAATTGCTCCAACCACCCAATTTGGTATGATCCACCCTCCTTTGTCTTTAACATGTCAAACAGGCATAGGGAAGTGTACTTCACATTTCCAAGTGGATTTGTAAACATTGAATGCTTCTTGTTAGTGGTTGTGTTTCAAATTCAGGTTTTCCCTCCTTTTCCCTTCTTCCTCCATGGATTCATCTATAAATGTAAGAGAAAGGCTCATTTGTTATGTTGGATACTCTGATCCTTACGCATTTTCTAAGGACACCATATTTTCTATATTTTGAGTTATAGACCTCTATGTTTGGCTCTTGCATGTGGATATTGGCCTCATCATAAAAGCTTATGAATGGCCTCTTCTATCCTAACATGCTTTCATTCCTTCTTCTTTCCTTATCTTTACGCTGTGTGCAATTATTAACTGACACCCACTTTTACACTTTTAGATACTGATCTTGATACTGTTGATCTTATTATGGACACTATTATGTTTTGTTTAGTATGATGGTTAGATGTTAGATCAGGGATTATTATTGATCTAGATTTAGTTATTATGCATGATGATTACTAGAGACATTTTTATATGTGGATGATGATATATTGTTTGACATGGACATATTATAGATGTTGATTTGGACATGTGACATTGGATATTGTGAGTAGACCTAGTATGGAAGATTATTGATGATGATATAGTTGATTAATTAATTAAAAATGATAATGTTGAATTCTTGATGTTGTTGTGATTCATATGTTTAGATGATCTTGAGATGTTGTTTATATCATTTTGGATGTTTTGATATGGCCATGAGGCCAAAGGAGGTATTTGTGTTTTGCAGGTTAAAATATCACAACAATGTTAGGGGGACTGAGACTAACCATATTGGAATTCTAGGTGAATTCAACAAGGTCACCATGGCAACTATTTTTTGTGTGTGTGTGTTGTATTATGTTAGGAATTCCCATGGGGGGAATTACCTTTGAATGTGACCATGGGGTTTATGTTTTATTAATGTGGTTTCTTTATTAATGTTTGCATGTGTTTATTTTGTGATGTGTTACCCTTTCATTAGTTATTATATGTTGTGTTAATGTTGTGGATAATCATGTGTTAAAATAAATAAATCAATATGTCATAAGAATGTAATTAATGAAGTTGTTGATCTTAAATGTAATGTTGTAAGAGTGTGTAAGAAATGTGTAAGGGATATGTAAGAGAATGTAAGATAGATTTTGGAGTGTGAAACACTTCATCCTCTTGGGAATTCGAATTTGTCCTTGGAGGCTATATTTGGAGGCTTGTGGGACAAGTTAAACTTGTCCCACACCTCTTAAAATTATTCACCAACCATACCTATGGTTTGGAGGTTAAATTTAGACCTTTTTAATGCATTTTGAAATGACTAATTGTAAGTTTTAATTGCACTTCTCTTACATGTTTTAAATTCAGTCCTTTTGGGGTATGGGTTATTTTGGAGTGTGTAAGTCAATTTGTCATTTTATTTATTATGTTTAGGTGAATGATGTTGAATTTGATCTTGGGGTTGAGGAAGAATGATGTGGCATCCCACATGGATCCACATCATCCTCTTCTCTTCCCTCTCCTTTAAAATTTGAACTCCTTGCTTGTTGATGGTTGTTGAAACTTTTCTTATTCCTCTTGGGGTGAATTTTTCTTGCTATTTTGGAGCCTTGCTTGTGAAAGGAGTTTGGAGTCATTTGCATGCTGGTGTGTTGCTGATTTTGGACTGAATTTTGGCATTGGGAAGCTTGTTGATCTTGGGACAAACTCCATTATGGAGAGGTAGGAACTTGAGCCTTTTGAAAATGTTTCTTCTCTTTCTATGCATGTTTAAAATGGTGAATGTTTTATGTGTGTGTTGGCTGGTTGGGTAGACTACTTAGGACATGGTGTAGGAGAAGGCTATGGGGATTTGGGGGGGGGCATAAGGAAATGCCATTGGCATCAGATTTTTGTGGAGGGATTTTGGGTTTGGGATCCACCATGGAAAAGAAATAGCTTGTATTTCTTACTCTTGGGGGCATAAGGGAGAAACTTTGGGGGCATAAGGAATTTGGGGGGCATAAGGATATGTGTGATGATTTATTTTGGCGGTTTTTTTTTATTGGTGGATTCCCATTTCCCAATTGGGAGGCATAAGTAGTTCCCCATAGATCCTTGCTCTTGTTGGCTTGCTTGATGAAGCCTCAATTTTGTTTGCACTTGTTTAATGTAGTTGTGAACTACATTCTTCTTGAAATGTGTTTTGAATGTGAAAATGTTGCATGTTTGTTGTGGAAGCCTTTGTTGCCATGTGTTGTATTACATCTCTTATTTCAATATGGTTGGGGCTCGGGGCCAATGAGGAAGGATGGATTCTCCCTTCTCATTGGATATCTTGGTTGGGTGGAGAGCATTTCCTTTCCCCTTCCTTGTTGTGATCAAGATGAAAAGATGAAGAAACTAGCATGTTGCTGTTTTGAGCAAGAGGAATATACAGTTTGATAGTCCCTTCTTTGAGAAAGTTCATTGTAATCCTTCCCACTTTGGAGTGGATGAATTGTATAGCAATTTGTAATGTGAAGATATTTGTATTGATAATGGAAGATTGAAATTGGAATGTGAAATGTAAAGAAGTTATATTCTACTCTCTGTTTTGAAAGGAAATGTGAAAGGATGTTACATGCATTGCATTTTGTATTTAGAAATCAAATGGAAAAGAGATAAATTGTAAATTTGTTGTTGGAAATCAATAAAGGAATGCTCTACCTTCTCATACTTGCATGATTGTGTTGGAATTGAATTGTTGTTGTGAATCAAATCTCTGTTGGAATGAAGAATGCATATGAAGGAAAAGACAATGTTTTATTCTCTTGAAATGAGTTGAATTTGGAAATCAGGCTTTGTATAATTGCTATTGAATGGTTGACTGAATCAATTGAATGCATTAGACTAGAAAGGAAATGAATTCTCACACTTGGAGGATGGAAAAATGTTTAAGAACCTTTAATGTTGATCTCTATTTTTTAATTTCCAAACCTGGCAATCAAATTTATCAAAGAAATGAGTAGTTCAAACTTGCACCAAGCAATAAGATATGAAACATTGAAATTTAGATGTAACAAGTCCTAAGGAACTCAAATTGACCTTAACACTTAAGAAAGGACCCTCAGAACTTTATAAAAATCCAATTTGAACTTGCACAACCATTTTGTTGTCAAAAGATGGAAAATTATCAATTGCAACTCAATCAACTAAATTGAATCTTGAAACCTCTCTTAAATCCATCCAAGAATAAGTCTCCATGTCTGATTGACATGTTGAGAAAGTAAGAATTCAAAATTGAACGAAATTTTATAAGTTAAAGATTACCAGTTTGCTTTGCAAAACCCTGTAGATTGTTTTCATCAAATTGACCACTTAAAATTCATCAAATTTCAAAATTGATGACTCCTATGTAAAGAGGGCTTCGAGAGCTTTCTAGAAAGTCCTCATTTGCCCAAATCTGAGCTTCCTATCAAAAGTTATGGCCATTTGAAGTTTTACTTCAAATTGGCATTCAAAAATAAAATAAATCTAACTGTTAACTTTAATTTTTGACTTTGGAAAAATTTCCACAAAAAGTCCACAGCCCCGCCATCCCACAACCAATCGGGACCTACCACATGGCACCTCGGAGGGGGACCAGTTTTAAACTTGTCTTTTTTGAAAATTTTACCTTGGGAAAATTTTCCCACTTTTCCCCACATCCCCACTAGCCCATAACCAATCACGTGCTGACACGTGGCACGATGGAGAGAGACGGACCCCTTTTGAACTTAAACCTTTTAAGTTTTGGACCTCGGAAAAATTTCCAAATTTTTCCTGCATCCCCACTAACCTGTGACCAATCGCATGCCAACACATGTCTAGGTGGAAGCATGGGAGGTTTTTTGGACTTAGCGTTCTTTGTTCCCCTTTGGAAAAAATTTCATTTTTCCTCCGCGGCCCCACACCAGCGCCCTGCCTTGGAAATTCCTCCTTCACGCACACGTGGGCCCATGCGTAAGTTTTTTGGACTTTTCTCCCTTTTGGCGTAATGCCTTAGGTTTTTCCACCACCCCATCTCCTATACCAATCAATGCATGACACGTGGCATTTCTGGCATCGGCGTAAGCGTGACCAATTCACGGTCCCCTTGCAATTTTGGCAAAAGAGACTTAAAGTCTCAACCCGCTCCGTCGGCCCACCATTTCTCCCAACCAACCAAGGAGTGACACGTGTCTCCCTCACCGGGCTCATGGGCATGTGAATGCATTTTGTGATTTTGTGCCCAAAAAAGGAAAAATGTGCCAAGTTCCTCCCCGCTCCACTGACCCATGACAAGGGGGAAAATTTTCCTCCCTAGGCCCGCAGACTCTCCTTGGAAAATTTCTCCCCTAAAGTCCATCGGCTCATATCTTGAAAAATATAAGGAGTTAGGAGGACTTATTTATATCACCAGAAAGGTGAGAAAATTTCCTATCCAATGGGAATGATTTAGGAAATTTTGGAAGCATTAAGTATGAGAAAAATCTAGTTGAAACTCAGAGCCTGTTAGAGAGTGGGTATGGGGGTAAATTTCTCCCTGAACCTAACTAAAACATTTAACCCAAAAATTTGAACCTTGTGAACTTGTTATTAGTTAATGAAGGGAACATATGTAGTAGTACATTGGTCTTGTTTTGGAACATGTTAGTAAAAAGCTGATGCTTACAACCTGACACAGTAGACACTTCAAATAAAAAAATTATCCCATAATTTTTCTAGCTAACCCTAGGTTGTTTCTTGGGTCTCAAGTGGTTGTTTAAATGGACACTACACCTAACCCCTTGGTATACTTAATCCATTATGGTCTCAAAAGAACAACCTTCTTCAGGTCCCTTGTGCAAGATCACAAGATAGTCGGGTACACTTTCAATGACTTAGTTCAATCTGATCCAGATGGGTGCAAGTTTTCTAGCATGCCACTGATGGGACTAAGCATTGAAATCTTAAATTTCATATCTCTAATGTTATGGTGTGTGGCTTAGTGTTCAGCCTTTGGAGGCTTATTTTAAACACATCTAGAGACTCCCAATATTTTAAGATCTTTGTTTTTAATCATTCTTGAGCACCTTTCATGAGAAGAGTGCATATAAGACAAATCACAATAGCTAAAGATGTTTTTTGAATACCTCCACTATCCCCGAGAAGATAACACATAGTAGAAATTGTGTGCGTGCATCTCTATCTCCAGCAGTGTATCATGCCCATTCAACTCCTCCTCAAAATACATATGCACCCTTTATGCACATCCAAGATGAAAACATGGTGCATCAACATGTGACCCCCTCCATTTAGAAACTTTAAAAAAAATTGTTGGAGGGTTAGTCCCTTACTCTGATGTAGCATAACATGATATGCCAAATGACGCGTAAGAGTATTCCTTACTTTTCCACGTTGGTGAGAATCAATCACCCCTCTCGGATCATATCTACGATGTAGAAAGTGTGTTCACTCTATCTCGATCACAACATGATGATATAACAAATGAATAATTTTAATATCTTTCAGAAGACTCGTAAATCACTCAAGTGGTAAGACCTTGAGACTTGATTTCTATCACTACTTTGAAATGATATTTCAATCATGATTATCATTGGTGGATAACAATGCTGCATACAACATTACAATAAGGGTAGAAAATAGTCTCATTTAGGTTGGAAAGATTTCAACATCAGATTTCAAAATACTTGGGATAGAATTCCTCATGTGGTAAGACCTATAGCCCAACATGCTTTCCTTTATTACTCGAAGGCTCTCATCATACTCTTATCACAATAGAAGATAGATGAAGAATTGAATGGCCTTTACTAGAAAATTTATCAATAAAGTTATATATTTAGAAAATTAGCAGTGCAAGCCTTGTAGAAGTATTTCTAATCGGGGAATATTCCAAGTCAATCAACCTAAAAGAATCAATATGTAAATCAAAGATTCATACCCAACCAACGAGAATGATAGATGACATGCCAATGCATATTTTCCTTGTGAGTTGTCCTCCCCGATAACTCTCCCAAGTACCCAATACAAATCAAGCACTAGTTCCAGTTCAGAACAACTTGGTATAAGAATTAGAATGGTGCTTTCCTTACAACATGCCTCATAGTCAGTATCATTATGCTAATGTTGTGTGCACCCAAGCCTTACATGATCCATGCTCTTCATAGTTGTGAGCCTTTCATAAGCCCAAGTGAACGGATAATCCAGAAAGACTAGAAACCCTTTAGAGTCAAACTTTGATGTTCTTTAGTGCTAAATAATTTACGCAATCAACCAAGCTATAGAAGATACAAATAGACCACACCCAAGTTGCGGACAACACAAGATATAAGAAAATAATGATGAGTTTGGCATGTAAGTCTCACTTCCTACAACACATTAGTAGATCCTCAAAAAGAAGAAAAATGTAAATAAGGAATCATGTAGTAAAAGCGCTCAAGTTCCCTATGTGAGGCCCTACACAAAACTCCTTGTAAGCACACACACGTCCTTTGGTAGTAGGCCAAGTCTCCACCTAGCTTAAAATTCAAGCTTCCGCACACTGAATAGTAAAGAAAGGATGTTGTTCCCCAAATGCACAAGATGGGCCTTATTCCTTTCAACATTGTGGACCAAATGAAGAAGAAAATAAAATTTCATAATGTGGGATGCCCTGACCATTCCATCTCAACATGATGACTTTGTTGCATGAAGGCTCTAGTGCAACTCCGTGTGACCTTGTCTATGTCCAAAACCACATGCTTCTATCAAAATCTTCAAGAAGAGAGAAAGAAAGTAATTAAAGTTACAAAACCCCACCCTTTTATATGTCCTTAATCATAGGTAAGCACCTAGTGCATAACTACTATGATTGACTCAGGTGCTAGTACTTCCGGTCATGCCTAAGAAGATTGTTGATGTCCTAGGTCTTAAATATAGCCCTTTGTCTAAAGGATTCCTATAACTTGATGGATCAATTGTCACCACCTTAGGAGTCATCAAGGATCTTGAGTTAACCCTCCATGCATGTCCAAGCCTAACAATTACTCAAGATGTGTCAATTATTGACTTGCCTCCTTTGTTTTCCTATGTTTATCAAGAGAATTTACTGCTAAAGTGGGTGGTTACTTGTCTTCTGATTGGTCTCATATGTTACTCAAGACAAGGTATGGTACCCGATTTTACCATACAAGATGAGCCTATATTTTCCTATCATGTAGAGTCATATGTCCCATCCCCTCTCCAAGCCAATTGTCTTATCCAAGAAGAACAAGTTTCGTTTCTGAAGAAGCAACCTTCCACCCTCTATTCTTAGACCTAGTGCTTGAGTGAATGGGGAAAAGGAATCACAAATTTTATCCATATGATGAAGAACTTGAAGATCCTTGAAATTGGGCTTGGTACTTATTTTCTACATTATAGAAGAAGATGTACGCTTCCATGTGCTCAAGGGAAATAAATAAAATTCAAACTAGTCTATGGAAGTTGTACTTTGATGGATCTAGAAGTAGAAATGGTGCATGGGAGCGAGTTATTCTCATTTCCCCAAGGATGAGAAATTCTTCTTCACACAGTTTAGTTTCATGCTCTAACAATGTGGCATAATATGAAGCGTTGGTGCATGGCTTTCTTATTGTTGAAAAGAAGAAAATTAAAGTGCTGCAGATCTTTGGGGACACATAATTGGTCATCCACCAGTCACCAAAAAATGCACACAAAGAATAAGATTCTTAAAGCTTATAAACATAGATTTTGGGACCTACTTGAGAGCTTTGATGCCCTTAATCTAGGGTGTCTGCCAAACAAAAATGAACAAAGAAGCTGACCAAATGGCCACGCTTGGTTCAAATTTTCTCCTATTTGAGGAATTTTTCAAAGGAAACACTCAACACATTAAGATGGTAATCAGACCATCCATTCTAGATAATAACACCAGTTGGCAAGTGTTTGACAGTGATGTAGATCATCTAGTTTATCCAGAATGAAGCTGAATTTTCATCAAGTATGCAAGCTGACTTGTATGACAACTATATGGTGACCAAGTAATACAACTGAAGACAAATAAGTTGCCTAAAGGTCTGGTCACCTTAGAGAAAATTTTCAGCCTTGATGATGAGTTCAAGGGTGAAGAAAGATATATGTGTGCCACTCAAGAAGACTACTCCCCCATTACTATTACACGCGGAAAAGAGCTTCTGCTCAAATTACTTGTGTGCATGATGAAAAATAGGCCTTCATCTCTCTCTGTCAAAAATACAATGATATTTTCTCATGGGAGTATGAAGACCTCAAAGGTTTTGATCTAAGTGTTGCTCAACACTCCATTGACCTTGATCCTGTATAAAGCCCATCAGAAAAAGCAACGACTAGTCAATCTAAATATAGAGCCCCTCATGAGAAAGAATTATCAAAACTCATTGAGGAAAAATTATTTTCCTATCAAATACTCTACTTGGGTCACAAATCTAGTTCCACTGCACAAGAAGAATGGTGAAATTAGACTCTATGTTGATTTTAGAGATTTGAATAAGGCATCTCTTGAAGGATCATTATCCTTTTCCTTATGGAGTAGATTTATGCAGACCGTGGTTAGCTGCATAGATTTCTCCATGTTAGATGGGTATTCAGGTTTCAACCAGATCCTAGTCAAGGAAGAGGATCAATTCAAAACAACATTTACAACCAAGTGGGGAACATATGCATATCAAAAATGCCCTTTGGTCTGTCAAATGTAGGGTGCCACATTTCAACGCACCATGGATATTTCCTTCAAAGGTTACATCAATGAGTTCATCTTGGTTTACCTTGATGATATAACTATCTTCTCAAAATAGAGCACGGATCACATGGCACACATATAAAAGTATTTTGAGAGATGTAGAGAATTTGGGGTATCTCTTAACCCCAAGAAGTGCAATTTTGTGGTGGCACAGGGTAAATATCTTGGGCCATGTGGTTTTGAAGGATGGCATCATGATTGATCTTGAGCACATTTCAGCCATCCTAGCCCTTTCCCTTACGGGCACAAAAAGGGCCTTACAGTCCTTCCTTGGTAAGAATTAACTTTGTTAGGAGCTTTATCCCTAACTTTGTGGGACTAGTTGGCCCATCACCCTTATGCTCAAGAAGGACATAGCCTTTAGATGGACAACAAAAGGAAGATAAAGACTTCAAAAGATCAAGAAAGAGATTTCTTGTGCGCCAACACTCATCAATCCAGATTATTCAAAGGATTTCATCCTTTATGTTTATGGAGCTGATGCAAGTGTTGTTGTTTTCCTAACAAAAAAATGAACAAGGACTAGAACAACTAGTGGCTTTCTTCAGCCAGATGTTGAAGGATTATGAATTGAAATACAGTCACATGGAGAAGAAGTTCTTTTCCATCATGCACACTCAAGAAATTCAAAATTATGCTCACCACAAATCATATCAAGGTGTTAGTCTCCCACTCTCTTTCAGTTAGAGAATTCATCATGGGAGCAGAAATCAGTGAGAAAAGAGAGCATGATGGGTGACCAAAATCATGGAATATGATGTGACTATTAAGGCCACAAAGCTAGTAAGAGGTAGTGCACTCTGCAAGCAGATTGCTGAGGATGCACAAAATGAACCTGAGGCTTCATTATTTTTAGATGAAGACCTTCCACATGTAGAACTTAAATAGAATATAGACCCTAGTGTGTATGACTAGATGAAGGACATGATCACATTCCTTTATGAGGGTGCATACCCTCTGGTTTAAATAAAGCAAAGAGAAGACATCTGAGGTTACAATCTATCCCTTATGTGTTGATTGATGGAATTCTCTTCAAAATAAATCTTGATGGCATGTTGTTAAGATGTATCAACGATGCGTAGAAATTGAAAAAGTGTTAGCATAATTTCATGATGGATTCTCTGGTGGACACTTCTCTACCAAAACTACAGCAATAAAGATCATAATGGCAGGTATCTTTTGGCCTACCTATTTGTAGATGCACATAGGTGGGTCACAAAATGCAAAAATGTGCACTTTCTTTGTAGGAAAGAAAATATTGCAGTGCTTCCCCTCCAACCAATCCAAGTGGATCATCCCTTTGTGCAATGGGGTCTCGACTTCATAGGCATGATCAATCCGCTTTCAAGTGCTGGACATAAATGGGTGTTGACAGCTACAAATTACTTCACCAGATGGACAAAAGCTATCATGCACTAAGGAATCAAATTGAGGCAGTCATCCTTGACTTTCTCAAGGTTTAGTCACAAGGTTTGGCATTCCTCAAACCATTATCTCTGATAATGCAAAGGCCTTCCTTGGTGCTAAAATCACTAATTGGGCTCTAAGTTTGGGCATTTACCTAAAACCTCTTCCAACTATTACCCTCAGGGAAATGGTCTGGCATAATCAACAAACAAGAACCTAATCAGAATCATGAAGCGCACAATGAACATCAACCAAAGACAGTGGCATACAAAGGTCTTACACACGCTCTGGGTAGATAGAATCACAGTAAAAAAGGCAATAGGAACTTCACCTTACAATCTTGTCTATGGCAAGGAGGCTACCCTTCCTTTGACACTAGAACTAAATTCATTAGCACTTTCCCAACAAGCTAGAATTTGAAGGTGTGGACCAGAGAGAAAAATCGGATGGTAGAGCTGGTTCATCTTGAAGAACTTAGAAACTCTGCCATGATCAAGCTAGAACAACATCAACAAGCAAAAAGAAATGGTTTGACAGAAAGGCTAGGCCTCAAGCTTTCAAAATTTGGGGACTTGGTTCTAAAATGGGATCTAAAGTAAAGCTAGGGGGTGCCATTCAAATTTTGATGCACTTTGGAGTGGCCCATACATCATCAGTTCTTGCAAAGAAGTTAACTCTTTTGAGTTAACTCATCTTGATGGAAGCGCTGCTGCAAATCCCAGTGAAATGGGATCTATCTCAAACCCTTCCATTAAGTTTTTTGCATCATGTTGTATATATTAGAGTAGTTTCAATTCCTCCAAGTGTGCTCCATGCACATTGTTTGTTTATACATAGTTCTTTCCTCTCACGTGCTTCTTGCACATGTGCTCTTTTGTTACTTCCAGAGTGCAGAGCTTCTCTCAGCAGTTGTGAGATTCAAATAGAGTGTAGAAATGATTCTCAAGTGATCACAGGGGCATTTTCATGATTGAACAAGTAGACTCCATGCCCAATGGATGCTTCAGCTACTGATCTCTTTCATCTAGCAGGTAGATGGCCCCAAAATTCACCAAAACTATTATCTAAATAGCTCTCCTAGTAATTTGGATAACTTACATACACATTCTGGCCCTAAGTTATTCATTGAAGAATTGCATGCACTCAAAATCACTTGGCACATTCCTTGGTCATAGTTTACCTGTGTGCCCCTTTCCTTTTCTCCTTCCACTTCTCCCTTACACCCACCTTCCACACATTCACCTTCTTCCTAGTCAGCTTCTTCCCATCCCGCATGCCTCGCACTTACTACTAAGTCCTTGGCCCTTCATCACACTATGCCCATTACCTTTGTAATAGTTGTGCCTTAACCATACATTCTCTACTCACCAGTTTGCTTCATCTCCCCATGCACATCACATGTGCCCCCTCATGACTTCCTCTATTTTCTCTGTGCACCCTTCCCTCATGCCCTTTTTGCCGCCAAATCATCTTTTACATATGTTTAAGTGTGTCATGCACACAACCAATAAAACACACCAATAGGGCACCAAATCCTTGTAACAAATCAATGATTGACACGTGGTAGAAACAAAAATAGTTGTACATTTGGCCATCATCTCAGCCAATCCATGTGCGCCATGTGTTTTTACATGTGCCAATGACTCTAACATCTTCTAAATATCCGTATCTTATATTATAGATCTCAGATCGATGACATGCACAGGACTTGTTAGAGAGCTGCTGACATCAACTATAGTGCCAAAATTCAAAATTCAAATTTTGTAGATCTATGGTAGGTGAGAAATGGGAAAACATCTCTCTGAACATTAATGAGTAGATCTGATTTCTCCAACCACCCAATTTGGTATGATCCACCCTCCTTTTGTCTTCAACACATCAAATAAGCATGGGAAGCATATTTCATATATTTCCAAGTGGATTTACAGACATTAATGCTTCTTGTTGGTGGTTGTGTTTCAAATTTAGGTTTTCCCTCCTTTTCCCTTCTTCCTCCATGGATTCATCTATAAATGTAAGAGCAAGGCTCATTTGTTATGTTGGACACTCTAGATCCTTATGCATTTTGCTAAGGACTCCATATTTTCTATATTTTGAGTTGCAGACCTCTATGTTTGGCTCTTGCATGTGGATATCAGCCTCCTTCATCATTATAACAGCTTTGTGCATTTCTGGAAGTAATAGAAGCATTGTTTTGTGACTATTCTCTATCCTAACATGTTTACATTCCTTCTTCTTGCCTTTTCTTTTACATTGTGTGCTGGTTGTGCTACTTTAGGTCCCTGCAGAGTTCCATATTTAGTTGTGTTCCATGAGAATGATTTGGTGAATGCATATTTCACTGTGCTACTCATGCCTAGCCTCCTTTCACACATTCCCTGTCATTCTCACTCATAACAAATAGTGTTCATCCCTCTTTTCTAGTGCTATCACCTTTTAGTGTAGTTTACTTCATGTTATCCTTCTTTCCCTAGTCCCTTGGCATTCTTATCTTAGTTTCCCCTTTCAGCACTAGGAGTAATAGTAGAGTAGAAATAGATAGAGGAACCGGCCTTCTCTGGAGATCCGTCCCAAGATCATAAGGTCCCACAACTTGGGGACGGTTCCATTGTGGTCTCAAACACCTCGATCCTTTTGAGATCCGAGACACGGGTGCATGTTTGAGAAACCAATAGTGAGTTTAGTGTCGATTTTGGAGGATGTGTCTAAATCTAATTTGATGTGTGGGTGAGTAAGGCTAGTTTTCGGTATGACCCCTAAGGTAGTGATATTTAGGTAAGGGAGATGAAATAGGCATGGGTGTAGATATGTGTGAGTTGGGCAGGGGTGGTGATGTGGAAGGTGTTGCATATAGTCATGATTGTGTTTGGTTTGGTCGCTCAAAACACTTTTGGATAGATATTGGAGGTGTCAAGAGATAGCTGCATTTGTGTTGAAATAGGAAGTAAAAGGCATCCCCAAAGTAAGGCTCTATCGACATACCTCCATTGTGATCAGCCAAGGGTGAGAATGGTACTAATGTAGGTGGGGTTGACATGGATCGAGTGGTAATCCCAGTAAATTGTAATTAAGATACGGGAAATGGATAGCCTTGGACTTTATGGGTAAGAGAGTTGAAAGTATATCTGTGGGATCTTAAAAGGTTTGATGGTGAAGGGTAATCAAAGGACACAGTACTTCAATAGGATCCTCTATGGGTAGAGGCTAGGATGGACTAGTCGAATTGGAATCTCCTTGTGTTGGTGTAGGTGGTGGACCTACATCGTACCTATGAGTAGGAGAGGTTGCACTAATAATTGCCCAAAATTTTTTAGGGGTCAAAGGTGGCATGCTTCAATTGAGGGCTCTTTCATGGATTAAGAATAAAATGAAGGGGGTGCCTTTGCAGGTGGAGGAGTAGATGAAATAGACTCTTGTGCATGTAAGGGAGCTCGAGCTAATATTTCATCTATGGAAGGCACATGAGGCAATTGGGAAGCAACTGGTATGTCATCAAAAATAGCGTGGACCTCGTGGACATTGCTATCATTGTTTGAGGTGTCACCATCTTGGTTAGAAGATGGGGCATGATTAGGGAATGGCTTCTTAAAGATATGCAAGTATTAGTTAGTAGGTGCATTCGGCCTATCCAAGACTATATCTCCTTAGTCTAACATTTCTTGAATGATATTCTTGAAGGTGATGTAGTTATTGTCATTATGACCTTTGACATGATGGTAGTTACAAAAGTCATGTTCCTTGTACCATGAGGGCATGGGTCACTCAGTCAAAACCAATATGTGGTTTTATAGGTAGAATTGTAAAGCACCAACTTTAACAAGCTTTTCCAAAATAGAAGAATAAGATTCTCCTATCGAAGTTTACTTTCGTTGTTCTCATCTAAACTAGAAATATTGGATGGGGGACAAATTAGAAGGAGGTTTGGATGGGTTTGGTTGATGAGGGGTCTAGCTTTGAGAATTATGGCATTGGTAGACCCTTTAGGTTTTGAATAGTTGTTTTGGGGCTTAGAAGATGAAAAAGCATAATTGGATTTGAAAGCAATGTTCTTATTACGAAGTTAAATCTTCTTTTCTTCGATATCACAAATTTCCAATTTCCATGCCATGGTGAATGCCTCATACTCTCAAAAGTGCAAAGGTTTTCACCTTTGGAAAGATGAACAGGTTGGTGAGATGTGTCTAGCACAAGCCCGAGTAAATAGCTCTATAAGCTTAGTCTCGAAGGTAGTTGGAATGTGAGATGATTAATTAAACTACGCCAATGAGTGAAAAAAAAGTCATGATAGACTCATTGTCATGTGTCAGATCTATATTTGCACAACTACGAGAGGTTCGAGATCCTAATCTAAATGGGAGAAATGCAAAAATTGAAACTAACTAAAGATGGTGATGCACCAAAAGGAGTGGTGAATATTTTTCATGCAAAATAGACACAAACCAAAGATTGCAACATAAAACATACACACAGGTGATAAGATATAATTTAGGATCTGAAATGAAGCAAATAATACAAACAAAAGAACTACAGAGTGAAACCCATTCACAAAGCTTGCATTATCATTTCCAATGTCAAAACCACTGCATTACAACCTCAGAGAGGTAGAAAACATATTACAATCTTTGAAGAGGTCTGATTCTTGCAACAATCACTTGCTGGAGGTGAAAGAAGAAGTTTGCTATGCCAAAAAGTGTTCCCCCTTTTAGAAATGAGCCAAATCTGGCTTTTACATTGCATGGGTCGAGCCCAGGAGAGAGAAAACATACAAAACATGGGAGCCCATTCCTCATTGACTAAAAATGCATTAAAATGGCATGGGGACCTTACAAACCCATACCCTATCATTTTTGACCAAATTGGAGGAGAATGCGACCCATTCTGCATTAAATTTGGTCGTTGAAATGTCATTTCTGGCCATGAACACGCGTCAGAGCCGTTTCTTAACTTTCTCTCTCTAGACTAACCAAAATTCAAGATTGACCCCAGAATCATGTAGAGAATTTTATAAGCTTTCCAATGATATAAAGAACGTGCAAATCCGAGCTCTGGATCGAAAGATATGGCGATCTGAAGATTTAGGGCACAAAACAGGCAAAAATGGGTTTTGAAATTTTTTCCCTCTCACCACACAGGCGACACGTGTCGGGCTGATTGGATGAGAAATTCTCTCTCCTTCCCTTACCCATGGGTTTTCCTTGAAAGTTTTGACTTTTTGTAATTTTGGAAAATTTCCCATTTTTTCCCCGCGTCCCCATGCTTGGGACACGTGGCATGATCTGGTTGGAGGACAGGGGCGCGGGGTCATCCTTTACCTTTTAGTTTTTGGCCAAAACTTTTGCCAAATTCTCTAATTCCTCCCCGAGCTCCACACTCCCCTTCTCCTTAGGACACGTGTCCTCTTTTTATTAGCTCGGGCCAACGCTTCAAACCTTGCCCTTTGAAATTTTGGACGTTTTCCCTTGTGACACGTGGCGTTTCCTGATTCGTCAGCGGGCCTGCCGCCGCTTTTCCGCGTCCCTCGCGTCCCTTTGGCCCGGTTGTCCCAAACTATATGCAGGACAAAATTCCTCCGATCCACCCGATTCGGGCTTCCTGTCCCTCTTTGAGGCGAAGACACGTGGCGTGATTTGATTGGCTCTCGGCTCCTTCGGCTCTCCGCGTCCCACGCGTCCCTTTGTCCCAATGTCTTCCCCAGTGACAAATGAAAGTTCTGTTCTTGTCCCTCTTTGCCCGATCCGGGTTTCGTTCGCGTCCTTCACGTCCTCACGGCCCGGATGTCCCAGCTTTGTTACACTGCATTATTAGTCAATTTTTCTTTTACTTGGTAGGTTCGCCCTTTCGCGTCCCGTCGTCCCCCGGCCGGATGTCCCAGCTTTGCTTTGCTTTACGCGGACCTTTGCTGGCTTTTCGGCCGGTTCGCGCCCCGACGTCCCAACTGTCCCAAGGGCCTGGGACTAGGACTTAGCCAATTTTCATGATTTTTTCTGCCCAAGCTTGTTTTTGCAACTTTTTCACCCTTTTTTAGAACTTGCTCTTTCTTCTTGGACGGAGAGTTAGAAAAAATCCGAGGGACCCTAGAAACATGATTTTTGCCTTGAATCAATCTATTTGCTCAGGACTTGAATATTTAATGCATGTTATCAAAATTTACCACAGGGGGTGAATTTTGGATAACAATTTGGTGACTTCAGTGGGGTTACACTGCTGCTTAGGTAGAAGATACCGATTGCTGAAGCGATCCATTGGGCATGGAGTCATCAAATATTCTGTTTAGAACCCCAGTGACTTAGAATGTGTAAGGAGGAAGATGGAATATCACTGATGGGGAGCAAGGATTTGCAAACATCTCTCCATGGACAGCAAGTTGTGCCAAAGCACTTAGGGAAAACAAAACTAACCTACACAAAAAAACAATGTGCACAAGCACTTGGAGGAATGAAAATCTAATCTAATATTTACAAGGTAGTGAATTTCCCTCTAGAAGCAATGCTTGAGATAGATTCCATTGATTGGAATCTGCGGTTCTTCACCATCGATGAGGCCAATTGGAAAGCATTGTTGTTCTTGCACTTCGTGACCATGTATGGGCCACTCCAAATGGCATCAAATTTTGAATGCCTTCCCGGTTTTCTCTATCCACATCCCATTTCAACACTAGATCTCGACTTTGAAAAGATCTATCCTTGGCCTTCTATCAAAGGTCTTCTTGATCAAAGCTTGATCCTTTTCCATTGCTTGGGATGCACGATTTCTGATCTCTTGCAGCTCCATCAACTCTGCATACCTCACCTCCATGGGCTCAAACTCTAGCAACTCCAGCTGCTTCATGAGTTCCATGTTGGCAACTCAAGTGACATGGGCAAGATTGCCTCTCTTCCATAGACAAGTTTGAATGGAGAGTTACTGTGGATCTTTTGGGAGTTATCCTATCAGCCCATAAGGCTGATTTCGAGTTTGGTATGCCAAGACCTCGATTCTCGTCAAGAGTCCTCCTAATGATCCTCAACAAGTTCTTGTTTGTAGACTCGGCTTTGGCCATTACCTTGAGGGTAATAGTTTGATGAAGTGCTTAGGTAGATACCGTTCTTGACAGCCCACTCGGTCACCTTAGATCCATGAATGCCAATGCATTATCGAGAGATTATTGTAGCGGGTACACCAAATCTGGTTGTTATCCCCTCATAAAAGTCTAAGATCTTAGACTCATTTGCCTCTTTGAGTGCTCTTTGCTTCTTCCATTTGGTGAAGTAGTCATGTGGCTTCAAAATCCATTTGTGCCCTTGGCTTGAATTGGGATTAATGACTCCAATGAAGTCCAAACCCCATTGCATGAATGGCTGGTCAAGCTGAGATTGGATGTAATGGAAGGGCAGCAAGTCTCTCTTTTCTGTGAAGAATGCACAATTCTTACACCTCTTGATCCATGCATAGCAATCACTTTGAAGATTTTAGGCCAATAATAACCAGCCTTCATGATTTTTAGAGCTGTCACTCTTGGTGCAAAATGACCACCCGGCTGGTCCACCATGGAACTCTTCCAACACCCTTTGAATCTGATTTGTGCTAATGCATCTCGCGACGCTCCATTCACATCTTTCTTGAACAAAACTCCATCGACAATGGCATACGAGACAACCTGCCAATCTGAAGTGTCTCCTTTGGGTCTTGTTCATCTCCGGAGGGCATAGGCCTGTGCTTAGGAAGTGTATAATACCTTGGGTCCAGCAAGGAGTGGGGGCAGCATTGTCTTCTTCTTGATTGCCACTTGGCTCATGGCTGTCTGGGTTGTCAAAACAGCCTCTTCTTCATTGCATACTTCCTTTTGCTTCCCCAAAACCAGCTGCTCACACAATCCTTTCCCTCTTACCAGCTTGGTGATCTTGATCTCAATGTCATACTCCATGACACGGGTGATCCAACCTGCCCTTTTCTCATTCAAATCCTTGTTGAGGAGGAAGTCCTTAACTTGACATGTGAGACCAGCAAGCTGGACCTTGTTGTTTGAGACTAAATGCTTGAATTTCTTCAAGCTTCGATTCTTTGCTAAGTACATGCTTCTCGATAAAAAGTACCTCACCTCATAGTCATCTAGGCTCCGGTGAAGAAGGCAATTGGCTGCTCATCATTATCCTTGTTACTGCTTTGTACCAAAATGGCAGAAATAGTGTCATTACCTCCAAATGCATAGAGGATGAAATCCTTGGAGAAGTCTGGGTTGATGAGAGTTGGTGCTTGAGAGATGGCTTCTTTGATTGCTTCAAAACTCTCCTTGCCTTCTGCTGTCCACTTGAAAGCCATGCTCTTCTTTAACATTTTGGTGATGGGCTTGACAAGGGCTGCAAAATCTGGGACAAACCTCCGAACAAAGTTTATCCTTCCCAAGAAACTCTGAAGGGCTTTCTTGTGGCTTGGCAATGGTAGTGCTCTTATGGCTTCAACCCTCTCTGGATCAATTGCTAATCCTTCTTTGGAGACAATATGGCCAAGGAGCTTTCCTTCATGTGCAAGAAAGATGCACTTCTTAGGATTCAAAGACACTCCAAATCTCCTGCACCTCGTGAAGACTTGCCTCAAATGAGAGAGGTGGTCTGCTGCATTTTTGGAAAAAATAGTGATATCATCAAGGTAAATCAGCACCACATTGTTAATCAAACCTTTGAATGCCATGTCCATTGCCCTTTGGAAGGTAGCACCAGCGTTGGACAGCCCAAATGGCATTTTCCTGTATGCAAAAGTTCCCCATTTGGTTGTGAAGGCTGTCTTGAACTGGTCCTCTTCCTTCACCATAATCTGATTGTAGCCTGAGTAGCCATCAAGTAGTGAAAACCTCTCGGAGCCAGCCACCACTTGCAAGATTTGCTCCATGGAAGGGAGTGGGTAATGGTCCTTGAGAGAGGCTCTATTCAAGTCTCTGAAGTCAACACACAATCTGATCTCTCCACTCTTCTTTACTGGAACTAAGTTGGCAACCCAACTAGAATGCTTGATTGGGAATATGATCCTTGACTCAATCAGCTTGTCCAATTCTTTCCTCATGAGAGGCTCCATGTGTGGATTGGTGGTCTTTGTTTACTTTGTGAGGCTTAGTATTTGGATCCAATTCGATGGTATCTTTGAGCTAAGTTGGGATTGAAACCTTTCAAGTCTTCATAGCTCCAAGCAAACACGTCGGGGAACTCTTGACACGGTTGTATGAACTCATACCTTTCTTGTTCGATTGTCATCCTTCCAATTTGCAATGGTTTGTTCTCTTCTACCAAGATGGATCTTGAATCCTCTCTCTTGACTTGAATGTTTGCTTTCTCCTTTCTAAACTGATCATTGGGGTTAAAAATGGACTCCAAAGTGATGATAGTCCTTGGGCAGCTTGTTAGTTCTCGGTGTACCACTTGGTCACCATCTTTGTTGTTCCATTTTTCTTGATTCTTGGTGAGAACTCAGCTTCTTCTTGCAAGAAATGGATGATTTGCTGGTCATTTTCAAACACTTGCCAACTAACATTGTTATCCGGCATTGAAGGCCTCACAATCACGTGGATGTTTGGTTGTACCTTGTCTTGTTGAATGCTTTCCACAATGTCAAAGGCTGCCCCTCTTTTGCTGAAGCTTTCATCGGCGACTTGATTCTCTTTCCTAGGAATGGATTTGATGCCAAAACCCTCAAAATCTTCCATGAGGTCCCACACCCTGTTCTTGTAGCACTTGAGTAGATCATTCTTGGCAGCATGTTGTCCCTTGACCTGATTTACAATCAATTCACTGTCACCAAAGACTTGCAAGTTCTTTATTTTCTTCTTGATTGCCCAATGCATCCCTTGCACTAAGGCTTCATATTCAGCGGTGTTATTATTGAGCATGCAAACTGAAATCTAAAAGCTGAATAGTACTTTACTCCTTGAGGTGAAACAAGCATAGCTCCACCTCCTGCACCTTGTCTACTCCTTGATCCATCAAAAAACAGCTGCCATACCTCATTGTCATCTTTGTGGTTTGGCTTGGTGATGCTAGGAATAGGCTGATTTTCTTCGTGTATGCAATAGACCCCTAGCTCAGATTCTTCCACTTCTTGATAAGGATCAAATGCATGTATCTTGTTTTCCCATTCATCAAGAGTTAGATCCGGGATGCTTCCAACCTTGGTGTCAGCTTCATCAGTGCTTGGGTGATCTTCTTGATCAAATGTTGAGCAATTGGCATTAATCTGACTTGGAGTGTAAGGCTCAATATGGAAGTTTGCAATAGGTTCTGACCTGATTGTAGCCTTAGTTCCATACCTCATTCTGAACAGCATGTGTGACCAATCAGCAGACAAATATCCCCCAATCTTGGTTGTGAAGTCCCTTGACAAGCATAGGGCAAAGAGTGGTGGAAGGTCTATGACTGATACATCTTGTAAAACAACAACATTTGGACATGCATGCAAGGTAAGACTCAAGTTTCTAATCACTCCAACTATTGCTTTCTTTGTCCCATCTAGCTGCACTACCCCTTTGGATATTGTTTCATCTTTGGAGCCCTAGGTGATCAGCTATTTGTTTAGGCATTCTTGAGCTACTTGCCCCGGAGTCTATCATGCGATTGTGCACTAGCTGATTTCCATGATCAATGAAACATAGAAAGGAGGGGGCTTCAACATTTTACCTTGTTGTCCTCCATGATTTCCCTCGGGTGGGCAGCATTTGTAAGCACTTTGTCTTGCATCGAACTTGCTTGATTCGAAGTTGGCCGAGTCCTTCATGGCAGCTTGCGCAGAGATCTCTTTGGCACAGGATAGATAGGGATTCCCACATTGATATATTGACATTTGTCTTCTTCATCGATCAATGATATCTTGAATGGTGATGAAGGATCTCTTTGTTGTCCCTTGGTTTGCACATTCACTCCTTGCATGTGGGCAGCAACAAGCTAGTATTTGAGTTGGCCTAGGGGCTGTTCTTGGCTGCCCTTGTGCATTTGAAATTGGATTTTGCTTTGCCAACCATTTGTGGAGCCATGGAAGGTTGTGGATTGGTTGGGGCTAATGGCTGTTCTTCACCCAAATTCCTCCTTTTTGACCTTGTGTTGGCTGCAACACCTTGAGAAACTACCTGGTTCATGCCACAAAAATCCTCTGCTTGCCAGTTTACCAATGTGGTGTCATTTGGGGCTGATTGCTGTTGGAATGTTTCTTGTTGTTGGTTGTTTCCTTGACTGCCCTCACCCTCCACACCAGTAGTTGTCACCATTAATGCTTGATTCAAAGCACCATTGAAGCACATGGATTGGTTATGAGGCTCATTGCATGGAAAACACCAATCATACTCCTGAGCAATGTTGTTTTGTGTTGGCACCAATGCCTTAGAGGCAGATATGGCATTTGGATTATAGGGCTGAAATGGTCTATTGGCAGGAGGCCTTGTTTGATTCATATTTGCAAGCTGGATTAGGTGGCCTTTGTGGTTGGTATGGCTGCCTGTTAGGCTGAGCTTGGGGTTGATAAGAAGGTCTAAAACCTTGGGCTTGTTGCCTTTTGAGAGTAACCAGCTCATTGCCTAGGTTTTGCAATTGCTTCATGACTTCTTGAAGCTCATTTGGGGCACTTGGAGATGAAGTGGAAGCTTCATTTGAACTCTGATTTCTAGGAGTGGGAGAAGGAGCCAAATTAGGTGCTTGATTGGTGTTTGGACTCTCTAAACTTGGAAACAATGGCATGGGAGGTCTAGGGGCAAGTTTGCCAGCTTGGATCAAACAATTTTCAGCCCTAATGGCAATGTTATAAGCCATAGGGATAGTTATGCCTCCCATGGACTGAATCAACATAGAAATATCAGAATTTAGAGCTTTGAGATAGTAGAAAAAGCACCTTCTGTTGTTGCTTTGACCCTTTGCCACTTGGAATTCTCTCCCAAGTCTTTTGAAATCTGAAGTTGAAATCGGTCATTTGCTCATTGGGAGCTCTCTTGATGGTTGTCGGCTTTGCTCCAAAAGACAAGTTGTCTCCCTTTTCTCCAAATTGCTCATGAAGTGCTATACACAGTGATTCCAATTTGTGATAGAACCAGCTCAAGGCTCTAAACCATTGCAATGCTTTACCCTTGAATGAAGATGCGATAACTTGTGACCACTTGCATCTCATTGATTTCATGGATTGCACAAAGGTTAGCAATATCTTTAACATGATCACACAGAGTAGTCGATTTTCTCCGGTGAAGTAGGGAATGTTCTTGAGGCTGCTGATAGGAATTGGATGTTGTGCATTGAGGGCAAGTGGGCTGCTTTGCTGTGAAGTTGACATAGGGGTTGTTTTGTGCCATTCTAATTGGTCTTAAAACCCTTGTTGGTGAATGAAAGGCCTACCGGTGGAGGAGTTGAGAGAGTTACATTTGGTGGAGATGGAGACCTTTGAATCCTTCTTCCTCTTTGCCTTCTTCTTGGAGATAATTGCGGGTATTCAAACAACACTTCTTCTTCTCCAACTCTTGACCTTGTGGTGATTCTTCTCATGAGTTTTCGGGCTGCCTTTGCTTTGAAACCGAGTTGATTCTTCCCCTTGGAGTCACGCGGATATGCAAATAATAGCTCTTTTCAAGCAAGAAAATTGCAGCGAGATGCACATCAACTTTGCTGCAATAAAAATGAGACCTCTAGTGTCCCACCGGTGCCAAAAAGCTGTTAGTGCAAAATCACGGCACCCACGGATGCAATCAGGTTCTAGGTTGATCACTCTTAGCATCCGGTGTGATTGCACAACATGGAAACCTCTCTCCAAGTGTGGGACTTGTGGCGAGAGAGGAATCTCTAGATTAGAGGCTTGGTTCCTCAAACTCCTCTGATTTAGATCTATATTTGCACAACTACAGAGGTTCAGATCCTAATCCTACTCTAAATTGCAAGGAGACAGGGATAGAAATGCAAAAATTGAAACTAACTAAAGATGGTGATGCACCAAAAGGAGTGGTGAATATTTTTGTCATGCAAATAGACACAAACCAAAGATTGCAACATAAAACATACACAGGCTGATAAGATATAATTTAGGATCTGAAATGAAGCAAATAATACAAACAAAGGACTTGAAACCCATTCACAAAGCTTGCATTATATTTCCAATGTCAAAACCACTGCATTACAACCTCAGAGAGGTAGAAAACCTATTACAGTCTTTGAAGAGGTCTGATTCTTGCAACAATCACTTGCTGGAGGTGAAAGAAGAAGATTGCTATGCCAAAAATGTTCCCCCTTTTAAAATGAGCCAAATCTGGCTTTTACATTGCATGGGTCGAGCCCAGGAGAGAGAAAACATACAAAACATGGGAGCCCATTCCTCATTGACTGCAAATGCATTAAATCAGCATGGGGACCTTACAAACCCATACCCTATCATTTTTGACCAAATTGGAGGAGAATGCGACCCATTCTGCATTAAATTTGGTCATTGAAATGTCATTTCTGGCCATGAACACGCGTCAGAGCCATTTCTTAACTTTCTCTCTCTAGACTAAACCAAAATTCAAGATTGACCCTAGAATCATGTAGAGAATTTTATAAGCTTTCCAATGATATAAAGAACGTGCAAATCTGAGCTCTGGATCGAAAGATATGGCGATCTGAAGATTTAGGGCACAAAACAGGCAAAAATGGGTTTTGAAATTTTTTCCCAGCTCACTCCACAGACGACACGTGTCGGGCGCTGATTGGATGAGAAATTCTCTCTCCTTCCCTTACCCATGGGTTTTCCTTGAAAGTTTTGACTTTTTGTAATTTTGGAAAATTTCCCATTTTTTCCCCAGCGTCCCATGCTTGGGACACGTGGCATGATCTGGTTGGAGGACAGGGGGCGCGGGGTCATCCTTTACCTTTTAGTTTTTGGCCAAAACTTTTGCCAAATTCTCTAATTCCTCCCCAGCTCCACACTCCCCTTCTCCTTAGGACACGTGTCCTCTTTTTATTGGCTCGGGCCAACGCTTCAAACCTTGCCCTTTGAAATTTTGGACGTTTTCCCTTGTGACACGTGGCGTTTCCTGATTCGTCCGCGGGCCTGCCGGCTTTTCACGTCCCTCGCGTCCCTTTGGCCCGGTTGTCCCAAACTATGGGACAAATTCCTCTGATCCACCCGATTCGGGCTTCCTGTCCCCTCTTTGAGGTGAAGACACGTGGCGTGATTTGATTGGCTCTCGGCTCCTTCGGCTCTCCGCGTCCCCGTCCCACGTCCTTTGTCCCCCATTCCGCCCATGTCCCGGTGTCCTAGCCTGCTTGTTTTGCACTGAAAGTTCTGTTTTGGGCCCCGGTCCCTCTTTGCAGGTTCGCGTCCTTCACGTCCTCATGGCCCAGATGTCCCAGCCTGTTATTACTACCATGATTAGTTAATTTTTTTTTACCTTGGCCGGTTCGCCCTTTCCCGTCGCCACGCGTGTCCCGGCCCATGTCCCAGCTTCTTTTGCGCTGGCGCCAGGTAGGCTTTTCGGCGGTTCACCATCCCAAGACGTCCCAAAGATCCCAAGGGCCACTTATAAGGACTAGGACTTAGCCAATTTTCATGATTTTTTAGCCCAAGCTTGTTTTTGCAACTTTTTCACCCTTTTTTAGAACTTGCTCTTTTCTTCTTGGACGGAAAGTTAGAAAAATGGGGACCCTAGAAACATGATTTTTGCCTTGAATCATTTAAACAATTTAACCCAAAAGAACATAAAACCAATGTCGATTAAGATAAAGCGATGCGAGTCGGGGTAATCGATGCCGATTCTTGTGAAAACTAGAAAGATGTAGAAATATGGATTGTTATGAGTTTTTAATGAGATAAACCACCAATCCAGTCGCAGGTGCGGAGATGATGCAATGAATTCCTAACACATTCAAAGGAAGTTAGAATACTCCAACTATGATTGTGGAGTGTGTAAGGTAACAAAAGTTTTTTTTTTAAATGGAGAAGCATATCCTCACACCTCAAAATACACATCAATAAAACACTAAAATCATGCTCCTAACAAGTGATATATAATGTATTGAGCTTATTTTATTTATAAGACTGAATCATGAATTTTAGAATAGAGTTTTTGTGAGGAAGGCTTCTATGAAGAAAGATATATAAAAGTAGAGGTTTTAGGTATGTTATGGTGGGGGTGGGCATGTGTGGTTAAGTGAATATGCTTGGGTTGGTTATTTGACAGGGAACTTAGGGAGTGTGACCTAATTTTTGTGTCTCTAAATCCGATAAGAGAGAGATCCAACACAATGGTAGCTAGAAGAAATAGTAGGACCATGCGAAGGTGGTAGAGTTTGAAATGTGTATTGGCCATCATTAGGAGTAGTTTCTTTGATAAAATGAATTAGTGGTATCTTATGTGCGGTTGATGATGTTGTAGAAAGGACTTTATAGGAGAAGAGGGTGGATTTATTTTGAGAGGAGGTTGTGTAGTTTGACTCACTAATGGAGTGGAAGACTTGAGTGGAGGAGGAGTTAGACTAATATTTAGAGGCAATTTCTTAGGAAGTGCTTGACTTATTTTAAAAGGAACTTGAGTAATGATGGAATGATTCTCATTAGAGGTAGAAGGAGAAGAATTAGGAGCCCATTTGGATGTAACATTTGTATATGGGCATGTAATAGAAAGTCTTGTATTGAATGAGATAAAGCCTTGACACTCAAGATTTTGATACTTTATTGTAAAGCTAATCAATCATTGTCATTATGTCCATTAATTTTATGATAAACATAAAATGGGAGGCTTTGATATTTGATCAGTCAATAAGGAGGATAACAATGAGTATTTGGAAAACTAATCAATTGATGAGAAATGAATTGTGACAAAATTACTAGTTTCTTAGCATTGAGTGCAAACTTTAGAGGCATGGGAGAGCAGAAGATTTGAGGTTCACTAATATGAGCACATATAGAAGACATAGAATGAGGATGAGAAGAAGAACTATTATGAGCTTGACAAATGTCCTTAAGATTTTGGATTTCAAATATAAGAGATATAATCATGGATTCCATATCCTGAAATTTATCTTGAAATAAAGAATGAAGAGCTTGCATGGATTTTCAAAGTGATTGATTGGAGTTAGAACCAAGAGAGTCAACCGAAAGGTAATCAAAGATAACAATAATTTGTAGGAAACATGTTGATAGGTAGATACATAGTGTCTAGGGTTTTATGAAGAGCATATTTAAAATATGGGTGCATTTAAAGAAATCCAAACAAAGAAACTTGAGACACCTTATGAGCCATGATGGAAGAAAAAGAAGGATCCAAGAGTATTTGAATGCGAGGTTCACTAAATGATTAAGAAAATATTGAATAAATAGATGCCTAAATCTAATTGCAATGTAGCAGTAAATGAATAAGCAATGAAGTAAAAAATTGACCCAAGAAAATAAGAAATTAATATTTAAAACCCTAAGTGCAAATAAGGAGATAGAAATACTTAGCTGATTTGCAATTAAATATGGATTGTGCCGAAAGTGACGAATCGTAAATAGGAGGCAGTCACATTGAAGCTTAGAAAAATGCGAGAGGTGTTGGAATATGCAGGATCGGGGGGGCGCTATGGAAGGTTAAGGGCACTTGAATGCTAAGACTTGGTATGGGTACTCATGACTACTCGATGCTCTAAAAATGAGTTTTGTTAGGTCGCAAGATGTTTGATGTCCTTCAGTTCTTTTCACTAGTATGTCACACTAAGTCTCACGAGATATCATGATTAACCTACAATAAAGAAATAACCAATAAAACCACAAAATCACATCAAATCCCAAAATCAAATAATCCAATCAAGTGACCAAACTATCCTCATTTTTCAAACAAGTGATCTTACAACCGAGAATTGCACTTTTGCATATAAGACCCTTATATAGTTCTATGTTCATGTGTCTGAAATTGTTCCCTAGGTGTCTCTTGTGTGTGTCATACTTAATACTCAAAGCAAGTAGCTATATGTAAGAAATGTAAATATATGTGTGCATCAAAGAATGAACTTACCCTCGTATGAAGTATATGTAGAATAATTAGTTCTTTTCCCTTGTTTTTGGATGCTAGATGGATGTTTGAGTCCTCTTGTAGTGGCCTTTGAATGCAACCTTAGGTGGTGATAGATAATTCTTAGTGCTTTGGTGCTTTATTATAGACACATAACTTTATATTTATATAATTCCGATACTTGAATTTCATAATTAAACTCGAAAAGGCCAACCACTAAAAAGATAAGATTCTAAAATGGATAGAAATGACTGAAAAGATGTGGACAAAGTACAAAGAGAATGGGGTGTCCAAAGGAGATAGGGGTGCCTAGACATTGGTGTCCTTGTTAGGGGTTGGTGTGCAAAATGAGAAATGTCAAAGTATGAAAAGACAATTTGGGCTAGAAGGTGTGAAATACCAAGAATGATAACAGAAAGCAAGTAAAGAGGCAAAAATACATGGGTTAGTTTGTACTTTTCTTCCTTAGGAATCATATGATTAGTAGTAGGGTAAGTACACCAAGTTGGGGGGCCAAAAGTGGATAAGAAAGTGAAAATGAGCAAAATGCGATCGCATTTTACAATAACATGATTGCATTGTGTTTTCTTTGGTTTGGTTATTCAAAACCTAAAACACATTTGTGTTATAATTCATACATTTTTCTAGTGGTATGAAACACGTACATGCTTTAAGCTATATGAATTTTAGGAGGGCCTAAAGGAGCCATATTTACTAAAATAAATGTTAAACATAATATTTCTTTTATTATTTCTTTATACTTTTATTATTTTAGTAAATATAAGAAGTTAGGGTCACTTTGCACCTAATGGAAGTGGTCCCATAGCTCTGATAGTTATAATCTAGAAGATATTTTTTCAAAATCTAATCTAGTTAGTACTTACTCATTTTCAGAATTTCAGCAATGACCTAAAACTTTCAGGCCATATATATTGTAGTTGGTCTTTGTTTTGGGAAAACATATAGTCATTTTGTAGGTTTTTTGACCTTCTAGATTGGATTTTGTCCCTACCACTGCTTGAATTGGTACCAATTTTGAAATTTGGTCCATAATTCACTTTAGTGACCACGAATCAGCTCTATGATGCTTGTCTACTTCTTACTAAAATGAGATCCTCACTTTGTAGATAGAGGATTGCTCCTGAATGGGATTCCTGTCCTATGGAAAAAATGAGGTGATTTTAATGTGCCTCCTCCTTAAGGTTCGATAATACTAGTAGGTGTTGAATGATTTTTACAAATAGTACTAAGTGAATTGCATCAAGTGAATTCAGATGATTACTCATTCTTAGAAATAGGGTGCTCCATATAAAGATCATCCCTTCACCTTTATTGGCTCTAAAATCATCCTTTAATGGAATCAAATTCAAGATTATCATATGTGTCTTTTTTCATATGTGTCTCATGGAGATATACGATGCCTTAATAGTTCACACATTATGGTCCTAGATACCTCGGTGGCATGACTAGCTCATTTTAGCTTGTTCTTTGGAGAAATTTGGGTACAATATCAGAGTCAAGATATGATCATCATCAAGTCACTCCTTGAGATCCACCTTTCAAATTCAAATATGATGAATACTTCACAATTCAATTTATTAACCAAGATGAAACCTGGGTGTAATCATGCTTTAGGTACATGGACACTTTTTTTCTCAAGTTGTTCCTCATGGTAATGGGTTTCCTCCTCCAGATAGGGGATTCATCCTTGAATGAAATTTGAGTATAAGTTACATGTTCTTGACCTCTTTACTTCACTAAAACACTACGAATCACATTTTTTATCAATGAAACTATTCTGAAATTCTAATTCTATCTACAACTCAAAATTAAGGTCCTATTTCATTTTGAACTTAGAGGGGTAGCTGAAGAGTTTTGTAGTACCTATAGAAATATTTAACCCTTTAATCAATTGTTATTATTCCACCTTATAGAGTATTATAATATCCTTCCAATTCATGTTTGTTTCATCCTAAGTCTTTCTAGAACTCTTGGAATCATCCAGAGAAGTTAACTTTTACCATTTTAGCTTTCATTCCCTGCACTTGAAAACTTGATCTTAAACAGATTACTCCTGAATGCGAGATTTTTATTTCCTAAAATTTCCTAAATTTACTTATAATGTAGACACAAAATTTGGGTCACACTCCCTTGTTCCCCTTTGATTAACCAACATAACTTATTCCCTTAACCATAACCCCTTGCCCACATTTATATAAATTTTACCCTCACATTATTAATTTAATTACTTTAATTAATTTAATTTAGTCCTCACACATCCATCTCATTATTACACCTCACCCTAGACCCATTCTAGGGCATTTATCTCATAAATTACCAATTCATCACTCTCGCACCAAGTCATCACCCCTAATGCTGCTTAGTCACTTGACCTAACTAACTCGAGAATTCTTCCTAAACCTAACTAGACTTATTCTATGATCTTCTTGCATTCTCTAATGATAAATCCACTATTCTAATTGGATTCAACTTGGAAAGCACACCAAATATGGGAGTTTTCCTATTTTTGGTAAAAATGACTATTTCACCCTAACCGATGCCGGTTTATCCTTAGTCAATATTGGTTACCTAACCACCATCATTTCCTTTATATACAATTTTACAACTCTTTACCCAGGTTGGTCATTCATTTATTGGAGTTTTATTGCATTCAAATTCAAATCTTCAAGCCTTCCTACATCCAGATGATGAACACACACAACCACAGTGCAAGACAAGTACTGGTTCTCCTTCTAGAGCATTGGAGTATTCACAGGAGCACACAGGTTGCCTTGCCCGCAGGCTGGACCTAGTCATCTCTTCATCGATCAACCACCAACCATCTCCATTCACAGGATCTACAAAACACAAAGTACAGTGATTTCATTGTTTGTACTTATTCCATTATAGATCTCTTTCTTCTTTTAGTGTTTTCATTCCTTTTGTTACCCATATATCACCCTCTTCCTGCTAACCCACTATTTAACCATCCTGATCCTTTTCACCTCTCCTAACCTCTTTTTCAACATTCCTGAGTCTTCTCAGTCCATATTACGACCTTAACTACACCACCCTCACTCTCTGTGTAATCACAGAGACCAAAACCCATTTTTAATAGTTTATTGCCTATTGCCCCTACCAACATTGGTTACCCGACCGTCATCGTTTCATCACCTATATCATCATCGATCACGAGACCGATACGAGTCTTTGTGTTATTTTACATTCTTAGATCACCAAGCTTACCCTTTACCCAAAACCTACCCAAACCTCAACCAATCAACTCCAAACCCTTACTAGACCTCTAACAAACCTTCCTGACCTAAAAAAACCTTGGTTCTAATTAGATTTAGTGTTACATTTCATATTTAGCATTGAATCTAGTGTATTATGTGTATGAGAAGCCTAAATCATTACATTACAATAGGACCTATTTATTTCAATTTTGTATTCACATTAAATTGTTATTAAATAGTGGATTAATAGCCTCTCTAGGAAGCATCACGCTTCTTGGATCTAGCATACACTAGGCAGTCCACTATCATATTTTATTTAATAATCTTTTGTGGTCTTTCTTTTCATTTACAGGTATTCCTTCCCAGACAAAAAGGACTTCTCTATTATTAGCTTGGATAACGTCAACAACCCGTGTATTCTACCTTCCACCTTCACTTTACAAGTATTCCTGCTAAGCTTTACCTTATCTACTTTGATCATATGTATGTAACATATTGTTGACACATTTTGGCATGCCCGATGGGACCCCATTTGGGTTCTTTTGCATTATTCATTCTTAGGGAATCATTGTGTGTCTATTTCCTTTTAAAAGAGTTCACATTAAACTTTCTCCCTTGGAACATTCTTCCTCTTCTACTTGTCTCAGTGAAACTTGTATTTTGGACTAAAAAGAATGCTTATTTTTATTCTATATTACATTAGTGAAATACATACTCTTTCCTATTCATCATTTCTCTCATCAAATTTCATTGTGGATTTGGGTTTAAAATCTTTGCATCTCATTTATGCCTGCTGCATTTTAGCTCATTTAAATTGTGGGAAACCTATATGTTGGAAGTCATGACCAGCTGATGGTTGAAAAATTGAATTGTAGTTCACTTTGTGTACACACATCCCAAACCAAACCACTTGAATAAATAATACATTTCTTAAATGTCTTATAACCCAAAAGATATTTATCATTAACACTAATAATCAATTAGTGGCAAAGCCAGTTGGTGTTCTAGTCATTCATCATATCAAAGTTGTACCACACATACCAAAGGTATATCAGGTCCCTTTATCCAAAACATACTAAACTAGCTATAGACTACTTCTAGGGAACCTTTGGTTACCAAAAACTCTATTCTACTTATAGTCATTCTTAAATGGTATAAACTACAACATAAAATCTACAACATAGGCTTTTGTGTTTATTAACTTTTGTTTAATTTATGTTTTAAGGTGTGAGTTCATCTTTGTCCATTTTTTCTCTCCTTACATACTCCACAATCGAGATTGGTGTATTCTAATTGATTCTAAGTGTGTTAGGGTATATCATTCTCATTCTTTGGGTTGGTCCTTTTATTTGATCTAAATCACCAAAATTCACTTTTTCCATCTTTTCACATATTTCATAGTAATCGGTATCGGTCTAGTGACCGTCATCGGTTACATCATCTCACCACCGTCGATTAACGCTGTCATCATCATTTTAGTAATTTCTTCCAAAGTAGCATTTAATCTACATTTTTTTCTTTTTGTGACTTGTTTTGTCACCTTATCATCTTTTTCTATGTTCTGTTATCACCTATAGAGTTCAGATCCATCTCATTCATACCTTTTCATCTCCATATTTTAATATGTTATTCATTCACATAGTAGGTATCGAGTTTATTGGCCACCATCGGTTTTACCATCATACCACCATCGGTTTATCGATTATTGTCGGTTCAGTGTTATTTTGGTCATTTTCCCAAAATAGTGTTTTATTCACATCTACATTCTTTTGTGACTTCCTCTGTCACTTCACTACATCTTTGAGTCTTTGATATCACCCTCAAAGTCCAGTTTCACTTCATTTTATCATTTATTGCCATATTTTCAAATATTTCATTTCTCCACATTAACCAACATCAGTCTAGCGATTGGTGGTGGTTACCCTCTCATACCGGCATTGATTACCCAAATGGCATTGGTCTCTATGTTCTTATTTTTAAATCAAAACAAAGATCAAATCCGACCTTCTAGATCCATTTTTCTCCATTTTTCTATGTTTCTACATCATTAGTAGAGCTCATATTACTAGTTATATTTTCAGTCACATTGTTTTGACTCGTAGAAAAACTAACGCTCTCGTGTTTCACGCTAGCCATCAACCACTCCCACCTAGCCCATCACCCCCTTCCATCTTACCACATATGGACCTTGATCAGTGTCTTACAATACCCACCGGTGATGATGAATTTGTGAGACTCCTTGATCAGAATATCATTGTTCTACAATATTACCTTGCTCATTCATCTACCCACAATTCATCGGGAAGCTTGTATATTGCATGTATGTGTCCATTCCTCCTACTCATGTACCCATACGCATCAATCACTACTAGCATAGCCTTAGCATCTTCCACCTTACTACTTGTGGTTTCCCATCTTGACCTCACATCATCGATATCTGTTGTACACTATGGCATATGTCGTGCCTTCGACGTCTGTTGCGCATGTGATGTCCACCATGCCTTCATAAAATTCCCTTAGTGTAGGACTACATGTGTCATCCACTACCTATATACCCATCACTTCCCATCCACCCTTGGTGTTTGTGGGCCACACTCTTTTTCAAAACCTATTCCTTTCTATCCCGTAGTCACTTCCCCTATTTTCATGAGAGTCTTTACATCCACCCCACCTACCTACACCTATCATCAACAACCACCTATTTCATCTATTGCCTATTCTTGGTATTTTCCTATGACACCCATCCCGTATTATATCCCCTTATCACAGTTTTCATAATCGGCACCACCACATACTAGAGTGTCGTCCACATCATACCATCTTATATCCCCCTTATACTATAGGGGTGCTCCATCATCATAAACCTACAAATGATCTCATCAAAATGATGATGGACAAGATGTAAACATTAGAAGCATCTGTCTCTAGCTCACGCAACTCTCTGACATACGACGAGATTTGCAATGAGCATATTCACTTTTTTATTTTGATTCATCCATACCCTACACATTGGGAAATGCCAAAATTCAACTGATTCAACAACAAATAAGACCCACAATAGCACTTGCAGTCTTTTAAACATGTGTGTTATCTAATCAATCACAATGAAACATTGCTCTTACAAACATTTCCAATGTCACCGACTAGACCCTCTTTAGATTGGTCTAGTGCTCTACCAAGGCACTCCATCTTGTCATTCAATCAGATAGCTTATGATTTTCTAGACCACTTTTCTATCAACATTGTCAATAATTTCACCATGAATGACTTGTACATTACATGTCGGTATGAAGAAAAATATATCATAAACTTTGTCACTCGTTAGTGGAGCTGACGATCAACTCACATTCCAACTGTCTCAAACCAAGTTAATAGATTTGTTCACCAGCTTTGTTAGTGTGAGTTATCCTATGTGTCCTCCTCTCATGTTGGAGGGTCATCTCACATGGGTTAGGTTTAGGGTTTCATATGTGTCATGCACTAGGGTTACTCAGCACCCTATATGTACCCCTTTTCTATTCATTTATGAGCATGCCAAGACACTCTGTTGTCTTTCCTCTATGTGCAAGCTTTGTTTTTGTTGAGCAAGTTCTTCCATTATTGATCAATTTTTTTCTTTGCCATCGTTGGAGCTATCACAATTCTGTTGGAGTGCAACTACTTCGTGGTGCCTCATTTCTGATTCAATTCTCGCAAACTCTTTTCATGGTATCAGAGCTGAGATCGGTAAATGTGCACTCAATTTGTTTTTTGTTGCTATTACTCTTTCTTGGTTTCATTATTTTACTCTGCATGCAAGTCCTTGATCACTATTTTCTGGAAATTATCTTGCTAATATCTCTAACAAGCTTTCTCAAAAAAATTTTGTGTTTTTTTCTTGTGCATGTGTAGGTTTTTTTCAAAATACCTTGAGAAATCAGGTTTTTTAAACTACTTTTTTGTTGGATGTATCAAAATCCAAAATAGAGATTCCTTTCATTTATTAAAATGGAAGTGAAATTTTTTAAGCTCTCTGGTTTTGCAGGGATTTGCATGTTGTATGTCTGCGTGGTTGCAGGATCCTTGAGTTCTTCAGTCGTGGTTGCTCATCAACGAACTGCTGTCCCTCTGACCATTTTTGGACTATTCAAACTGCCATCACTATTCATTCACGCGTGGCCTGCATTTTTTTTCATTCCAGGCATTTTGTGGACTATTCGAGGCATTTTCTTGGACCTTCTAGGCATTTTTTTATTGTTTAGGTGTTTTTAATCATCTGCCACGTTTTTAATCATGTTCTAGATTTTTTTACTTTGTTGAGGTGTTTTTAAGCACTCGCCATGTTTTTTTGCTTCCAAGCACTACGTTGATTGTGGACTTCTCCCCTTGGTGCCCACGCACCTGCAACAACTCTCTTTTTGCCCAAATGGCCTAGTAATCTCTCCTGGCGCGACCCTTTTTACCTCTGCGTTTTTCCTTGGGCATGGCCTGTCCCGAACAGTCATTTTTGGTAAGTTTTTTTAATTCCTTTCCTTTTTTAAACTCGAGTCTATTAAATCCTTAGTTTTCTAGCAAAAACGGCCTGAGTTCTTCTTGTTTTTTAAAAAAGCTTTCCTTTTTAAACAAAAAAACCACTGCCTTTTACAAAAACGGCCCGAGTTTCCTTTTTGTTTAAAAGCTTTCCTTTTAAAACATAAAATCAACAATTCTTTTTGGTATGCATTTTTAAATCAAAAAAATCTTTCTTTATTTAAAAGATACTTTCTAAAAATGCCTTATCTTCATCTAAAATTCTTGTTTTAAACACCTTCTTTCAAAATCTTCTGTTTTAGAAAATATTCAAAAAAATGCTTTTTAGTGATTTGCTTAATTAAAGCCTTTTTCAACATTCATTAGATTTAATTACATTAGATCTAATTTAATTTCACATTATTTAAAATATATTTCTTTGGCATTATAAAATTTGGTCTTTGGATTGTTGTATTTTCTAACCTTCCATCGAGTGTCGAAGACGAAGGGTGAGGTCCGGGATTGGCAGGTGGCTAATCCCCCCTCGCAATACAAACAAAACCTATCTCAAATTCCATGCCATTTCCAACAAGCATACATACGACACCCTTTGCATGCGTTTAGGGTGCTTTTTTAATCTGTTTGCAGGCTTATTGGCTTTTTCTCATCAAATTGCGGGAATTGGTTTTTGCTATAACTTTTGACTCGTTGCTCGGTTTTGAGCACTTCTTTAGTCAAAGTTGCATGTTTTTTTGCACTCTAGATGATGGGATCATTAGCTTTGTAAACACACTAATTTTATAAAGTGCCACATTCTGGGGTATCTTTGTATTGCTTAATTCTGCTCATTTTTTTAGCTTTGTTCTATTCCTTTTTTTCGTGGACTTGTGAGCGTGTCCACCACAGTTTTACAACAAAGGGATTCTTTCATGTGATGTGAGATGCTTTTTCTCACCACCAGGGTTGGCTTTCGCCTCCTTTCTGTTTTTTTCTTGTGCTTGTTTACGGTGTTCCTCTTTTGTTGCGCTCCACGAAACACTGTTGTGGTCTCCTCTCTTGCGCGTTATTACGCTAATTGCAAGACGAGTTACCAAGTGTTTCAAACCGCATGCACGGACCCAATTGTAATCAACGCACTAAACTATAAAGTGCATGGCGTAGGGGGTTGTTATTGTCTTGGGTGGTTGTGTTTCTTTTATGCATTTCTTTCTCTCTCTCTCACTATGGATGCACTTTCAATTCCTTTGCTTACGCCATTCAAATTTTTCGAATGGAGATCGAAAATAATAATGAAACTAAGGGGTAAAGGGTTATACCACGTCACCATGGGAGGAGGCCGTAACAGACATTTACGAACTTTGAAAAATCTAAGTGGTTAAACCATAGTGATGAAGCTTTAGGTCTTGTTTGCATGTCCATTTCTCTGACTTGTTCTTCCACATTGAGGCTTCAAACACCTACATCTACATGGAAAATGATAAATGTGATGTTTGGACAACTAGATGACATGAGAGCATGTGAGTTGGAAAACGAACTACTAGGGTTAAATCCTAGTGACTTTGAAAACCTACAAGCCTTCTTCTTGAAATTTGTCCACATTAGATTATTGTTAAAAGGATGTCAAGTAGAAAAGAAAGATTCTCAACTGATCTTGTCGATTCTCTTTAAGCTAGGTCCCAAATATTACTGTCTTTGTGTCAAATTTCTATGCTTCAAAAGCTACTTTGGGCGATACTTGGATAATGCCCTCCTTTGACTATTTTTCGTCCCAACTCATTTGAGAACAGGACAAACTTATTCAAATGGGGTCTCTCAAGTCCAAGTCACATGCCCTTGTAGCAAGTTCTAGCAAGGAAAGAAAACTGAAAAGAAGAAAGAAACTAAGGATCAACCTAAGAAAGAAACCAAGATCAAACCTAAAAATGACACAAACACTTCGACTTCTGAGCCTAGGGTGCAGAAAAGCAAGTATTTGTGTTCCTATTACAAGAATATTGGTCACGGTGACCAACATTGTTTTAAGAAACAGATTGATCACTTATCTCATTTACTTGAGAAAAATAAAATAAGTGTTCCTGAATCCATAAAACAAAGTGCTCCGAAGGCCGAGTCTTCTACTACAAAAGGTACTAAAAATGATAAGAAGAAAGGAAAAGCCCTTGTAGCCAAAGTTACTCCTTCATCGACATGGATTATAGATTCCGGTGCCTCGCACCACATGGGTTCTTTGCATGTTGAGTTTTCCAACATCAAACCTTGTGGAATGTCCCAAATCATGATGGGTAATGACACGACAGTGTCAATTTCTAATAGTGGATCGATAGAGATGGATGGGGGAACATTTAACCAAGTGTTGAGTGTTCTTGATCTCTCTACCAATCTCCTATCGGTTTACCAAATTACTCACCTTGGTGAAGGAATGCGAGTGGAATTTGGTCCTAACTCGGTGATTATTCGTGAGCTTAACAATGACACTACACAGTGGTAAGGAAAGGCAAATCATCGTTCACGGTTATACACCTTCTCCCACTTTACTTCTGATTCTATGCCCACTACCTTGCTCACTCATGCAAATGAGGTTAGTAAGCTATGGCATGAGCGTTTTGGACATCTAAACTATCGCTACCTTGAACAATTGAGTCAAAACGAAATGGTCAACGGGTTTCCTCGCGTCAAGTTTTCTAAGGGTCTTTGTGAGGGTTGTACCCTTGGAAAGCATCCTGAAAAGAACTTTGACAAAGGAAAAGCCTGGAGAGCCACTCGTCCCTTGGATCTTGTTCACAGTGATGTTTCTGGTCCATTTCCTTCTCCTTCATTTACTAGAGATCTTTATGTGCTAACCTTCATTGATGACTATTTGTGATATACTTGGGCATATGTTCTTAAGCTTAAGTCTGAAGTATTTAAACATTTTCGGGACTTTAAGGCTCTTGCCGAGAAGCAGGCGGGAACAATCTATCAAGGTTCTTCAAACTGACAATGGAGGTGAATATGTAAACAATAGGTTCATGGATTTATGTACTTCTGAAGGGATCTCTCTGTAGCATATAGTTGCTTATAGTCCTTCACAGAATGGAGTTGTAGAAAGAAAGAACCGTACTCTTAAGGAGATGGCCACTTGTATGATTCACTCAAAGTCTCTTCCTCCGCAGTATTGGGCTGAAGTAGTGAATTGTGCAAATTACATTCAGAACCATGTTCCACACAAGGTAGTAAGAGGGATGACACCCTTTGAAGCCTAGTTTGGATGCAAGCCTGATGTTGAGCACTTTCGAGTCTTTGGATCCAAGGCTATGGCTCAGATTCCCAAGAAGAAATGCAAGGCCTTAGAACCACAATCCAAACCTTGTATCTTTTAGGGTATCTTGATACCGTGAAGGGATATCGATTGATGAATTCTACTTCTCACGAGCTATATATTGAGAGAAGTGTTAAGTTCGATGAGTTTTCTTTGACTTCTACTTCACCACCTATTCAGGTTCTTCAGCTCACTGATTCGGATTTTGACTCATCAGATGATGATACTGTTGAGCGTGCTCCTCTTCCAGATCCTCCCGACCATTAGACCTTTGATTCTTCTGATTCTGACAGTAGTGATGATGAGGACTATGTCCCTTCTCACTCAAGTGAAGAATCTTCCGACTCTGAGCCTGATCCTCCTAGTCCCCTTTGGGCCAGGAAAACTTTGCAAAGTGCTGGAGATTTAGTTGGAGATACTTTGGATATGAGACGTACTCGCTCAGATTTCATTGGACCCCACTCTTTCTTCACCTTTGCTTCTGATCCACAATCTTTTCGGGAGGCTTCTAGTATTCTTGAGTGGGATTCTACTATGGATGAGGAGTATTCCTCTCTCATGAAGAATGATACTTGGGATCTCACCACTCTTTCAAAAGGAAGAAAAATCGTTCGGTGTAAGTGGGTGTTTCAAACAAAGTATGGAGTAGATGGAGACGTCGAAAAGTTTAAAGCACAATTAGTAGCTAAGGGTTTCTCCCAGATAGCTAGGGTTGATTATACATAAACCTTTGCTCCGGTTGCGAAGATGACTTCTATTCGACTGACCCTAGCCATTGCCACAACAAATAGATGGAAAGTCCATCAAATGGACGTTAAGAGTGCCTTCCTTCATGGTGACCTAGAGGAAGAGATCTATATGGAACAACCTCAGGTTATGTCCAAGATTCCTCCCTTGTTTGTAAGTTAAAGAAGTCTCTTTATGGCCTTAAACAAGCCCCTCGGGCTTGGTATGCCAAGATGGACTCCTTCTTACTTACATCAGGGTTTACTAAATGTCACTCGATCCAAATGTTTATATTCTATGACAAGATGACTCCATACTCATTCTTGTTCTATGTGTTGATGAATTTTTGATCACGAGGCATCTCTTCCTTTATTATTGATTACTGTGAAGATCGCCTTAGCCAACAAGTTTTCCATGATTGACTTAGGTCTCAGCTTCATTACTTCCTTGGGATCAGTTTCACAATCGACTCGGGAATCTTGATTTCACAACCTAAGTATGCTCTTGATTGGCTAGCTTGGTTTCGGATGTCCGATTGCAAGTCTTCTCCTACTCCTTTTCTTTACGGGGTTAAGTTGGTTTGATTGCTCTACTCCTTGGTTGATGGTACTCTTTACCGACATTTAGTTGGGATCTTGATCTACTTGACTCACACTCGACCGGATTTATCATATGCTTTGTTGGGATCATGTCGATTCATGCGGGAGCCACATGAGCTACATTGGAAAGCAGCTAAACAGATCCTTCATTATGTTCGTGGCACTTATGCTTGATGGCATTCACTATCATGGAGGGTTGATATTGACGTGATTGGATTCACAGATTCGATTGGGCGGTGACTTAGATCATCGAAAATATATTTTTAGCTCATTTATCTCTTGGTTTGGGTCCTATCAGTTGGTCAAGCAAGAAGAAAAATGTGATTACGATATCATCTATAGAGCGAGAATATAGAGGAGCGATTAACGTTGCCACATAAGCTATTTGGCTATAGGGTATTCAGCGAGTTTGGCATCTAATTTTGGCACCTACCATTATCTCTGTGATAACACAAGAACTATCTCTATTTTTAGAAATCCCGAGTTCAACATCGGTGGATGAAGCACATTGAGATCGATATGCACTTCATACGGGAGCTTATTTCATGATGGTATCATCGACATTTAGTACATTCGGAATGGTGATCAGATTATTGATCAAGAATTTTACGCTTGTTACCTGTCCAAGTTAATGCACCAAACTAAACACAAAAACCTTTAAAAACTCAAATGAAATCGATACCTGATGGACAAGATCCAAAGATGTAGCTGGATAAAGAAGCCGATGTAGATAAGACGGGCACACACGATCGATCTGTCGGTAGATCCAGAAGCTGCGAGACACCGATGCTTGACAGAAAAATACCATGTTAAAAGATATTTAGGTGGACTGCCTGAGAAGTGGGTCCGGGAAGTGATAAGCTCCCTCGGCGGATGTCAGTCCACGTTTTCAATTAAGTAAAGAAGCATACATGATAAAATATGTACGTAAAGGACTAGATTTTCTGATCAAAGTAATAAATAGAATCTAAACAGTGGATAGAAAACAACAGAAAATAGGAAACTGTGAAAACAATGCTGGATTTGTGTTACACTGAGTTTTTTTACTGTCATGCGGCGTTGATGATCGGCGTCGGCCCGATATAGATCGATCGTCGACTTGTTTAGATCGGCGTCGATCGAGACACACTGCAAGAAAACTTGGGAAACAAAAAACGAAGGCAAGATCGTCAACGTCCACTGGATGCAGCCAGAAGTCGTAGAGATACTAGAAAGGCTCCACTTATCTTGGATGTAGGAACAGTCACCGGAAAATCAATGGAGACTCGCGATATCGATGTGGTAAGGGAAAAGTAACGATGCTCCTCTCGGGGATTAATTTGGAGAGGATTTTGCTCTCACTTGATAGATGATGTTCAGACTAGATGCTCGAAACTCTCTCGCTCTCTCTGTCTAACTCACAATCTGTGTCTAACAGGCGAGTTACGAGCCCCTATTTGTAATCGGTGCTTGGCCAGAGATGAAATCGGTGCCATTCCAAAAAAATTGGCATCGGCCGAGTACTTGGTCGGCGCCGATCGAGGAAATGGAACTCCCAAAATGGCCAAAAGGAGCAATTTCTGGGAAGATGAGAGTGATCCTTTCACCTCAAGTATGGGAAATATCCCACTACTTGGTTTGGGAGGAGGAGAAATAGGGGGGATATGTGGATAAAATAGATATGGGGTAGATAAGTGGTTGGGATACATGTAAAAAGGTGTAATTAAATAGTTAATATTTAATTACTCATGGGTAAAACACAATGGGGTGAATTAAACTTAGGATAGGTGTTTAAATCACAAATTGACTAATACCCCAAGGGGGTAGTGGTGATGTAAACGTGCCCCAGGTTACCCGAGAAGGTAAACGAATGTGAGGGACACTAAATTGAGTAACCAATTTTAGGTGTCTACATTTTACCCCTTTTTGTTGAGTAACTCGCGATAAGCAAAGTTGCAAGACAAAAACAAGGAGGTGGAAGAAAAGAAGAAAAAGTGATGATGCGATCCCCCTTAAACTAGGGATGGAATGGGTGATAGAACAAGCGATCCCAAGTTTGAAAAGGTAGATGAAAACGAGGATGCCCCAGGTGGATGTGCAGGTAGATCGATCATTAATGACACACAAAAATAAATAAAGAGGTAGCAACCTAAGGAAATCATAGTGGTAGGGCGTCTAGACGGTCTTTTCATGAGGCGATGTTAGTACCTATAGACCCATGAGTGTAAGGAGGGCTCAAAAATAGTCAACACCTAAAGAGAGACACATTGGTAGGGACAACCGGACGGTCTACAAAGCGGACGGCGTTAGTGCCTACTGGACACGTGAACTCTAAGCTTCCAAAAAGAAAAGCGAGTTCCCTACATGCAAAGGGAACAAACTTGAAATGGATGATAATATCGAAAATACGTGTGCCAAAAGGCAACATTCAAAGCCACACTGATAATGACCGGATAAATAAGCCAAGCATCAACACTATGGCAAGAAGATTAGGAGATGGAAGAGAGCGACATGGAGGTAAATTGGCATTGATCGGACTAATCGGCACCGAACCTAAACAAATGGCGCCGACCACAAAAATTGGTGCCAATCGTGCACAACACACATCTAAATATGTGAACGGAAAATGTGAACGATTTATTTACACCATGACGATTGATTCAGAGAGAGTCAAAAATTGGATTTGAGCACCATGGAAGCCTCTGGAAGTGGTCAGAAGCGGAGGAGGACATGACCTGGGGTAAGTGGTTCCTCTGAACTCGTCATTATCTTATTTATTCATCATTTTTTTTTTTTTTTAATTGTTTTTGGTTTTTGGTGGGAGGCCGAGTGTGTTTGACATGTCGGTGTTGATTGATAGAATCGCCGATGTAATGAAAGTGCCGATTTAATTCAATTGGCGTCAATCGGTGATTGATAGAAAATGTGGGTAAAAATGATAAAAAATTTGTTTTGGATGTTTGAATTTGGGTAAATATGAAGCTAACATTGCTTTTGATGTCGTGGATGTAGGCACGAGAGGTATTACACATGAGGGATGTGATTCTGAGCTCTCTAGAGACCATTCTCCCGATGTCATTGTGCATGATTGGTGCCACTTAGAGTTAACCGGGCTTGGGGATTTCGGTATTGCAAGGCAAGAGTACCGTGAGGCGTAGAGCTGATCTGAGCACTAGTACGGTGATGGGACAGCCGGACATGCACATTTTGGTTCGGGGCGGGTGAGATGACCATCACTCACGAGGACATATATAGGATCTTGAGGTTGCTTTGATCACTGGGACCTAATTGAGATCACTCCACGAGAGCAGCGGCGAGAGGGCCCTAGGACGGTTATATGGGGACGGGGCGATGAGTCGAGAGATAGTGTGCAGGGCGGTGAGGATAGCCTCACAAGGTATAGACGAGGATGATGCCATGAGCGGACATATAGTATTGATTCAGATGGCGATCTCCTACTTTGCTTTACCAGATTCAGGAGGTGGGAGATTCCCATTATTATTGCTAGATTGTGTTTGTGACATCCTGCAGTTCAGACAGGTGTTCGCATTTGCTGATGCCTTGATAGCAGATATATCATGAGTTATGGATGTATACCACTGGCCGGAGGACAAGCATTGATGTAAGTTTTGTGCTCCATTGCTGGGCATATGAGCACATAGCAGTGATCAGGCCATCTGGGCTTCCTTGGATGCCAGCAGCAGTGGGGGCTATTGATTACGGATTTTGGTGATGGCGGGCTGATATGGCCCCGGGAGATACAGGGAGATCCTCAGATTGGTATGCCAGCGTTTCAGGACGCTGACACCAGAGCAGGTCATCTGGAGACCGTATCGGGTATTTCTGACATGGGCTAGTCAGGATGCTCATCTGGTGGGATTGAGACGGAGTAGGGTGGTTAGGGGCCGCAGGCCTGATATGTGGGAGCGCATCCCGTTTATACGGGTATTGAGATAGTTTGGCCTAGTGCAGATAGTGCCGACCACCTATAGTCCATATAGACGAGACAACAGAGAGACAAATTTTCTGATTTTGATCCCGGTAGATCCATTGAGGGAGGCCCCACCTTCTGCAGATAGTGATGATGATGCCGAGTGGATGATGGCTACATGGCATGGTATTTGTGAGCTTCCACGACACTTGCCGGTGTCCATAGATGCTTGATGAGGAGGATATAACCACAGTCTTTGGAGAGAGGCTGGAGGAGAGCATTATACACTGCGACGCAGGACACATCGGGTTGCCTAGAGGATATCGAGCTCGACAGAGGAGAGAGGATGCCACGATATTGGAGAGGGATACAACTCGTCGGGAGCGAGATACAACGATCCGGTGAGAGGATCGCTATCATCGACATAGGAGGCCCTCGGGGCCAAATATGGTGATACGGTACCACATCGAGTCAGGACATAGGGTACAACCATAGGAGGGCGCCACCAGCAGTGCACCAGGTACCAAATGACACTACGAGCACTGGTACGGTGATCTTGAGTACATATCACTCTCTCCTGCGAGGTGAGATACTTTATATGAGGACACTCTAGCACAACATGCCCCCAGGTGCCTCGTTATGGTGCGAGGAGGAGATCTGTGACACACCACAACTAGTGGTGCGTCGGAGGAGGAGCATCGGGAGAGAGGGAGGTGGAGGCGAGCCCCAGATGTAGGTTCTTCGAGTTCGATAGGCGGTGGCTGGGAGAGACAGCGGCTGGTCCCGGAGGAGGGTGGAGGAGATAATGTCTTCCACTGTCGGACTTTACGATTTAGAGATTGAGATATATTTTTATATCGATGTATTGATGTAGCCTTGATTCGAAGGAATTTTTGATGTATGATATAGATGGCTTGATTGAAAGCCACCCATTCTTTGTATAGATACTCATGTATATATATAGATTCATCATTTCCTTTGTCATATGATTGTTCTCATGCTTTTAACTTTGATATACATAGATAGATGTAGCGTCATTATGATGGATATAGAAATAGATCGATAGATGATGCATAGATGTGATTGAATAGACATAGATATAGAGGATATAAATAGATGTGATTTGATGTGATTGATATGTGGATTTAATTTTGATGAGAAATAGATATAGATAGATGAAGTGTAACTTGGATGAACATGATTTTAGATGATAGATGGATAGATGTGATTGATAGATTTTGATATATTTAAGATGTTTTAACTGAATTTTGATGAAAAATAGATAGATAGACTCACATGTGTTGATAATACATGCTATGATATATTTTCTTTTGGGAAAAAAGAAAAGTAGATAAGATGAAATTAGACAGATGTTATATTTTGACTAAATTCACATGTTAAATGCCAATTTAACTGGATGAATAAGAAATGATAAATGGAAATAAAGAAAACACCCTAGAAAAGAAAAAGAATGATAAGCAAAGCCCCTAACTGACCGTAAATAGAGACTTTTGATAGGAAACTAAAAGACCATGCATACTGAGGCCATATATGAGGTTAAAATAAACTTTGACACTAGCTAGTCATGCAAACTAGATCTAGAAGGTAAATGGAAGGGGAAGCAAGTATGTATTTTGTCTAAATTTACAAGGGATAGAATACATGCTCATCTTTGGGAAAATAGGATTCTCCATATGATCGACAAAAGGTCTTATATCTCAGCTTCATTATTTCTTGCGGGAAAAGCAAAGCGATCAATGCGGGAAGTTTGCTAGATATGGAAAGACTAATCAATACGGGAAGTCTTTCAGTGATGCTAAAAAGTGTATAAAGTATGAAAAAGGCTGATCAATGCGAGAAGCCTTGGGAATTCCTTTGAGAAACAGCCGTCCTTGAGGGTGGTGCGTATTTTGAATTTTAATGATAGCCATCCTTCGAGGGCATGGTCTATATCTTTTGATTCATTTGATATTGCATGGATAGCTTGTCCTTGAGGATCGAGTCTATCTTTTAGGAATTTTGGATAACATCTCTTCTTCTTCTTTTTTTTTTTTCTTTTGAAATAAGTTGAGTTTAGACCTAGATAGATCAAATAGAGGGGAAGAAAATGTATAAAGAGCACATACTCATGCCCCAAGTAGATCTGATTAAGATAAACACTTGGGATAGATGAAGTAGTGATTGAGGTATTCCTACCATGAGGAGGAACATATCCATAATAAAAATGCTATGAGTAGAGCCGCAATCCTCATATTTAAGGTAAAAAGGACAATACGCGAGAGAACCACATAGTTTGAATCACCACGAAAGTATATGACTAGTTTTTAGATGGATGAAAGATCTTGTCTTATGAATAAATTTGTGTAAGATAGATTTTAACAGTAGAAGGGCCTTAGATGCAAGGCATTAAGAGGTTCCATTTCAGGTATACCATCCATGGAAGATAGACGATAAGCCCCAGACCCATATTTATGAGTGACGACGTATGGTCCCATCCAGGTTGGGAGCAAACTTACCATGCTGACTTCTTTCTAGTGTAGTGACATTTTGGTTTTCTTTAAGAACAAGATCACCAAATTTGAAGTCATGGTCTGCAAGTTCTTGTTATAAGCACATTTGACACACTCAAGATAGACTTGATGATGCTCAAGAGCATTGAGATGCCGTTCATCTAATAATTCAAGTTGTCTTCAGATGATTTTGACGATAGTCCTCATCGAGAAAATTCTTTGAGAGAAACACGGAGAGACGGGATTTGGACTTCCAAGGAAGAACAACCTCGAGACCCATAGATGAGAGAGAAGGGAGTAGCACCAGTAGGAGTATGAATGCTAGTCTAATAAGCCCAAAGAGTAAAAGGGATATGTAAATGCCAATCCCTACCATCTCGACTAGTTACCTTTGCGAGGATATTACGCAAAGCTTTCTTGGAAGCCTCGGCCTGACCCATTAGCTTGGGGATAGTATGGAGAAGAAAAATTGAGTTTGATATTGAAAGCGTCGCATAGGTTCTAAATCAACGTTCTTGAAATACTTACCATTATGCGTGATGATTTTGTGTGGAACACCAAAGCGACAAATGATGTGTTGATAAACAAAGTCAACAATCGGTTTAGCTTTTGTGGAAGAAAGAGGAATAGCTTCCACCCACTTAGTAAAGTATTCGATGGCGTAATGATAGAATGATGATGCCTTGTGAAGAATGGGGATTGATAAGACCAATGAGATCAAGACCCCATTATGAAAAAGGCCACAAATGTCTGCGGGTTGTAAATCGACTAGGGATATGCATAAGATTGGAATGTTGTTGGCATTTGACACATTTCTTAGTGTATTCATGAACAATCACGATTAAGAGAAGGCCATAATAGCCTAAGTGTAAGATGCATTTAGCTATGGCCAAACCACTAAAATTTCCACCACATATACCATCATGGACCTCTGAATAGCTTTAGATGATTCGGGGTTTTGAGGCACAAAGCAAAATACCATCAAAGCTGCATTTGTAGAGGATCCCGCCTAGAATAGTGAAGCAATATACCATCAAAGCCACATTTGTAGAGGATCCCGCCTAGAATAGTATAGCGATTAGTACGTAGGATAAAAGATCTTCTACCATTGGAAGTCAGATCTGGAGGAAGCCTTGAATGAGATAGATAATCAATGATCTGTTGATACCACTCATCTGAGTATTGGTTGTGACAACATTGATTGAAGTCGTTGCCTAAGATGAGATGGTTGATCTAATCGTTGCACGACCACATAAAGTCGCGAGTCCTTGGTAAAAGGTGGAATAAGCGAGGCTAATAAAGCCATCATATCTGTGTGAATCGATTTGCGGTGCGAGGAATAGCTTGGATAGTGAATTTATTAAAAGATTGGAGTTAAAAGAGAATGATATCACGATATTTTTGAAGGATATCATTCTTGCATTGATAAACACCCGTGACTTGATTAACGATGAGTTCGAGTCACCAAAGATGTCGATATGGCGCGTGCCAAGATTAATGGCATTTTGAAGACCTAAAACAAGAGCTTCATATTCAGCCATATTATTGGTACATTCAAAGTTGAGTTTGTGTGCAACTAGGATAGGTGCACCCCAGGGAGGAATCATAATGAAACCCGCACCTCCCCCTTGCTGGCATTTGGATCCATCAAAGAAGAGTTTTACTTTAAAGGGAGACAGACCAAAATCAATTTGTTGGATATATTCATCGGGAATTGAGCAAGGGGGACTTGAGTGTCTGGAAGAGGAGCATCAGCTAATTGATCTGCAATGACCTGACCCTTGATAGATTTTTGCGAGATAAATTCGAGATCAAATTCTGTCATAAGCATGAGCCAACGAGTGATACGATCATTGTGATAAGGCTTTGCATGCATTGTCTTGAGTGGATTGACACTTGTGACAATGTAAGTTTTATGAATGAGGAGGTAGTGACGAAGCTTAGAAGTTGCAAATAAGAGAGCACAACACAGCTTTTCACTTCGAATAGCATGTTTCATACTCATGGAAGTACGACTAATGTAATAGACACTTGTTCTTTACCACAAGCGTCCGATGCTGAGATCATGGCTCCCGAGCATGGTTAATCACGAGAGATATAAAGATAGAAAGTCTCCCCCTCGCATGGAGGTGTAAGCACAGTGGAGAAAGAATATAAACTTTGGGATCATCAAAGGCTTTTTGGAAACACTCATCCCATTCAAAATGAATGTTCTTACAAAGGAGATGATGAAAAGGTGAACAATGATCAGCTGATTGTGAGATAAAATGACGCACTGATTGAAGACGTCCTTGAAGACTGCGAGTTGCTTTAAGTTAGAAGGGGGAGGCATCTCAAGGATAGATTTTATTTTTGCGGGGTCTACTTCAATACCCCTAATAGAAATGATAAAGCCTAAGAGTTTACCAGTGAGAATGCCAAACACGCACTTAGATGGATTTAGACGAAGACAAAAGTGAATAAGCCTCTCAAAGAGAGGTGTAAGAATGAAAAGATGATCCTGACGGCGTTTGGATTTACCGAGGAGATCGTCGACGTAATCTTCCACAGTTTTGTGTAAGAGATCGTGGAAGATGTAGGTCATTGCTCGCTGATAGGTTGCTCCTGCATTCTTAAGACCGAAAGGCATGACACAATAACAAAAAGTCCCCCAAGGAGTTATGAAGGAAGTCTTATGTTGGTCCTCTAGTGCGATGAGAATTTGATTATACCCGAGAAACTATCCATAAGAGAAGCATCTCATGACCATTGATTAAATCCATGAGTTGGTCGATATTAGGTAGAGGAAAATCATCTTTTGGACAAGCAAGATTAAGATCCGGAAGTCGGAACAAATTCAAATTTTCCCAATAGCTTTAATTCTTGGTACTACATTGAAACCCATTGTGGATAATCGATGGGTTGGATGAAGTTAGCCAGAGCAAGTCTTTATGACTCTTCTTTAACAAGAATGGCTACTCTAGGGTGCATTTTACGCAATTTTTGTTTAACCGGTTTGATGTTGGGAAGAGTAACGATATTGTGGACCACGATATTGGGATCAAGTCCCGGCATATCCGCATATGACCAAGCAAAGGCTTACCAATGGTTGGAAAGAAAAGTGGTGAAGTCTCCCAACTCCTGTGGATTGAGAGATTGACCGACCTTAATGATGCGAGGGTCTTTAGAATTCCCTATATTAAGGTCGGCAGGTGGCTTCGTTGAGAAGCGTAGACGTGTCGAAGGAATGGTTTTAGGAATATAGGAATCGTCTTCCCCAGATAGGTGAGGACGAGAATCATCATCCATGCGGTGGATAGTTTTGATAGTAGGAGAGTCGTCTCCAACTATTTCAGGGAAAATTAACGGTATGGAAGCGGACTTGTCATTAGTCTTATAGGTTAGTGGCCCTAAGGAAATGGTATTGACTAAAAAAAAAGTTATACGGGATGGAAATGGCATCGTCCACATCAAATGATGCTTCTGACCTAGCGGGAGAAGATGGTTCCTCAATAGGAAGAGGCTCATCGAGAATAGTGATGGTGGCTTTTGAAAGAGGTTTAAATCCTAAACCAAATTTTTGATGTGGCTTAAGAGTTGGAATGGATGTGAGGTCATGCACACCTTGTTCATATTTTCCCAAGCCAAATCCCTTCCACGCGCATCGATACAAATAATTTTTGCAAGCGTGGGATTACGTGAGACAATCGAATCTGTTGAATAGGGCTTGGCCCTAGGAGGAGAATCTAGGCAATAGTGAGGTGTATCAAGACCACCGTAAATTAAATTAGTCTATTGATTGGGTAGACCAATGGTGATGGCTACCAAGACCTAGATGATATTCTCAGTTATTTATGCAGTCTACCATACTTGTTAGGTTTGAGAGGGGCATCGAAAAGAAAGGAGAGGAAGCTCTCCTAGTGAGAAATGCTATAATGTCTCTTCTAGATTTTGTAAGTCTGGTAGTTTAGTTACAGGTATGGAAGAGGATGAGGCCTTGTCAAGAGAACAAGCATTCTCCTTTAGAGGGGCAGACCCTGTGGTCATGTCGCATTGTGCGGAAGGAAAAGGATCTCCTAGATGAGTATAGATTTTTCCCTCATATTGATATTTTAAGCATCGATGGAGGGTGGATGGGACACAATGCATTGCATGAATCCAAGAGCGTCTAAGGATCATATTGTAGTGGAATTTCCCTTCAACAATGTAAAAGAGTTCGTGAAGTAGCTTCTTACCTACTCAAATGGGTAGGACCATAGTTCCTAAAGTAACTGCTAGCTAATCGTTAAATGATCAAAGAGTGAAAGGCGGGGTGACACTACGTTCTTTGGTAACTTAAGTTGCTTGAATGTGTGTGAGGAGATGACGTTGAGTGTAGCACCACTTTGTCGATCATAGTGCGTTTTAACATAGTGTTGTTGATTTGGACCGTGATAAAGAGGAGCCTCTAAATCCTCGGAAGAAAGTGTTGGAGCTCCCATGGAGCTAAGATGACTCCTCCTCCTCTTACAGTAAAAGATCACTTTCTTCCCGAGGTTGTTAACGATAGATGACTAATCCCTCGGGTCAGAAAAGGAGGAAAGTTGGCTTTGTTTTACTAAAAATAGCCCAAACCTTACACGATTATTTATTAATTACCTTTAATGACCCTTAGCCTCATTTTGCCACCTCATCATGACCTAGTCCTAACCTAAACTAACCTAATTAAGACCTATAACTTTGGTCATACACCCATGACAAAATGACTCCTCACCCACACCCTAAACACAAACTCCACATAAATCATACCTTATAATTAATAAATCCACATCGTCTACCGCCACCTCATTTTGCCACCTCATCATGACCTAGTCCTAACCCTAAACTAACCTAATTAAGACCTATAACTTGGTCTCTACTCGACCTAAAACCAACCTCGTAATGACTTGATCCCTCGGGAGGGAAAGTTATTTTACTAAAAATAGCCCACTTTGACATCGGTTCCTACTCGTAAAATGACCTCCCCACCAAAAAAACAAGGGTGGGAGGATTTTTCATTGAATCGGAATATCAAAAGTCATTGAAAGGATCCAGTTTTACTTGGCCGGCGAGAGACAAGTGAAGAAACAAGAAGAGTTTGCGAGAGAGAGGACATCAAGCCCAGGGAGGCTGCCACTTTGAGTAACGAGCCTGCGACACTCATCGATCATCGGGAGGAAGATATCTCATCTTTTGATTGTCGGTCATCTACACGAGTTCTTCCTTTGTCATCACGGTCCTTGGACTGCATCCTCATCAATAACCATAAGTAGTATCTTGTATGTCTTTTTAATAACATTTCTTGAACTTACGAATCACGACCATCATAAGTCTATTCCTAGATCTACTACCCAATGACACACACTACATCTAACTGTCATTCCTCTATTCCTTACGTTACCCCAAGAACACCCTCCCCATACTCTCGAGTCCCTCTCATCACCCATTACCTAACCCCACTCATTTACCACCTTATAAACAACACAACCACCCTACTGACCAACCTTCACCAAAAGCCCTAAAACATTGCCCCTACTAGATATCGGTTAATAGCAAATGTACAGTGACGGTGGCCGGCATCGGTCATCGTGATTCAAAACCAAAAACTAGCCTTTCCTCTACTTGTTTCAACGAGGCAATTAAATTGTGATTTTACAATCATTTGTGTTAATTCATATTAGCGGGGCCGACCACCTTGAAAGGAAGTTTTATATTTCTGGGCCCAGGCGAGTTCCCTCATTTATTGTCTAATTAAAATCTGGTGGTCTTGTATTCTTACTTGCAGGTAGTCCTTCCAGACAAAAGGAGTTCTTCGCGGTCGATCGATCTCTCTCTACTGATGTACGCGCACACCCTCTCGACCTTCAACAGGTATTCCTCCTAGCCCTAACCCTTATCTGTTTCTTAAAGGAATGAAAGGATAGAAGCAACTCTATTCCCAAAGCTGAAACATTCCATGCGAAACATTTTGGCACGCCCGGTGGGACCCATTTCGGGTTTCTTTCTTTCTTGCTTGCTTTCATATAGGGAGCATACTTGTTGTTTTCTCCTTCTAAAGATATTCACAAGGTATTTTGTTATTTTGGTAAAAGAACTTGCTTTGCTTTTACATCTTTGCATTAGTGAAAGTCATCTCTTTTGCTTCATCGAATATCATTTTCGATTTGGGTTTAAAACACGTGCATCACATTCTTGCTTGTTGTTTTCAATTCTAGTGAACATAGATTAAGTAACAGGTCATACACGTGGGGGTGATATCCATGGTATTGACAAGAAATTAATCTTACTTTCAACTTTGCACAACACATACGAATCACGACATAATCAACACAACAGACTCAAACATCCCCCTTTTTCCACGGTATTCCTCCACTTTGATTGAGGTAACCTTATAAGCCAAAACAAACTTGACATTTCCCCTAAGTCTTTTGTTTAGGATTCTGACATCATTCTACATCTAAGGGCATAAGCTCAAATTGATAAAACTAATCCTAGGGTTAGTCTGTTAATTTGCTTGTGTATCTTGCTTGTTTTCAGTTCTGTTTCTCTGTCATACACTATTTTCTGTGATCACTTCAGAACAGTTTGGTAGGCATACTAAGCACTGTTAACCCCAAATCAGCAGCTTCTTACAGTTTCTTATACCAGTCCTATTATACCGACATCGGTTAAGTGACCGACACCAGGCTCTGATATAACCGACATCGGTTAGCAGACCGATATCGGTTCTGTCTTTTCTGATCCACGACAAACCAGCAACCTACCAATTTCACCATTCTGGGTTGTTTCTATTCTTGATAGATTGAAACCCTACTATGTACTCTTGTCCATGGTTGTTATCACTCGGAAGCAAGCCGCCGCCATGGTTTCACATGCTTGCTCTGTGCCTTTGCCTGAATCACCCCCTTCACATTCTATGGGGAACCCTACGGACACCAGTGAGGTTCCTAAAATTCCTGTAGGAGATAAAGAATTTGCAAAATTTTTGGATGCTAATCCTAGCGCTGTACAATACTATTTGTCTCATGCCCCTGACCATACACCCGATGGTCAACTCCTTGTTGGCATGCCTATTAGTATAGCTGCTCATTTAGCTCCTTCTCCGCCTGATAACTCTGCTTTGCCTTCTGCATCCTTAGCCCCGTCTCCCAATCCAGCGGCTTCAGGGGTTCATACGGCACAGATTGGCTTTCCTTTGGTTAATCTTGGGCCCCACATATCATTACCACCGACTGCTCCTACCTCGTCTCTCTTGCAGACTGCTCCGTTCATGACTTGCTCTCTGCCACCTATCCACACGAGCTTTCCTTCTCAAGCTCCGCCCACCTTTTCATTTCCACACACGTATCCGGTGACCTCAACGTCTTATATAGGACATCCCTATTCGGTCGCCTCAACACATTCGTCCTCCATACCTTATCAACATTTAACGCCACCATTGTCTAGTGGAGGCCCTTGGCCCAATCTGCCTCCGTTTACCACAACCGCACCATCATCTCATCCAACCACGGATTTCATCAAACAAATGATGGACAAAATGCAAAATCTGGAGGCTTCTATTTCAGGAAGTCATAGCGCCTTGACATATGAGCAAGTTTGTCGGGAGCCTATCCACCCTTCTGTCCCCCTTCATTCATATCCTCCTCAATGGGAATTACCAAAATTTACTCGTTTTAATAGTAAGGAGGATCCTCAACAACACTTGCGATCATTTAGACATGCCTGTTATCTAATTGCTCATGATGATGCCTTACTACTCCGCACCTTTCCCATGTCCTTATCAGGACCCACCTTGGAGTGGTACAGTGCTTTAAACCAGCACTCAATCTTCTCTTTTAACCAACTAGCCCAATCTTTCTTGGATCATTTCTCCATTAACATTGCCAAGAAAGTATCTATCACCGACCTCTATGCCATCCGATAATTTGAAGATGAATCTATCATAGATTTCGTTGGACGATGGCGGGGCCTTATCAACCAACTTACATATGCCTTGCCTCAGGCCGAACTTATCAAACTTTTTACGCGGGCCTGCGCTAAGCACATCTCTCCTACCCTCCAAATTCAAACTTTCCGCACATTTGTGAGGCCTTTACTATGGCTCAAAACTAGAGATTCGAGCCTTAGAGGAAGAGAAATTGCGGTTGCGCAACAAAAACCCCAATTTCTGAACTCAAGATTCCACCAATAAACCTAACACCACCACTCCTCACACATCCACTTCTTCGAAATCAAAAGGAGCTGTCCACGCGGTGATGGTCAAATCTCAAGCACCATCTAATACCCCACCAAAAACCACCTATAAGTATATAAGCGAGCCCATCAATTACACTCCCTTGGGAGAAACTTATGGTGTCATCTTGGAAAAATTGCTCAAAGCCGGAGCTATCACCTTGCCTCCTGTTAAACCTCACTCCGGGTTTGACTCCACCCGTGCTATACCTTCTTGGTACAAAGAAAATGACTTCTGTAACTTTCACCGCGTAAAGGGACACAGTCACGAAAACTGCAAGATGTTGAAAAACATAGTGCAGGAAATGGTTGATGCAGGGGATATAACCCTCGATAATCCTAATGCCCCTGCTAACAGAAATTTGAAAATATTCAACAAACCATTCCCAAATCACTCTTCTAACAGTAACATAAACCAAGATATCTTAGCCGAGGAGAGTGTTCATGAGATCCATGCAGTCTTCGACTCCCAGCCAAAAGCCTCTATCGAAAAAATTCTGAATCAAGCTTCTTCACTAATGCAAGAACCCAAACCCCCTTTATCACCATCAAGACAAGATGAAATCCTTGCCGTTCCTTTACCCATCGAGGAATTAACCACCCAGAGGTCTCTTCTCACAGATAAGCCTTCTTACACCACATCCTTGCAAGACTGTGAGTGGATGTTATCTAACTTATCTATTTCCCAAACATCTCCTTCTACCACTCTTGCTGCACAAGAGGAGGGCTCGCCACTCCTTTTGTCATCCTTAGATGAGAAACCTCTTGCACCAACATCACCAAATTCTTTAATCATGACGGATCCTCTCAAACATGCCCTCCTACCTATTAGTTCTTCATCGCCTAAATCTTTTCAGCGACCGGTTGACCTCTTAACGCCCATTGATATAGTGCCTCATCTACCCCCTGTATCACACCCACAGTGGACCAAAATCACAACCCACCTTTCTTCCATACAAAATTTCCTGTTCACACGTGAGGATTGTCATCCCTCAGAAGATAGACGAGTCCTATGGGAACGTTTGAGTACCCCCTATTCTACTCAAATGCAGATGACCGATCCAGACGCCTCTACCATATACCCGAAGTGTTTACAGAAGCTTAAAATGCCTATGTCCTCATCTTCACCCCCCTCATCTCTACCAAGTACCTCATCCACCTCTATTAGCCTAACCAAATCTTCCCCTACACTTGGGACCTCACCAATACCCAGTCTAACACACCCACCTAAGCGGCTAGATTTATCCAAAAATAAAGCCATCCATCCACTTAGGAGACAAACTCAATCTCCTCAACCTATGCCTCTATCACAACTAAAACCATTATCGTCACACCTACCTTCCATATTGGGACCTCATCCCTCCACCTTGCATCAATATATCATACCTCCTGCGTTTTCTCTAAAATGACCTACGCCTTCTACACCCATACAGAGATCCAAGGGTATATCAACATCGTCACCCCACGTATCCTGTCCACCCATCAACCCTAAACAAATTTCATCATCAAAGGATTTGTTTGTTGTCACTCCTCTTTTCCATTGTTGTTTCCTGATACCACATCATCTGTGGCCTCATCATCTAACCAGCTAAACATAACTCTGCGCACCAAAGAAGCCACGTTTAGTTAAATCCCATTATCAAAACCCCTTGGCTAAACCACCACCCATACAAATCAACCATACCCCGTCATTACCAAAAACTACCCAGTCAATAGCCTCATCTTCCTCTGACTTTGACCCACTCAAAGGGTCTTACGCCAAAATCCTTGCTATGTTGGTGGAGAATGCGACCATTTCCCTACCCCCACTTAGACCTTATGACCCATCTAAACCTCGACCTATAGGTTATGATGAGTCTAAAATCTGCACTTACCACCGCACACCAGGACATGATGTAGAGGGATGCAAAGCGTTGAAAGCCATACTTCGTCAGTCACCTCTCTCAGATAGAAAGGTTAAGAAAGACAACTTACGAAGGGAGAGACCTTTAGCTTCAATTCCCTCTCCTATACCACTGTCCCGCCTCACCAAGATCTATCATTATTACTGACCCCACCTCTCGAAGACCATGATTTATCCCTACCATCTTCCTCCTCTCATGTTCACGAGATCAACATGATTAGTGTTGCTTTACTCGAGGCGAGAAAAACAACGAGAAAGCGAAAGAAAGCACACTGCGGCCTCTCTTTCTCCATCCACCATCCCGATCGCACCACCACCTAAAGTGGTTATTCATGGACCCACCTACCCCATCTCTAATGGAGTTGCCCACCAGAACCATGATCAAACGGCTTCACCAATCACTGTAAAAATGACCTTTGTATGATCTCATTCGGACTTGAATCTCATCGACAAGCTCTCGTTGAAATCCTTGAGGGATAGAGGTCTTACCTAATGAAACCTTTCTGTTACCTCCATTTTAACACCCGATCACGTTGCTTCCCTCACCAAACAACCTATCTCCCCCAACCACTCTGTCTCTGTACAACAAGCCCAGCTCTTTGTCGGTTTCTCAGAAGACGAAATTGTCAACTTTGGTGCGAGAAGATCGACCTGCTCTTTTCATCTCGAAACTTATGTCAGGGACATTCGGGTGCGTCGTGTTATGATTGATGGGGGCTTTAGCTAAACATCATCTCTTGAAAAGCCTTCCAACAAATGAATATCCCTTCAGCTGCATGTGTGCCAACCCCATCATGTTGCGGTCATTGATGATCTTTACTTCTACCTTAGGCACCGTGATCCTTAACATTCATGTAGGACCACGTACTTTACCCGAACTCTTCTATGTCCTTGAGGAGAGTTCGATACAATATGTTGTTAGGCCGCCCTTGGATCCGGGCTATGGGATGCGTTCCCTCCACCTTACATAGATGCATAAAATTTGAGTACGAGGGAAGTCCTACACATAAAAGTTGATCCTCCCCCTTGAAAACCTGCAATATGTTATATCGCCTAATGATGTGCTTGTACCAGTCAAGACACCCATTCATCAAACCCACCATCCACTTGACCACACCTCTACCATCCACCTCAACCACACCTACACCTACACCTTGACCAGTGAAACCGCTCACAAATACCACTTCCTTTCCCATGAGACAACATCCCAACCTCGGATCCCTTGGTAGATGTTTTCAACGCCTTACGTTGGGGAGTATCGCTATATATAACGTTAGTTCTTTCCATACCCCACGGGAGTACGGATAGTTACATGCGCATCCTACCTATGACCGTCGTGTGGGGAAGTAATCTCTTACGGACCACCTAATTGCCATACCAACCTAACGTATGGGGGTGTCGATACATCTTCCATTTACCCACAGAACCTCCTCTTGGTGTGGTTCCTTTCGATCTGATTTTCAATATTTAACTAATCATCATTTCGCTCTCACCTTCCTGACGCATTGTGCTTGGAAGGGCTTCGGTTTCGGTCTTTATGAACAAGGCCGACATACGATCATCCCCATTACCACACGCAAACACAAGGATCGTTGTGGTCTTGGCTTCTCTGAACCACCTACACCGAAAACACCACCTATCAGTTGTATCCAGGAAGACAACGAAGTCACCCCTTCCGAACCATTATCACCCATTTTGCCATCGTCACCCACAGAGCCGATAGACCCTGAATCTATCCCTCCTAACTTTTTTTTTCATAAATGCTATCTTCCTAGGTCCTCTCACTTATCAACGCGATAATGAGGACCCGTCTTCTCTTCCCTTTTTATCCAGGACATGATTGAAGAGGACTCACCTTCAATTAATGTTGTTGAGTGCCAGGATGACGACTCCATCCTCACTTACCTTGGTGCGGATGACTCTTATATTCAACGCGCCTTACCATCGAAACTCAAACCATGTTGAATGAGTCGACTATAGAAATCAACATCCACACAGAGGATGATCCTCACATTGTGAAGATCAGACAATCCCTTAACACATCGAGAACAAATTACCTTCACTACCTTTCTCGTACTCATGACCAAGCTTTTGCTTGGTCCTACTTGACATGCCGAGGAATCGATCCACGACATTGCTGTCCATAACATTACCACGAAACCCGATTCCAAGCTAGTTAAACGAGCGAAACTAGAAAAATGCATCCACGCATTGCCCTCTTGGTCAAAGAGAAGCTTGATGACTCCTTTATGTTTCCTTCATCCTGCCTATTGACTATCCTCAATGGATTTCTAACATCGTACCTATCACTAAAGCGAAGGGGGGGACTTCGGATATGCATGGATTTTGAGACCTTAACCTCACTTGCCCCCGAGGATGACTTCCCCCTCCCAGTATTGATCAACTTGTTGATCTCACTGCGAGCCATGAGATGCTTTCTCTCATGGATGGCTTTTCGGGATCTGACCAAATTTTGGTAGCCCCTGCCGATCAACATAAAACTACCTTCATAACTCCTTGGGAACCTTACATTATCGTGTCATGCCGTTTGGCCTTAAGAATCTTTGGTGCGACCTATCGGCGGGCTATGACTTACATTTTCATGACATTATGCACACTATCCTTGAGGATTACGTCGATGATCTTCTTGGAAAATCTAAACATCGCAGTGAACATCTCGATGTTTTAACCATTATTTTTGATCACCTGTTACAATATTCTATCCGTCTTCAACCAAAGAAATGTGTCTTTGGTGTCCTTTTGGAAAACTTCTTGGTTTTATCATCTCTTTGCGTGGCATTGAGGTCGATCCATCTAAAGTCAAAGCTATCCTAGAAATGCCCCCACCTACTAACCTCAAACAATTGCGTAGTTTGCAAGGTAAACTCCAATCTATCCGGCGTTTCATCTCCCAACTCTCGGATCGATGTCAACCTTTCCATCACCTCCTTAAAAAGGACATTGCCTTTGATGGGTGAAGAGTGCCACCAAGCCTTTGAGGCTCTCAAAGCCTATCTCTTGCGACCACCGTGCTTATCCCACCTCGGGATGATCGCCCTTTCTACCTTTACCTTTCCTTGCCCCACCGACCATGCTGTAGGGGGCCATGCTTGCACATCGTGACTCTGAGTATCGAGAACAAGCCGTTTATTATATAAGTCGTACTCTGGTGGATTATGAGACTAGGTATACACATGTAGAAAAGTTGTGCCTAGCCCTATCATTCGTGGCCACCAAACTCCGACACTACCTCCTGAATCACAAAACTTTCGTCATCACCAACACGGACCCCATCCATTATATGTATGCCAAGCCTCATCTAAACCAACGCATCACCCGATGGCTTATGCTCCTTGCTGACCTCGACCTTGAATTTATACACCAGAAGTCAATCAAAGGACAAACCATTGCCGACCAACTCACGGAAGCCCCTTTACCTGGGGCGCAATTTACCAATTTTAATTTCCCCAACGAACTCATCGCCACTCTTTCACTCGGGGAGGAGTCATATCGATGACCCTCTTCTTGATGGATCCAAATGCCGGCGCGGGCGGAGGAGCCGGCGTTGTTCTCATTCCTCTTGACGTTGAGCCTATGCCTCTTTCATTCCGGCTCGATTTCCCCTGCACTAATAATACAGCGGAATACGAGGCCCTTGTTTTGGGTCTCCAGGTTGCGTTACACTTAGGTGTCAAATCTATCAATATTTTCGGTGACTCTCAATTGGTAGTCAATCAAGTTATGGGCATCTACCAATGTAAAAATGAGGAACTTCAAAAGTACAAACACTACGTGAATTCACTTCTAACCTTATTTACTCATTATTCTATCCAAACCATTCCCCGCTCCACTAACAAATTTGTGGATACTATGGCTTGCTTAGCCTCACAAATTCCTGCTTCATCAACTGACTCTGACATTTTCGTCTTGGTCCAACAACTCTTTGCCCCATCTTACTCAGCCCCGGTTGTTTGTATGATAAATAATGTGTCTGCTAATTCGCAGGATACCTGGTATCACCAATTTCACGACTACCTTACAACCTCTGTTCTCCCACCTGACCTTACTAGTACCGGAAAACGTGCTTTTCTTAAAAGTGTTTCTCGTTATGTCATCATGGGGGGACTCCTTTATAAACGTGGCTTTGATGGCATCCTCCTTCGATGTCTAACCGGCGCGGAGGTCACCTATACCATCCAACAGGTCCATGACGGTATTTGTGGTGGACATTTTAGTGGCCTTGCTGTGGCCAAACGAATCCTTCGCCTAGGTTATTATTGGCCTACTCTTAATAACGACTACTACTGAATATGTTAAGCGTTGTGTTATGTGTCAACAACATGCCAACCTTCAACATACTCCTAGCCATCCGCTACAGGTCGCACGAGATCTTTGGCCTTTCTCACAATGGGGTTTAGACCTTATTGGTGAGATTCATCCACCCTCTTCGCAACGTCACCGATGGATAATCACAGCAACCAAATATTACACAAAATGGGTGGAGGCCATTCCACTCATTTCACCAAAAAAAAAAAAAAATTGTAGAGTTCATTAACCATCACATTATCATCGTTTTGGTGTTCCTCATCGCACGATAACGAGATAATGGAAAATCTTTCAAAAATAAGTTGTTCTGAAGACCTTTGTAACAACTTGATATCAAACTTAGCTTCTCATCACCATACTATCCACAAGCAAATGGCCAAGCCGAATCTTCTAACAAAACCCTGACCAAAATTCTCATGAAAGTTGTTAATAATTCTGGGAAAAATTGGCCTGATCACATCCCTTTTGCCCTTTGGGCTTATCGGACTAGCATTCGTACCTCCACTAATGCCACCCCATTTTCTTTGGTATATGGTACCGAGGCTGTCTTGCCTCTCGAAATACAAATACCCTCCCTAAGAATATCTCTTCAGGATATTCTCACCAATGATGATTTCCGCCAAGAGCGGTTAGCCCAATTAGAGCTTCTTGACGAGCGTCGTCTTACAGCTCTTGACCACCTTCAAATCTATCAAAAACGCATCAAGCGTGCTTATGATAAGCGACTTCATGAGCGTACCTTTAAGGTTGGTGATCTTGTCCTCAAAGAGAATCAACATGTAACCAAACTAGAAAAGAGCAAACGTGGAAAATTTGCTCCCAATTGGATTGGGCCTTACATTATCACTCACACTTATGGATCAGGCACTTATCATTTAGCTTCACAATGGTAAACTGAGCTGAGCCCCTAATGCCTTGCATCTTTGACCATTCTACTGTTGAATTTAGTGTTATATCACTTCTTATCTACCTTGCGCTCGTCCCTTGAGCTCATTTACCATCGCATACACTTTGTTTCCTACATCTCAAAATCAAATCAAGCTCACATGGTTTGATTATCACCTCCCCTTAAAGATGCCTTCCCCTTTTTAGTCTAGTCCATGACTTCAAAGTATTAAAATGACACATTCTTAATTAAACACTTATGGGATTTTCTTGAGTCAAACTTCCTACAAAACTAGATGCTTTATGCCAAATGGACATCTAGATCTCTAAATTATACATAGACTGCTCCCTCGAAGGACAGCTATATGCCAAACTATTGCTTTATTATATATAGACTACTCCCCCGAAGGACAGCTATACACAAATGCCGCATCTGCTACTATAAATAGACTGCTCCCTTGAAGGACAGCTATACACAGTCAGCCTTTATCAAAAGCTTCTCATTGATCAACTTTGTGAAGACCTCAAGAACAACAAAATATATATCCCTTGTAGACTTCCCGCATCGATCGATCTATGTCCAAAAACATAAAAAGCCATTCAAAAACACTTTTGAGTCATGGACTTGTCTATTTAGGTTTGGTCCTCTTTCGTCGAATAATCACCTTATAACAAGCTCTCTGCACCTCGCCCATATCTACCACCTCACCTCACCATTTGTTTAAACAACAAAACTCAAGGGACGTGACGTAATACCCGATATATTGTGATTATACAACTCTTTTCACCTATCGACTTCTCGCTCTATGCAAGGTACCTAGGGGTTCAAGCTCATTCTACGTTATTATGTGGTTTGTTTAGCTCTTTTCACCTACGGACACTTTTTCCTCTTTGACTCGAATCTAGGATTATGTGTTGACCTTAATCGGGACACGGTTCCCTACCACTTGGGTAGGCTAACTTTCTTCACCTATACCTATACCAACATCGCGATTCCTTACCAACACCAACAACATTACCCTACCAATATCAATATTTTTACCAACCAACAAATTGCCTAACCATACCTAAATTGCACAGATTCACCTCTCCTGGTCCTAAGGAGAACTACATCGATCTGAGGCCCCTCCTTGCTTTGTGCGATGGGCTATGTAGGCGCACTTAGGAGACATGGTGTCTCCCAGGTTAGCTCGACCATCCCCTACCATAACCTATCATGTGTTGTAAATATACATATTTTTGTGTATTTCTTTTTCCAACATTCATCTTTATCATTTTTCAAAACAAACATTCGAAACACGACCCTTCTTATTATTATAACTCAAATCAACATACATATTCAGTTTTATTTAGATGTTCAACAAATACATCTTCTCTATCATCGACGCGCAGGTCGGCATCCTTATTTATTCTTATACCTCTATAAAATTCACTTAGACCCTTGCGCCTCATCCCGAACCAGGTGATGATCGTGATCGTCGACGCCTCTCGCCGGGCCTCTCCATCCTCAAAGGCACCACGGCTATTGGTACCACCCACTGATCTGCCAATCTCTCCTGTAACATATGAATACGCTCTCTCGCATGGAGGAATCTCGCCTCTAGTCTCTCTTCTCGTGACTCCTGACAACCGCTAACAATCCTCTTGTCTCATTCACCTGCGTTTGGAGCTGATGAACTAAACTCTGCAGATGATCTCTCTCTGCTGTAATCACAGCTATGTCAGGATGATCACGTACACCTCGCAGCTCTGCTACCCACCATAATCTATAGGCCTCTGTCGTTCCTGCATCCATTACCCTGCGATCGGCTGCTATCTCTTCTGGTCCTTCTGGAGGTGTCGGCCGGGGAGGTGAGAATGATGCCTCCGCGTCGATCCTCATATATGGTCTATAAGCCAGGGGTATATCCTGCACAAATCCAAATTGTCGCCACACGTGATCTAGAGGAATCCTCTCATACTCACCTGGCCTGTGCCCCGATCCACCTCAATCGCTCTACACCCCTCAACTCCTCAGCTATGTTCTCTGTTACCATATAGTTCCCGTAAGGCCTCAACGATATCCCGAAATCGTCACCATCTCCCAACCTACCTATAATACTCGGTGTCACTGTCACGGCACAGGATCTTGCCTCTTGTTATGCTGGACCCATCGTCTGAATCCCACCTCTGCACTCCTGTCTCTCTGACTTGGATGGGTCGGCCTATTGGTCACACACAAAACAATGTGCTCATAGGCCCAATGTGTAATAAATATGAACAATCCGGTGTCGTCTGTGATTTCACCTCTGAGCCCATAAACCCTGTATAGCTCAGCCAAATATGCGGTGCCCATGCAAAAAGTCACGTTCCTTTCTATCATTTCCCAAATAACACACATCAATGCTTTTGGAAATCTTCCCCATCAGCCCTCGGTAATGCATAATACCCCACCGCTATCATTAATACCACTTTGCTGACCTTGTTGCCTCGGGGTGTCTTTGCATACATTATACCATAAGTGAATGTCGAACCTCGTTGTGTCAAATCTCGTGCATGTGGACCAAATCTGCTGTTATCGCTCCCCACGCCGCTTGGCAGGCAATGCACGATATATTTGGTCTTCCTATATTGGGAGTCTCAAAATATGGAACACATCTTCGAATGTCACTTTGTCATCTCCCTGTTGGCGGATAGAAGGTATTCTTCTCTGGATTCCATCTCTCGATCAATGCACTGTAACATAGCATGGTTACGTGTGATTCGTGAATAATAGCGATTCCACTTAACCCCAAATGATTTATCAATGCCCATTCAGATGGTGTTACATCCGCTCGGATTCGTGACAACAACATTGCACTTATCGTTCATCCTTAACCACCTGCCTCGCTGCACACATCAAAACGACACATGACCATTGATAAATCAAATCCCCAAGGGTTTTCTCACATTAGAAATTCCTACGATGCGATATCGGTTATAGATAACCGATACCGGTTTACTAGCCGATACTAGGTTATCTCTAAACGATACCGGTCACTGTCAAAAATATACAACATGCTTCAAAACATACACCTGCGATAAATATTTTTCCCGTTTACTCGTCTCTATACCTAACAACATACGTGAAACCCCTGCTTACCTACCCCATCACACTCACCCCATCCCAAACCCTTGCCTATCACCTTTTCTTTCTCATCTTTATCTACTTAATCTCCCTCATCCTATTCACAAAACATGCAAGAATCAAATTACAACCAAACAGGTTTACCTCTTGGGATGCAGCAGCTTGAGGTGGACCCTGTCTTCCCTCTCGTCTCTCCCTGCTGGATGCTTCTCCTCGTTCAGCCATGTTCACCACCCTTTTCAAATATAACTTGCCTTTCTACCTTCTGAATCTCAGCCCACACTCACTTACCTGTCTCTTTCCTCCTTATCACTCAATTCTCTCATGCAATTACCTGTCTCAGTCATCAAACAGCGTCGCATTCACGTATTTAACTTCTTGCATGGCTCTAAAAATAAGAACTTAAGTTGCCACCCAAGCTTTTCTATTTTTAGAAAAGCTCATTTTGGAATAACCGGTATCGGTTACCTAACCGATATCGGTCTATCATCTACCGACATCGGTTATCTAACCGATATCGGTCACATGCCTACTTTTTCTTAAACATAGTCCTTTTCTTTATTTTCTACCCAATTTTTGTGGCACCCACCTCTTTTTCCTGCATAACAACACCATTATCCATATTTGTCATCAACATCACATCAAATAACAATTTCATCAACATCATCTATCTATAATAAAACCAAAAGGGGCATCAACAAAGACGTCAAAACTATCCATATATACACCATTTGGATCCAACTCATCATCTATGTATACATACATTCCATTTCAAAAGCCATCAACAAAAGACATCAACACCATCAATATGTAAACCATGTGAGTCAAAAGCCATCAACAAAAGACATCAACACCATCACTATATCAACCATGTGGGTCAAAATCATCATATATATATAAATCAAAGGTTTCAAATATACAACTTGCCCTGCATAGGGGCCTCTGTGATCTCATAATAATACAAAGCCGACGTGTACGCGAGGCCATGATAAGCTGTCAAAATCTCGACTCGGCTCACGGGCCGGTCTCTCATATCAAAAATATACTCGGCTCATGACCGGTATCAATTATCTGACCCGTACTCGGCTCGCGGGCAGTATATACAATAAATGAATAAATGAATGAATGAATCATATGTGGGCACGCGAGGCCTCTATATACATAACCGGTTCACGAGACCGGTGCACATATCCATGTCAAAACAAAAACATCTATCTCCGACCCGGGGATGTCTCAACTCTCCCCACCGCCCTCAGCACCTCTCCCTGCGGGTCTGGCCAGCTCTCTCCCTCCTCCTGTCACACCACCCACCGGTGTAGCTGCACCCCCACAGGATCTCGACTCACGAGAGTCTCGGCTCTGTGCGCCACATATGGCTGATAGTCGGCCCGTACCATCGAGGACATCCACGATAATATCTGGGGCCTCCGCTCTCGCCTCCATATAGCGGGCCCGTGCCACCATATTCTGGGGCTGGTCCCCCGACTCCTAATAATAATGGCCCCTGTGTGCAGTGCACCTGTGCTGTGGTGTGCTGGTGCGGTGGTGGTGCTGTGGTGGTGTGCACAATGTGCTGTACACACTGTGGTTTATGCAGTGCTGTGCACAATGGTGCTAGCTGCCTGGTGGTACTGTGTGGGACACCTATACTGTGCATGTGCTGTGCTGCTGGCTAAATGCCTGTAAGACACCTATGTGTGCTGTGCGTATGTGAAAGCCCCCTGTGCAACAAGCTCCTTACTGTCCCTGAGTGGTCCCTCTCTGCTTTATAACACCATTAAGTCAGGTGTATATGGGGTGTGCTCTCTCGCGCTCTCTCCCCTACCCACCATACCAAAAATGATCCTGTGCAGCCGGCGTCGTCTACGGTATCATCTGCTGGCCTCTCTGCTACCCAATCTGGGTCCACGGGCTGTGGTGCAGGTAGTGGGGCCTCTACATCATCCCTCCGGTACTGAGGGAAGGGAGGTGGCTCATCCTGTCGTAGCCCCAACTGCCGTCGTACCCTCTCCAGGGGTATCCGCTCATGCTCTCCCGGCCTCCGTCCTGCTATCCAGAATGTATATTGGATCCAGCCTTGCGTGATCGGGCTCCTCCGCGGGGCTGATGACCTCTGTAAGGCCTCCATACAATATCCAATGCAGTCACGCCCTCTAGTAAATGACGGTAGTAAGCTACATCCCGTCCGTGAGCACTGCTCGTGGCTGGCCCACGACCCCCAACCACCTCTGAAAGCCATATCTATATATCACCTGTGGCCCTGGCTGCTGGGGCAGCCCTACTGGTCGAATACATATGATATGCTCATATGCCCAGTAGTGTAACAAAAATGTGGAACAAATCCCGAATCACCTCATCCGGCGATAACCCCACAGCTCTCTGTATAGCTGCACCAGGTATACTGGTGCCCAAGCATAGCACGTATGCTCCTCCACCATCTCGTGTAGCACCCCCATCAGCGCCCGTGGAAAGTGGCCTCCCTCTGAGTCGGGAGGGTGAAGCATGTGATGCCTATCATCATCAACATGGCAAGCCGTGTCTCATGTCTGTGGGCGTGATACATGTCCCCATAGGCAATGCTCACGTTGTGATAAGTCAATAGCATGGCTGCATCCCCAAATACACATAGAAATGTTGTCCATAGCATTGTCTCTGCATCTACACGGAATCTTTGCCTCTCCATCGATCGGCGAGTCTAAGGATGCGATACACATCCTCCAGCATGATAGTCATCTCTCCAGTCGGGAGATGGAACACATTGGTCGCCGGATCCCATCTCTCGATGAGGGCGACCATAAGACTGTGATCCCTCTCTATAGCCCTATATCGCTGGACTCATGAGTCCCACCTCGCGCATGATGGCCCAACTTTGCTGCTGCTGTGGACACGTGTGGCGACATCCGTCTCAACAGTGGGGGCATCCTATCCCATAGTCAGCTGCTGACGTGCCTGCACAAATAACCCACTTCATTAGACCTACCCTTTCAAACAAAAACTACTTTAACCTTCTATACCCCCTTTTAACCACCCGACCACACCCCGACTCTATAACACACACCTACACCCACCTATTTTACCCTAAAAACATTTACAATATCCCCTTTCCTTATCTCCCCCCTACCAATCACTCAGCTCTACTCTCGCCATTTACCTATGCCCCTACTAATTTAACACCTCCCCATTCCTACCCACCACCTAATCTATCCTAACCGCACCAACCATTTCCCCCACCCATCACCCATCCTATCACCCTCTACCCATTCCCTCTTTACCCCCAAACCACGAAACCCAACAATAAACAAAACACCCGCACAACAAACCACCACAACACAACATCAAACACCAAACCGAAACAAGCCAATAAACAAACCAACCAACCAACCACCCAAACCACCAAAAAAAAAAAAAAAAAAAAAAATAAAACAAAAAAACAAAAAACACCATGGCCATACGGTCCCTCGACATATCTCTCCGACCGGCGGTTCACCGACAAAGGACCTAGGTCAAACATCTCGTGACCGATGCCGGTCGCCTAGTGACCGACATCGGTCACTGCTCATCGCCGCACCCAACCCGACGCGGCCCCCAAAAAATCTATTTTTGCCTCTTTCTCTCTATTTACCCACCCAAACACCTAAAAACCTTCCCACCCTGCCGCCTTGGCCTATTTAACCCATCTACTCTCTCCATTTTTCAAATAACTTCAATTTATTAATTATTTTCTCAAAAACTTGAATTCCTACCCAAAACCCAAATCTAGCTTAAAAACATTCAATTCACATAATGAGAGGTTTTGAACCTACCGGTACGACTACACGTCGTCGTGGTGGGATAGGTGGTGGTGGTCCAGCTGGTCCAGCACCTCCTGCTCCTCCTGGCTGTGCCATGGCTCTAACTCTCCTCTGCTTTGGGTCCTCCACCATCAGCTGCTTTGCCTCCTGCTCGCTGGGGCCTACCACCACTCACTTCTCCACTCAAATAGTGCCACCTCGGTAAAAAATGCAACAATCTCAACAATACACCTCAGACAACTCAAATTGGTTTTCAAATTGACAATGTGACAATGACAGGCCGTATTTTTCTTTTTATAGGTTTTTGACCTATAACCGATATCGGTTATATTGTGCCCTAAGGAACCGGTATCGGTCACCTAACCGATACCGGTCATATCTAGCCGATATCGGTTTAATACCTACCTTCACCCAACTTCTACCCTTATTCACCAATCTCCCTTTCTCACCACATTGCCTATTCACCACATCACCTACACCCGCCATTGCTGTTTAGCCTTTTTTGACTTCATTGGCCCGACCCAGGCCGGACCAAACCATCCGCCCGACCCAGGCCGCAACCCACCACTTGGCCCGACCCGGGCCCCAACCAACCAATCAGGCCGAGGCCGAGGCCAGGCGCGACCACCATTTGGCCCAACCCAGGCAGCCGCTGACCACCATTTGGCCCGACCCAGGCCCCCACCAACAAATCCGGCCCGGCCAGAGGCCGCCAACCATCAACGGGCCCGACCAAAGGCGCGACCAACCATCCGACCCGATCCAGGCCGCCACCAACCATTTGGCCCGACCCAAGCCGCTCAACCCATCGGGCCCGACCCAGGCCCTCACTAATCAATCGGCCCGACCCGAGGCCGCACCACTTAAATACCTCACCCCAAACCAACAAATTACAATTTTATCCACCCATCCTGTCACTTTTTGTTGATCGAGCTCACTGTTCATGTTTTAGCATGATTAGGGTACTTGACTTGATCGGTCGACCAACTTTGCCTAGACCTGACCATGACGTTTATCTCAACCAAACCACCATTTGAGTCTTTGCCGAACATGCCTAAACGTTCTGTACCTTACCCGTTATATCCCACAGAGCTACTTCCTATGCCTTGGATACCGAGGATTATATCACCCTTGTTTGGATAAACTATCGACCTTTGCTATGAATTGCTTGTTTGCTCTTGAATCATGTACCACAGTCGCACTACTTTGCATTTCAATGTGTGTCTGCTTCTTTGGACCTACCCCACCATCTCACCATCATCTCAACACCATTTACCCTTTATCGACCCTATCCACACGATTTCACGCTATCTCAATCGTGATAGATTTGAGGGGATTACCTATACCCTTAACGGGGTAGTAACCACTTCATATTATTGTCAGTGCGGCTTTACTGAGACAAGCTACACGACAATAAGGGGCTAATGTAGACACCAAATTTGTGTCTTACGACCCCCTGTGCCCACGCATCTCATTTCGCAACCTAACCTCATCACCTAAACCTTACACAATTATTTATTAATTACCTTATAATTAATAAATCCACATCATCCATACCTGCCACCTCATTTTGCCACCTCATCATGACCTAGTCCTAACCTAAACTAACCTAATTAAGACCTATAACTTGGTCTACATCCACACCATGACAAAATGACTCCTCACCACACCTAAAACCAACCTCGTAATGACTTGACCAAGCCCAACTAATCCCTCGGGAGAAAAGGAGGGAAAGTTGGCTATTTTACTAAAAATAGCCCACTTTGACCTGACCAATACCGGTTCCTACTCGACCGCCGTCGGTTACATAACCGCCATCGGTTCCCTGTAAATGACCTCCCCAACCAAAAACAAGGGGTCGGAGGATTTTTCATTGAATCGGAATATCAGAAGTCATTGAAAGGATCCGGATTTTACTTGGCCGAGCAGAGACAAGTGAAGAAACAAGAAGAGTTTGCAGAGGAGGACATCAAGCCCGAGGCTGCCACTGAGTAACCGAGAGCCCTGCGACACTCATCTGATCATCGGGAGGGAAGATATCTCATCTTTTGATTGTCAGGTCATCCTACCTGAGGTCTACCTTTGTCATCACAGTCCTTGGACCTGCATCCTCATCAATAACCAGTAAGTAGTATCTTGTATGTCTTTTTAATAACATTTCTTGAACTTTTGAATCACAGCCATCATAAGTCTATTCCTAGATCTACTACCCAGTAACACACTACATCTAACTATCATTCCTCTACCCTTACGTTACCCCAAGAACACCCTCCCCGTACTCTCTGAGTCCCTCTCATCACCCCATTACCTAACCCCACTCATTTACCAGCCTTATAAACAACACAACCACCCTACACCAACCTTCACCAAAAGCCCTAAAACATTGCCCCTACCGATATCGGTTAATAGCAAGAATCAGCTATTGTGATGGATGCATCGATCCGTGATTCAAAACCAAAACCAACCTTTCCTCCACTTGTTTCAACGAGGCATTAAATTGTGATTTTACAATCATTTGTGATTCATAATCGGGGAACCAAAAAGGAAGTTTTATATTTCCAGCCAAGGCTTTCCTCTACTTGTTTGTATTCTTAGGCAATTAAATTCTTCGCGATTTCTCTCTACGACATGCACACCCTCTCGACCTAAGGTTTGAATCTTTTAGGGTTATAGGGTTTAATCGGAGGAAGAGATATGGATGAAGATTGGATAAGTTTTCGGAGGATTTCAGTATAGAATCCAAGTAGACAAAGATGAGGACAGAGATGATGAAGGCACCTCTTTTCACCTTAACAGATCGCCGAGGTAAAAGAACCTGCATATGTCAGGTTTAACAGATCTTTTGGGGATCGTCTAACTTTTTTGGACATCGGAGGAGCAACTTTGGGCACTTGAGATGGAAGTAAGTGAGACATGATTGATTTCAATGGAGGAGGAGCCCCTAAAATAGATGATGAGGATGTGACAAGTGTTGTGGTCTTCGAGAGATAAGGGAAGCTACTTGGTTGAAACTAATGATGATTTAGATAATGTCAATTTAGATGAGGGAGGAGCTCCCAAAGTAGGTTTAGTTGGAGGAAAAGAGGGTGCCCTAGTTTTTGGTAACAAAGATGATGATTCCGACAAAAGAGGTGACGTCTTTCTAGTAGGTGAGTCCAATTTCCGAGGTGTTGGTGAAGAATGTGTTGTAGAAGAAGATGATGGTTTTGATAAGTTTGAGAAGAATATGCCTTCTCAGTGGACAAATCCAATCTTTTATGAGGCGCAGAGAGAGATTTTTGCGGGAAAGCACCAAGAATCTTGATGGTTTGAAATATAGGCTTTCCTTTTCAGGGGATGGTGACAACCTCAACCGCATAAGGTGATTGTAACCTTTTCGGGAAGCAAATGGGGAGGTACTGATGACGCAACGTTAGATTTCAGTTGTCTCGGTCTAAGTTCAGGCACCAAGAGTGTGGGTGCTGGTGCTACTTCTTTAGATTTTCCCTTAATAGGCAAAGTAGCATCGGTGATGGAAGAAGTGAGTGATGAAGAAGTAGTTCCTTGCAAGGGAGCTACTTCTGGTACAGTAATTGTGGGTGAGACTACTGTAGGAAAGGAAATGGGAAGAGTCAAAATCGAAGATGCTTCCATCGAAGTTGGTACAACTATAGGTATGTTTACCAATGGCATAGTTGCAATAAAATGGGAGAAACAGAAGTAGATGTATCCGCGGTGGGAACTCGAAGGGATGTAATTGCCTCGAGCATTGAGAGAATATCTGACGATGAGACAGATGAGGATGATACTGTCTCGGGTATGGACGGAAGATCAGACAAAGAAGCGAGAGAGGTGAATCTGTATTTAACAATGTAGGAATATTCAAAGACGAGCTACCAAGATGGTGGAATCCCAGTGATTAGCGAAGTGGAAGAAGGTCCCGATTCGGTCGATGTGTTCGCAGATGGCTTAGGTTCAGAAGAAGATTCTTCAGTAGAAATGACGCTGATAGTATGAGTGTTTGGTTTTTGAGACTCTGAAGCATCATGGTTCGGGAATGATTGGGAAAAGGTTGTTTAAAAACATCAAGCACTTGATTTGGGGGAGCATTTGGGTTATCCAAAATGAGCTCACCTTTATCAATGAATTTCTGGACAAGATTTTTGAAGGTCTGACATCGTTCAATGTCATGACCTTTGGTTCTATGATAATGACAAAATTCATTTTCCCTATACCAGAATGGACGTTCTTGGCTTTCATCAATATTCATAATGGGAGGAAGTTCAATCATGTGAACTTCCAACATTTTTTCCAGGATAGAAGCATATGATTCCCCCAATGAAGTGAAAGATCGGGATGACGAGGATCCTTTTCGAGAAGATGAGGAGTCTCTCCGTGGTGTTTGATTAGAAATGTTATTAACTCGTGATGTTTTTAATACGATAGAGTTGGTGGATCCCTGATTCTTGTCTTTAGAAGTGGAAGGGTTTGATTTAGTAAACTGAGAGAAATCTGGTTTAGATTTAGAGTGAATTTTTAACTTCCCTTGTTCAATGGCGCGGGATTCAAGTTTACGTGCCATCGTAAAGGCTTCTTCAAATGTGTGAAAGGTCTGGATCCTTAAAGTGGAAGAAATATGATTAGCACAAGATCGGGTAAACAACTCGATCTGTTGGGATTGAGGAAGGGAGAAAGACAATTGGTTTATTATCCCTCTCCAACGAGTGACAAAGTCTGCAATAGACTCATCATCGAATTGACGAATGTTATAAAGATCTGTAATTGAGATCTTATGTGCGATATTTATCGAAAAGTTTTCAACAAACATCTGGGCCAATTGAGAGAAAGAAAACAAGGAATGTTGGGGAATGTTATTATACCAGTCTAAAGCAGGTCCTGCGAGAGACATAGGGAAAGTACGGAGCATAAGCTCCTGATCCTAGACTATAAGATAGCAAGCATGTTCAAATGCTCACAGATCTTTTGAGGGTCCTCTCGACTATGAAATTTTGTGAACTTAGGAAGTTCCCATTGGGGAGATAAGGCTTAAAATCCACTGATGGGTGAATGGGTTCATTACACACTTCTTCAAAAGAGTATGAAGGATGAGCCCCTTTGGTGGAGGCTTCTAAGTCTGTAATTTTCTTGAAAAGAATTTGGACCACGTCAGATTGAGGAGGAGGCATGTTGGCATGTCCTACATAAGAAGCAAATGGTGGATGTTGTTGAGGTGTCAATGGGGGATTCATCTGTTGATTGATAGGATGATAAGAGGAGTAACCAGGCATTCTGGGTGACACCTAGTGCGGTATTTGTTGTGAAGGAGCCTGTGTATAGACAGGTTGTGAGATGACGAGTGGTTGAGAAAAAGAAGGTTGGATGATAGATGGAGCCTATGATTGGTGGACTCCTATGCTTGTTGACTGAATCGGAATGGATTGAGGAACATGGGTGTCGATTTGATTGGACATGGTGGAGAATAAGGTCTCAAAGAGGCTTTTTTCTTTGGATTAGTTATTAAGGGTGCTGATGCTAGAGGATGGGTGAAGGTCACTTTATTCTTGGAACATTAGAAGAGAAACCAATTGAAGGACAAGAAACAGAACCAATCGACTCGTTGAAGGAGGTTGACTCATAAGAAGTACTTGACCACGGGATGCAATGGATGGCATAGATGAATTAACAAAGCAATATGTGGGTACGCAAATGTGCCCATTATAGCCAGAGAAGAGGACTTCTCGAAGTAGGTTGTGGAATAGTTGAGGTAACTGCAGATTGGGAATGGGAAAGACTATTTGAGAACTAGTCGACATGGTTGGTGGAAGAGGAAAAGGAGGCACAGTGCACCACCCTCCTCCATGGTTCGAGGTGAAAAAAGGATGCTAACTATTTTACAAAAGCCCGGGATGGTTCACGAGGGTAATCATAAACTTGCTAGATTGGTGGTCCCCGATCGATATTCGAATAGACTTGTGTACTAGGTAGTCCATAAGGGCTACCGGATTGCGATCAAGGAGCGCCTGAAATTCAGGATCCCACGAGGAACATACTCCATATCGAAGCGGATGATATTTCTGAAGGACTAGGGGTAATGGACATGATGGGGTTGCTTTGGCCTCGATAAAAAGGATTATATGATCGGGATGGGGAACCAACTAACAAAGTGGTCCCGAGAAGACCTGGGGGTGCCAAACATCCACATTAGTGGTTATCTCGGAGAGGAAGAAGGGGCCGGTTGAGCCATTCTTCTAGATTGCAATCGAGTGATGACCATCATAAACAAACAAATATAGAAAAAGAAGATTGACCTAACTAATGCACAGACAAAATTCAAGCGTAGGTGATTATCTCTTTTAAATTTTTATGCTTTTAAGAAAGAAAATGTTAGGGAAGGATTTTTAGAATAGGAACTACTCAAATACCCAAACTAAGGATGGTTTGGCGAGGAATCCCGAAGGCACTTCAGTAAAATAATGGTACGTGGCTTGATATAGGGGCCTACCCCCGCACTTCACACACCGCTACGATAAGGAAGTCGGGTGCTTTGCCAATATATACCAGAACTTCCGTGAATTTATAGCACGGCCTGAGTACCGTGTAGGCTCTTCCTCTTAGATGTCACTTCCAAGTAGGTGAGGCCAGGGGAGGAATTTTTTTGTTTAAATGCTTTATACCTAGTGATTTTGGCTTTGTGTGCAAGGGTGAAAAATAAAAATCAAATAGTGTCACTACCGATTTTGATCAATTTTCCAACCTAATTAAAACTAGATGAAAAACATACAGCAGAAATGACAAAGAAAGAGTTCTTTTTAAGCACTTAAAAATGAAGTGTTTGATTTCGATGAAGACAAGTCAAACAGATTCTTTCCCAAATGCGATTAAATTCTTTTTAAGCACCAAAATTGAAATGTTCGAATGTGATAGAAAACAAACAAACAAAGTCTCTTTTTTTTTCAGTTCCTAACAAAAAGGAAAACACCGTAAAAGAGAAATACCTGTAGATTTAGCTCTCCAAGGTGTGTGGACTTCAAAAAGCACATTTTTGAGCTCTTCCCCTCGAACAATCCCATGAATAAGCAAAGTTCTCCACAAGAAAAGGTTAAGCAAACACACAAACTAACCCAGAAAGATATATCCAAATAATAGCAAAATGAAAAATTTCTATTTAAGGGACTAGAAAAATTTCAAAGAAATAACAATTTTTCATAAAGAGATGGATCGAACATGCAATCTTGAAATCAACGTGAAATATTTACTAATTTTATAAATAGAAATTGGAATTGAGATTTGCAAAAAAAGGAAAAGACCTAACTTTACAAATTCGGAAATGAAAGAAGCAAGACTAAAACGATGAAAGGAAATGCTTAAGCAAAACTGATAAAAATCAGTGAAGAAAACTAACAAATCTCAAAACTAGAAAAGAGATGAACTTACCAATAAGGGACTTTGGTTGGGTCCCACCGGGCATGCCAGAATGTTGATCAAGAATTTCGTGTTTGTTACTGTCCAAGTTAATGCACCAAACTAAACACCAAAACCTTAAAAAACTCAAATGAAATCGATACTTGATGGACAAGATCCAAAGATGTAACTAGATAAAGAAGCTGATGTAGATAAGACGGGCGCACACGAGTGATCCTGTACATTAGATCCAAGAAACCTGCGAGACACCGATGCTTGACAGAAAAAGACCACGTTAAAAGATATTTAGGTGAACAACACAAGAAGTGGGTACGGGAAGTGATAAGATCCCTCGGCAGATGTCGATCCACATTTTCAATTAAGTAAAGAAGCATACATGATAAAATATGTATGTAAAGGACTATATTTTGTGATCATAGTAATAAACGAGAATCTAAACAGTGAATGAAAAAACAACGAGAAAATAGGAAATCTGTGAAAACAATGTTGGATTTGTGTTACCTGAGTTCTTTTACCTGTCTGCAAGATGATCGGCGTCGATTATGTAAAATTGGCATCGACTGATATAGATCGGCGTCGACTTGTTTAGATCGGCGTCGATCCGAGACACACTGTAAGAAAACTTGGGAAACGGAAAGCGAAGTCAAGATCGCCAACATCACTGGATCTGCGAAGTCGAGAGATATCTTTGGAAAGGCTCCAACCGTGTTGGATGCGGGAATAGAGTCACTAGAAATCAATGGAGACTCACGATATCAATGTGGTAAGGGCGCGAGTAATGGTGCTCCTCTCGGGATTGATTTGGATAGGATTTTTCTCTCACTTGATAGATGATGTTGACTAGATGCTTAAAACTCTCTCGCTCTCTCTATTTAATTCACAATCGTGTCTAACTGGAACTAAGTTCTGAGGCCCTATTTGTAATCAGCGCCATTCCGAAAATTGGCGTCAACCGAAGTTCTGGCCGTCGGTGCCAATCGAACAGACTCCCGAAATTGCCAAAAGGAGCAATTTACTCGGGAAGATGAGAGTGATCCTTTCACCTCAAGTACAGGAAATATCCCACCGCTTCTTGTTTGGGAGGAGGAGAAATAGGGGGATATGTGGATAAAATAAATATGGGGTACATGAGTGGTTGGGATACATGTAAAAGGTGTAATTAAATAGTTAATATTTAATTACTCATGGGTAAAACACAATGGGGTGAATTAAACTTAGGATAGATGTTTAAATCACAAATTGACTAATACCCCAAGGGGGTAGTGGTGATGTAAACATGCCCCAGGTTACCCGAGAAGGTAAACGAATGTGAGGGACACTAAATTGAGTAACCAATTTTAGGTGTCTACATAGATTACAGACTTATTCACCAAGCCTTTCACTGAGATGAAGTTTCTTCACTTACGGTCTCTTCTTGGGGTGAGGTCTTCTACAACTGCCCATCTTCTTAGGGCTATTTAGTCCTTCTTTTCTTCTTCTTCTTCTAGGAAGATTGTGTTTGTATATGGGCACCTTATCAGGCCTTTAGTTTTCGGGCCCCATTGGCACATCTTTCTTAGTTGTTTAGGAGTGTCTTTCTCTTCCGTTTGACTCATCACAACCGCTACCCCAACTTTGATGAAGGGGGGTGTTAGTGTGAGTTATCCTATGTGTCCTCCTCTCATGTTGGAGGGTCATCTCACATGGGTTAGGTTTAGGGTTTCATATGTGTCATGCACTAGGGTTACTCAGCACCCTATATGTACCCCTTTTCTATTCATTTATGAGCATGCCAAGACACTCCATTATCTTTCCTCTATGCAAGCTTTGTTTTTGTTGAGCAAGTTCTTCAATTATTGATCAATTTTTCCTTGCTATGGCTAGAGCTATCATGATTCCGTTGGAGTGAAACTACTTCATGGTTCCTCGTTTCGATTCGATCCAAGTCTAAAATTTTTGCACATTTGACAATGCATTCACAATGTCCCGGAAACTTGAAATTCACACTATTGAAGAGAAGAAGTTGTAATTACGTAACAAAAATACTCCTTTCAAAACCAATGATTCTTTTTCTTCGTCAAGCCACAAAATAATTATTCCAAAGTAAAAGGATCTACTAATGTAGTGGTTCTAAAATCCAACCTTTCTCATCCATCCAACCAATCAAACCCTTCTTCTAATCTTTCTCTTGTTCATACTGTAGACACCAAATTTGTGTCTTACGACCCCCTGTGCCCCGCATCTCATTGCAGCAACCTAACCTCATCACCTAAACCTTACACAATTATTTATTAATTACCTTATAATTAATAAATCCACATTGCCATACCTGCCACCTCATTTTGCCACCTCATCATGACCTAGTCTTAACCCTAAATTAACCTAATTAAGACCTATAACTTAGTCCACATCCACACCCATGACTAATTACTCCTCACCCGCACCTAAAACCAACCTCATAATGACTTGACCAAGCCTCGCAACTAATCCCTCGGGAGAAAAAGAGGAAAAGTTGGCTATTTTACTAAAAATAGCCCGCTTTGACCTGACCGATACCGGTTCCTACTCGACCGCCATCGGTTACGTAACCGCCATCGGTTCCCTGTAAATGACCACTCCCAACCAAAAACAAGGGGTTGGATTTTAGTGGATCCGAAGGAGAAATCATTGGAAGAATCCAAAATTTACTTGGCTGAACAGAGACAAGTGAAAGAAAGAAGAAGAGTTTGCAGAGAAGGACATCAAGCCCAAAAACTGCAACTGAGTAACCAGAGCCTTGTGACACTCATCCGAGTATCAGGAGAAGAGATAGCTCATCTTGGATTGTCAGATCATCCTACTTGAGCCTTGTCTTTGTCATCACAGTCCCAGAACCTGCATTTTCCATCAGGAACTAGTAAGTAAGTCTTATACGTTCTTTTAATAACATTTCTTGAACTTCTGAATCACAGCCATCATAAGTCTATTCCTAGATCTACTACCCAAAGAACACACTACATCTAACCTGCGTCATTCCTCCACCCTTACATTACCCCAAGAACACCCCCCGTATTCTCTGAGTCCTTCTCATCACCCCATTACCTAATCCCACCCATTCATCAGCCTTATAAAAACAACACACCCACCTTACAACCAACCTTCACCAAAAGCCCCTAAAACATTGCCCCTACCGATATCGGTTAGCACCAACCGGTACCGGTTACAGTGACCGGCATCAGTCACCTTGATTCTAAACCAAGACCAGCCCTTTCTCTATTGTTCTAACAAGGTAAACAAATTGTAATTGGACAATAGCTTATTTGTTAGAATTTGTGTTAATTCATATTAGCAGGGGAACTGACCACCTTCGAAAGGAAGTTTTATATTTCCTGGGCCCAAGGCAGTTCCCTCATTTATTGTCTAATTAAAATCTGGTGGTCTTGTATTCTTACTTGCAGGTAGTCCTTCCCAGACAAAAAGGAGTTCTTCGCAGTCGATCTGATCTTTCTCTATGGTACGCGCACACCCTCTCGACATTCAACAGGTATTCCTCCTAGCCCTAACCCTTATCTGTTTCTTAAAGGAATGAAAGGATAGAAGCAACTCTATTCCCAAAAGTTGAAACATTTCATGCGAAACACATACTTTCCAATTCAAGTGGGAATAATGAAAATATACTCCCATCACGTAACCTTAATCCTCAGTTTTGGAAAAGCTTTTAAATGTTGCAGCCATAACTCTTCCACCCATTAAACCACATACTAGTTTTGACCCTTCCCATCCTATGCATGCATGGTACAAGGAGATTGATTATTTTAATCATCACTTTGTTAGAGATCATCGTGATGGTAATTACATAACTTTCAAAAACATCATCCAGGAAATGTTAGATAATGGAGATCTCGTCTTAGATAACCCCAATGCACCAGCTAACCAAAACCTTCACATATTTATGAAGCCATTTTTGAATCATACCCCATCATCTAACCAAGTTGACGACCTCAAATAGTGATAACAACATTCATGAGGTTCATGTTGTTTTTGATATCATACCGGCCCCTTCCGCTCAGTTTTCTTCCATCTCAACTATCGAGGAAATTCTTGCACGAGCTCCTTCATCCATAGAAGGACCTATTTCATCCACTCCTCTACCCACAGAGGATTCCACCTTATCCTCTCCTCTACCCATAGAGGAGTTGATCTCATCTACAGATGCATCTACCCCACTCACCTCCCTACCTGTTGAGAAACCCACATTACTCACTCTTCTACCCATGAAAGAACCTAACTTACCTTATCTTTGACTAAATGACAGGCCTATACAATCAACCTTGCCTCCTCCTCTCGCCCATGGAGGACCCTCTTATAGCATCTCTTTTTGTTGATAAAAATTCGCGATTGGCGTTTAAAGACCATGTAAATCTATTATCATCTCTTTTACCCACAGTAGTCCGAAGTCAACCATTTTTATGTCTCATAAACATTATTTACATGGATTAATACCAAATCAACATCATCCCCCTCCACTTTGGTGTCATTCTCACATTTGGTGGACCGCTCGGATTATGTTGACAATTCCATACTTTGGGATGCCTTCGACTCCTGTCTCAACTCAACTACAAATGTTGTTTTCAACACTCCACAATCTATCCAAAAGTGTTTAAGACAACCAAACCAACCATGTCTATTGTAGTCACCTCTTTTTCATCACTCTCACTCACACCTAAGCCATTACCATCCACCAAAATTTCATCTATGCCTAAACACTACCCGTATGTATACCTTCCCCTACACCCAAATCCATTAGAACATTGGGAGTTATATTGATATCAAGCCTAGTCCATCCTCCCTGTCAAATTAGATTTGGCCACATCCTCAAAGCCATCACTAAAACTATTCCCCTACCTAAGAGGAAGACCCAACGTCTTAGGCCACATACACTAGCTTCACCCACTACCCCTATGTCACCTTCACCACTTCCATCTATCCTAGGTCCACACCCATCAACCTTGGCCAAGCAACTTCCTACCCAAGGTAGACAAAAACACAACAACCCACCTCTTCATAAAAATCTTATGTTCTACCTAAATTACCTACATAACCTACACTGTGCCATTTCATACCTCCTTTCTACCTCCCATATCTACACCACTTCATGTATCCACATCATTACCCATACCATTCCCTTCTCTTCAACCAGTCCTTTCTATATTTCTTCCTACCACCATCTTCACTACACCTCCATTATCACCTTGGTTAATCCATCCCCTTCCACTATCTACCTTTCCTTCTACATCATGCACTCGTGTTACACATTTAACTAAGAAAGTGCAACCCAAACCCAAAACCGTACTATCTACCAAATAGGTAGTCAAACTTACCCAACCTCTAATTCCACCTCCAGTCATGCCTCTTCCACAGAAGTCACCCAAAATTCCATCTAGACCCACACTCACATCACACTGTGATCCATTGGTAGGGTCTTACGCTAACATCCTTGCTAAAATTTTAGAAATTTTTGTCATCACATTGCCACCTCTTAATCCTTACAACCCACTCAAACCTAAACCAGAAGATTTTGATGATTCTTATATTTGTACCTATCATTGTGTGCCAAGACATGATGTTGAAAACTATAAGGCCCTTAAGAATATTCTTATTCAATTGTGTTCTCCAGAAGAGCTCTTGGAAGAAGAATATATTTTGGATGAGGACCTCATTCCACCTTCACCTATCACTACACAGCCTTACCCCATACCTATTCAGTGACCTCCATCTCCACCTCCACAACCCTTTTACCCTCCTCCAACATTTGAGATCAACATGGTCCACATTAGAGAACTAGCCAAAACTCCTCCAAAATTCCAGTGTGCCCTACTTCTTTCACAAGACTCTGTTCCTTCACCACTTTTTTCCCATCTTGTCGTTACACCTTTCATGAAACACCTTCTTCATCTCCCTCTTTTCCTTAGATTAACATGATTCAAGTTTCCACCCATACACAAAAGGAAAAAGGAAAAGAGAAGACATAAAAACCATCCACTACACCTTTACCTAACATTTTGTCTACACCGATGCCCAAAATCACCATCCATGGACCCGCATACCCCATTTCTGATGGATTTTCTCATCGCACCATGCTTAAATAAGTTCACCAATCACCGCTAAAAATGTCTCTATACGACCTTATCAGAACCTTCAATTCTCATCATCATGCCCTCATTGAGGTCTTGTAATCTATTTAGGTTCCACCTAATGACCCCATACCTATTTCCACAATTATAACTCCTCATCACATTTCATCTCTCACCACTTAGTCCCCTTGCTCTACTCTCACTACCATTCATCAAGTAACCACTCTCGGTTTCTCTAACGATGATATTGTACCTCTCCAATCAGATGTTCTTGACCCCACCTTGTTCATATCTATTTATATTCACAATACACATGTCGACATGTTATGATTGATGGGGTGCTAGTATCAATATCATCTCCTCCCATGTGTATAAAAATGCACATCCCTTCCAATACATGCATAATAACCCAGTTATGTTGCATTCATTTAATGATTTCATAACTCCCACGCTTGAACTATCATTCTTCACATCCGTGTGGGCCCTTGTACTATTCCCGAATTATTTTACATATTGGAGGGGGAACCCCAATATAATCTACTACTTAGGTAGACCCTAGATTCACATTATGGGTTGTGTTTCTTCAACCTTACATCGATACTTAAATTTGAACATGAAGGACACAACTACACCATTATGGCATATCCTTTGCCCTTCAAAACCCACGTAACATGCTTTACCAACCTAATGATGTCCTTATCCCCGTTAATACATCTACCATGACTACCACGTCTTCTTCAACCACTATCCCATCTAACACCATTGTCACTTCATATTTAGCTTCTACCTCATCCACCATTTTTGTTGCTACATCTTCCACAACAAACTTTTTTTATTCCCACTATTTTCGTTCCGCTTCCTATCAACCCATCTACTTCTCCAACACCTAATGTTTCTTATTCTTAGGATTCTAGTGATTCTTACATTCCCACTACCCAAATTCCAACTTCTTATTGCTTAGTAGATGTTTTTCAATACCTCACTTTAGGGGAGTACCGCCTCTATAATGTCAATACTTTCCTTACCCTCAAGAGTACAAAGCCTCCATCAATACCCACATTACAATCATCAGGTAGGTGAGATATTTCCATATGGTATGCCTCATCTTCACACTAATTTTAAGTATGGGGCACTTGATACTTATTCACATACTCCAGAATCACCTACCCAAACTACTTCGTTCTCATCTAATTTCTAGTACCTCACCAATCGTCACCTCTCCCACACATTCCTCCATCACTGTGTATGGAAAGGATTCAACTTTGGTCTCTATCATCACATCATTTGTCATTTTGGTTTTCCTCATTACCTCATCACTGATAATGAAAAAAATTCAAACATAAAACCCTACACAAAATTTGTGATGCCTTTGGAATCCAACTCACTTGTCTTCACCTTATTATCCTCAAACAAATGGCCAAGCCAAATCAACTAACAAAACCCTAAAGAAAATTCTTATGAAATTGGTTGACGATACTAGTAAGGATTGGCACACACACATTCCTTTAACCTTATGGTCTTATCGCACTATTATTCACACCTCAACCATTGCTACACCTTTCTCTTTGGTCTATGGTACAGAGGTTGTATTACCACTCAAGTCCAAATTCCATCACTTCATATCTCACTCAAAGAAATTCTCAATGATTATTATTTTCGCCAAGACCGTTTGGGCTCAACTTGAGCTTCTAGATGAACGTTGTTTAAATGCTCTCTATCACCTCAAACCTATCAAAAACGTATTAAACGGGCCTATGAAAACATGTCCATGAACAAACCTTCAAGTTCGGTGATCTTGTCCTAAAATAAAATCAACATGTAACAAAAGCATAGAAAAGTAAACATGTTAAGTTTTCTCCTAATTGGCTTGGACCCTATATTGTTACTCATGCCTATGGATCAGGTGCTTATCATTTATCTTCCCTCGAAGGTAAACTTGAACTTGAGCCCCTCAATGCCTTGCATCTTCAACCATTCTATTGTTGAATCAAGTACTACATCACCTTTTGTCTATTAAACACTCGTCCCTTGAGTAACCATTCCTTTCATCTACCTCTTTTAAGGACCAATGACTAAACAAGAATTGTTTGATTATCCATTACCTTTTCAGCCTTATCTTAAATATGAGTACCATGGATCTACTCATGGCATGATTCTCATGGATACTTTTTGTTCTTTTCAGGATGGAATCCCATGGTTGTTCTTCACTTATAACCCTCTTTAATAGTTAACCTATGCATTCTATGGTTTTTCCTTCATAAAATATGCCTATATACCTTTATAGTATTGTACATGACTTAAAAGTCCAAAAATAATGAAAGACAAAAGTAATACATGGGATATTCAAATTCAACTTTTTGAGTCAAACTTATTCTATTTAGATGACTCCCTCAAAAATGACATCTATATATTTATCTTGCTTCTATAAATAGACTACTCCCTTAAAGGATGTAATGCCTCGCCTCGAGACATCGGAAACCACACCAAAGGTGACTAAAAACTTGGGTAATTTTGTTTTGTGAACAATTAATTCTAATATTTTTCTTAACCAATTCCCATTAACAATTATTTAATATTAATTAGTCTTACCCAAAGTAAATAATCACTAGTCCAATACCCACTTAAATTATTTATTAAAAATATAGGTTTACTAGGGTCACAAATAAAAGTCTACACCCCCTTGTTATTTAATTAGTTTTCCTCCTTTTAATTAATTTTCCCACACACACTCCCTTTATTTTATTTCTCATTCCCATTAAATTCCCATGACTTAAAAGTGTGTAGGGTTAAATGTGAGCCCTAGGATTAATCAAATCTTGACCCTAGATCTTCAAATTTCCCTAAAATTGACATAACTCAACTTTATCTCTTCTTTTCTCTTCATTTGGTCTTATTTTGTTTTCTTGCATGTATATGTGGAGGAGGAGGACTTATGAAGTTTTGGATTCATGGATATTCAAGTTTTATACTTACATTATTTATTTTATTATTATTTTATTTTGTAAGTTTCTACTAGATGCATCCTTTGGTTGGGTATGTTGAATACCCATTATTATTATTATTAATTGAAGGAAAATCTTCTTTTGCGCAACACACACACACACATTATATACAAAAAAATGGATTTAAAAGAAAACCCAAACCACAAAATCACATATTTTGGATTGAAATAAGGTGGCAAATTCGATGTGGCCATGGATTTGGAGGGTTGTGTGGAGGGTTATGTGGAGGTGTGGTGTGAAAATGGTGTTGCATGGAGGGGGGAGGGGATTGGGGATTGGGGGGAGTAGTGGGGAGGGGTGTGGAGTTGGGGACGGATGGTGTATAGGGTTTTGGGGAGGGTTCGGCCCTCCCTACTTTCCTTTGTCTTTATGTTATAAACCATTCAAAAGTCTCACATTATAATTTATTTTATTTTTTTTTTTAATTTATATATATATATATATATATATATATATATATTATAATGTACTATATAATTTATTAATATCTATAAGTTAATATATAACTATGTATAATGTAACATAGTTATATTATATAATACTACTATGTTAAATACATTTTTAATAAATTTATATTTCATACAATGTTAAAAAATTTTAAATTGTAAAATAATTGATTTCGTTTAGGAATTATTGCAAGTATGGAAAACTCAATAATCTTTTTCCATATAACTATATTAAGATGATTTACTTATTAATGTGATAAATGATTGTATAAAAATATTTCGAATGAGAAGAGAGGCTTGAACAAATCTAAAACTTAGTGAAGGAAAGAGTTAAGTTAACATTGATTCCTAATACAATCATTTATTTAGTTTCACATGGGAAAGAAAATAAAAATTGATTTCATTTCATTGTATAATACTACCAAAATTTGCAAGAAAAGAACTATTATAAGAATGATAATATTTCCATTTAAAATAAATCCTCAAGCTCCATGTAACACTAACTTTCCTTCAAATGTAATAACTAAATAAATATTGCAGATTTCTACAAGAGGGAGATTTAACAAGGAAGAAATCACATTTTATTTTAGTGCTAATAACATCACAATATGCATTTTGTTTGTGAATAAAATATATATTTCCAATGAACCAACTTTCATTTCAAAATGGAGTTACAAAAATTCATATTAAAGGAATCATCTATTACAAGATTTCATTTCCAAGGAGCTTAAGCTCACATATGCAATATATTTCCAAAATACATAAACTACTCAAGAAACCACATTACAAGTCTCCTCTCCAAGATTGAAGGAAGGATTACACAACAAATGAGACACTAGTTACAAGCCATCCCAAATCACAAAATAGAAACTTTACAAGGCAAGGAAAAACCCTTCACATAGCCATATTCATAGAGTTACAATGAGAGTAGTGTTCACAAAATTTGGAGAAACAATGAGAAGCCAAGATATCAAGAAACTCCAACCATCTCCATACTTGAGCTCCAACTTTGAGTGCCTTTCAAGGAAACCAACACAAGGAGAAAAATCTTGTTTTACCACCCAACCTATAGGCATCATTACATGTCTTTCCAAAGGTTGGAAGACATGCTAGCCTCCCCTAAGCCCATGGGAGAGAGAGCTAGCTTCCACAAATGTGCACAAGATTTAGGGAGACATAAACAACAACACATTCACATACAAGACAAGTCCATGCACTAAAGAAAACACAACATTTAGAAAACAAAAGAAAGGAGGAGAAAACCATATTCATCCTCACAAATGGGGAAGAGAAGATGAGATACCCAAAAGTGCCAAAGGTGTGGTCCAACCATAGGATGCACACTAAAAATTTCTTCACAACCTCCTTATTCCTCCAAGACAACAAACCCTCCTTATTTCTCCACCCATTCACCTAAATCCTTCTTGGGAGGATTTTCAAACCCATTGGGTTTCCTCTCCAAGAATGGGGAAGGGTTCAAACCATATGAACCACTTCCCCACCTCAAACCATATGAGGGGAGTGAAAAGAACCTACATGGCTTTCCCATCAAGCCATGAGGTTTAAGAGGAAAATACCTCTCTTCCCCCATAAAACTCCAAAATCCATCAAGCCATATGATGGATGGAGAAAATGAAAATAAACATACCCAAAGCAATATACAAAACATGCAACAAAACACACATTTCAACTATAAGAAAAGCTAAGATATAACATGACATAAAACATAGAATGAGATCAAAATCCTACCTCCAAAATCTCTCCAACACTCTAAGCTTTTCCCACTTCTTTATCCAAGCAAAATCTAGCTCCAAAAGTCTCCAAGCACCAAGAAAAAGCTACAAAAAGTTCTCTTTCTCCCCCATGAGGGAGAATTTGAAGAAAATCCAACAAATTTCCTCACCAATGAGGGGTGACATGTGTCACCCCTCTCTTCCCTCCAAGTCAAATATTCCCAAAATAAAAAGAAGAAAATATAAATTCACTTTAAACACTCTTCTCCCAAATTGCCCAAAAAGAAAATAAAACAATTTTGTGTAATTTTTAAAAACACACATACCAATCCATCTTACATGGATGGTGAAAAAAGAGAGGCAAAATGGGAGGGAAAACTCCCTCTATGCCTTGAAATTAAGCCCCTACCTAATAGGTAGGGTCCAAGGGCTTATTTTCATGCTAAGTGAACTCCCAAAACTAAAAGGGGTCACTTAAAATGCCATAAATAGCCCAATTTAGGGTTTGGCACATTTGGGCACAAGTGTAGAGGATGTAGGGCCCACTCAAGGGTTCATATGTGACCCTAATCCTCTCTAATTAACCCACACTTACCCAAATACAAATCTTAATGCAAGTGGGGACCATTTAGTCCCCAAACCTAACTTACTTAAAAAATAAACAACTTAAACATAATTAATTTTACATGACATACTACATTACAAAATAATGGTGCCCAATAATCAATACTAAGTCCTCATATAGCTAACATGGTTAGGACTTAGCCCCATGGGCCGCTTGTGCATAATTTACATAGCCACCTTGAAACCCACATTCTCCTATGACCTGTCACCTGCACACTCAATGCACACATTAAACACACTTGTCCAATATAGTGTAAATCAACTACTCAATAAGTGATCAATGAAATCTATGATATCATAACATCATCATGGAATCATAAATGTGAAATGCATGCACAATTACACACAATTCACCATGAGTTAGCCATAGAGATAAATATAAACGACATACATCCATGCTATCATGTGTTCTCATCAATAAATCAAATAATCTATATCATCAAGACATGTGACTAAACTAAGTATCCAACATATATCAAATGGGTCCAAATATCATAGCAAATATGTTAGTATCCTCAACATCTAATGAAATGTGTCAACATGCTAATCAAAGCTAAATTGGTGCTACGCACGTTCCCAAATCACCATACATGTCCATGAAGATCAAATAACATAACATAATGTCCAAAATATATCAAATCATGTCATGTCCATGAATAAAGAAGTCAACAGATAACTGAAGCTATAAAAATGTGGGCACTACAATGGAAATCTATAAAAAGTTAACATTCTTGTATGTAGTCTATCCAAAAAGAAGACTATTTCTGTAAAAATAAAAATAAAATATTCTGAAGCTTCCCGCATCGATCAACTTCACAAAGACCTCAAGGAGTCATTCTATTCATCCCACATATACTTCCCACATCGATTAGTCTATGAAAAGAAAAAGTAAAAATAAAATACAAAAATAAAGAAAAGTACAACTTTTTCATCATGGACTTGCCTATTTTGGTTTGGGTATCTTGTAGAAGGGGCATGATGTCTCACAACAAGGTTACACTAAACAACCCACTGCACCTCACCTTCCTTCCTTTCTCTCCTTCTACCTACTCAAGGGACATGCCACAAATGTGACATTTCATGATCATGTAACTTCTTTCACCCTTAGAACATTCAAATGTGCAATGCCTTGTGGGGACTAGGTTCATAAGCCCATATTTGGTATGCTCATTATGGTCCTTGCCAACTCTACAGCATTTTTCCTCTTTTACCATTTACCTCTTTTCTTACTTATTGATTCTGCTACATAGGACTAGACCTTCGACACTTACTTTCTAGGATTTATTATATTATCACCTACACTCAACCATACCTACATAACCTAGACTCAACCATACCTACACGACCTAGACTCAACCATACCTACATGACCTAGACCCAAATCATGCCTAAACCAACCAATCTACCCATCTACCTCATCATATTATTCTTTATCCTATGAAGAACTACATTGACTACGAGGCTCATTTCGCAAGGGCTATGGAGGCAGATTCTTAGGGTACACGAGGTCCTTCTAGGTTAGCTCAGCCACTCTTTTACTCCATCATCATTTTCCACATCAAAAAACACTTGGTTAAATTCCATAACAACAATAATTGGGAAGTTAACTATAAATCAACGATACATCATATATACCTCATCATTTAGTTTCCATCATGTTAATAGTTTAGAAATTAAATTAATCTAACACAAAGAAAGAATCAATCATACCTAAATAACCTAGACTCCATCATGCCATAACTCACTAGTTTCCTATAATAATAACAATTGAAATAAAACAAGTATATCATTAGTCCAATATCATCAACTATATAAAAGGGAGTGTTTGTGTATCAATACATATATACATAGGGATAAATAATCAATGTATCTCAAAACTCTCATGTATAATCTTATAATCTTCAAGACGCAGGTCAGGTGGTATATATATCAAAATAAAAATGTCATATCACCTATCATCCTACATCACCCCCATATAGGGCCCTCATCTCCACTCTCACTTGTATCCTCCTCTCACCCTATCACCCACCCGCTCATCATCTCTCCACCCTCTAGGGGGATTTTTATGCCTACCATCTCCTCCTCCTTTCCTCATCTGGGCTCAGCCTATGAGAGCTGGTAACCTCACCCTGACCCTATCTCTTGGGCCGATGAGCCCCCTATGTTACTTGAATTGTGAGTCTCGAGACCTAGTCCTTTCATTGGCTTCATGTTGGGCCATGTTGCTCGCAATGTATGATGGAACATCAATACTAGCCGTGGTCAGCTAATCCTAGTAATAATGAGCCTCATTTAGGGCATCCCTAAACCAATCCATGGACATTGTCTAGGTGGCACCATCCACTAGCTCCAACTTTTGAACCCTTCCTAATAATAATGGCCTTTGTCCCTAAACCTATAGGACCCATGTCCTCCCACTGTACCAAAGGACCTTGTCCCGTGTTAGTGCTCAAAATGGGACCCTTCCCAAAGGCCTATCTTGGTGCCTCTATTGGTACCTATGACGACCTATGCCTGTAAGGCCGTAACATGTGCTTGAGCAGTAGGCTGTCATCCGACCTCGTAAACCAATGACATATGCTTGTAACGTTGCTATTTGTACTCCATCCCCTACAGATCCTCTGTTGTTACTTTGCTCACTAACCTTGTAAAAATTAGTCACCTAACCTATCAAGTTGGCCACCTACGCAAGTTTCTTCTCACAACTATACACCTAGAGTAGTCACCTATCCCTATAGTGTGTCTCTCTGTATCATCACCATGGATAAATCCGGCTATCTTGCCATGGCGGTGCTTCCTATAATTTTGTTTCCCACCACTTTCTATGTGATATAGTGGTCCCCATCATCAAGTATGCTATCAACCAACACCTCCTCTTGCCTTGCTAGGTCTGTAGGATGGGGTGGAGACAATGGTCTCTCTACATAGTCCTTGTCATACTAACGGAATGGTGGTGAACATCCATCTATAATCAAAAATAGCATCAAACTATGTCAACCAGAATCTTCTCGTGCTACCCAACACGCCACCTGTATCCACCTCATTAGTTATAGCCATATAACTCCCACGCCATACCTCTATATGCAGAAATCCCACATACTTTCTTCCATACTATGTCCATGGCGTATAGACCCTCCAACTATTGTCTCTAGTAAGTCACGTCATGTGCTTGCCTCCTCCACTTGTGGATGACCACCTACTACCACCCATCTCCTGTATCCATCCCTTTGTCCACCATGATTCCAATCTGCTATTGGCATTCCCCGTGGGCGCACAATCACTATGTGCTCATACGCCAGCATTGTACTAGGTACATATAACAAATGTTGTGTTAGCGTATCCTCCGGTAGGCCCACTGCTCCATGTACAACTACACTAGATATGTAGGTGCCCATGCAAAATAGACCCAATCCTCTATCATATCTCATAAAAATCCCATCAAACCCTAAGGAAATCAGCCACCCTTTGAATCTAGAAGTGCATAACACCCCACCACTACCATCATCAACACTTCTAACCGAGTCTCCTACGCAGTGTGCAACATACATCGCTCCATATACAAGACTAGTGTTGTGTTTTGTCAGGTCACTCACCATCTCTCCAAATACTATAATCATTACCTCAAAAGCCTCATTTGCTGACACTAAATAAACATGCTCCCCAACAATCAGTAACTACAGAATCCGTATACATCCTCCAGTGTGATCATCATCTCGCCGGTGGGTAGATGGAATGTGTTGGTCACTGCATCCCATCTATTGATGAGAGTGACCATAAGACTGTGATCCCATTAGATCTTCATGTATCTTGCCTGATCCTAACCAATCCAACCTCTCACATGTGAGTCCACTCATCCTCCGTGACGTTGGGTCACATCTCCCCAATAATGGTGGGACCCTATCCCACATCGTCAACTAATGATGTGCTCCTGCATCCATGCAATTCACCAATGTCAAATACTTACCTATATTATTTCTTTCTTCCTATCCCACATCTACACTTACTTACCTACCTCCTTTCCTACCTATTTCACTGACCTCTCATACCTTCTATCTCACCTCGCCAAGTACCATTCTTCTATTTGATCACTATTCTTCCTATTCTTTTGACCTAATTTTTCCCTAACCACCCGCTTATCCTTACCTAATTAACCCTACACCCACCCACTTCTACCTTTACCTACCTCTATTCTATCTAGGCTAACCCCATTACCCACTTCCCATTTCTACCCTCTCATTTTTAGCCCATTTAGGCCTTCTAAATCTCACCTATTAGGCCTTGGTCACTTTTCATAGTGACCGACATCGGTCACCTTGACTAAGTACTGGGTCACCTATCTTGCCCACTAATGTTAACGCGCACAAGTTGCACGACCAACGTTGGTCTCTAGTTTGGCCCTAAGGCTAAACCCCCATGCCCCTAAATTCCAAAAAATTGAAAAAACAACTTATTTACTACCCCAAACCCACCTCATCCCCACCCCAATTCATTTTCCACCTAATTAAGCTACATTCCACCCTTCCCCCACCCAAAATCATTCATTTTAACCAAATTTCAAACTTTCAAATTTTAACCCCCATTTCTTCATTTTAACTTAAAATTTAATCACAAACCACTACCAAGGATCGATTCCTACCTCAACACACTGCCTCCTCCTCGCTGGAACCTCTGGTATCTAAACTAGTGGTCCCCTAGCACCTCCTTTTACTACAAACATGCCTCAAATCAAGCTCTCAGTCCTCTAGCCAATCAAATTTCTTATGAGTGATCTCGTGGACCCATCCACCAGATCCTTCATCCACTCTGATAGCTCCAACTCAACTTGGTACATAGCCTCATCCTTTTCTCCACAACAAAATGTTGAACAATATTCTCTCTATCATTTTCTATAAACATAAAAGTGAAAATGAGTCGGTAACATATGGATTTTTACATTTTACCCAAACCCTGACTTGACCACGTCGGTTTATCTTGACCAGAGTATCGATCATGTTCCTAGTGTACTATGGTCAGTTTATCTTGACTGACATTGGTTAACCAAAACTGGTATCAATCAGCCTATTTGAGTCCCTTACTATTTATCACCACATTTGATTTCCTGAAACCCTTTTGGCCTTACCCACATTTACACCAACCTTACCACTCAACCTAATTGCCTTATGGCCTACAACCACCACCCTATCAGTTGGGGCATGTTTTTACCTCTACCTGTGGCCTTACCTATGGCCTTGCCAAAATCACCCAACCCAACCTCACACTAATTATGACACTTGAATTCATTTAATCGTTATACCTTGTGATGACGTTACTCATGTTGTTCAATCTAATGAACTTACCTTTCCTAATGTCATGTTGTTTATCCTAAACAAACATTTGGTGCTCTAGAACACACCTACTACCCATTCCTACACCTTTCCTAGTTGTGTTTCAGGACCGTATCCTATACCTTGGATACTTGAACCACATCAACCTTGTTTGGATAAATTTATCGACCTTTGACAAAGTAGAGTTTGCAAGATCTTCAACCTAATACCTTATCACATTCTATATGTGTGTCGTGTGTTCAAAATGCCACTACCTATTACCCAAACCGATATCACCCTTACCTACGACCCACCTACCCTCATTTTCATCACTTCACCATTTATCAAACCACTCACCGATTTTGTTTAGCACCTCATCGGTTCCTGGTTTGAGGGGGATCACCTCCACCCATACTTGGGAAACCTAACCTTCACTCATACCTGGGCAACAACCTCCTATTTTTTCAGCATCACTTATGAATACAAGCTACATGAAAAAAGGGTAAACTTTAAACACTAAATTTGGGTCACACTCCCCTTGTTCCCCTTTGATTAACCAACATAACTTATTCACCTAACCATGACCCCTTGCCCCACATTCATATTAATTTAACCCTCACATTATTAATTTAATTATTAAATTAAATTAATTTAATCCTCAAACATCCACCTCATCATTACACCTCACCCTAGACCCATTCTAGGGAATTTAACTCATAAATTACCAAATCATCACTCTCAAAGCTTTGAAGTCATCACCCCCAAACCGACTCACCACTTGACCTAACTAAGTGAGACTTCTTCCCAAGGAAAATTTTAGTGGTGAATTTTCGTAAACTCGTGAATATTAGGGATTTTGAAAATTGGAAATGGCTAATTTTTAGCGGTTGGCTCTGTTGGTGCAAAAAATCATGTCAGTGGACGAGATCTATGGACAGATGAGCCAACAAAGGTGTAGGCACCGCCCCTCTTTAGTCAAAGTGAAGCGAAGATGGTTTATTACTATTCTACCAGCGGGAACTTGTGCAAATATCACAATATTCTACCTTTAGGGGTTGGGATCTCATTTCTTTTCTCCTTCGCATCTTTCCTATCTCCCCACCTCGTTCCTTTCCCTTCTTTTACAGCTTGGAAATACCTCTACTAGGATGAGATCCCAACCCTCAAGGTAGAATATTATGAGATTTGCACAAGTTCTGCTGGTAGAATAGTAATAAACTAGTTTCACTTTGGCTTTGACTCAAAGAGGGAAGTGCCCCGCACATTGTTGGCTCGTCTGTCTACAGATCCATGATCTCGTCTGCTGCATTTTCGAACCAACAGCTTTTTGCGACTTCTCATGGATCAAACAGATCTAACGGATCTATGATAGTGGTATGTTAGAAAATCGGTAAAAATCAAAAATCACTACCTGTTTGCAAACTTTAACTTTTGTTCAAAATCCAAAACTTTTTGCAAAATGCTCCAAAACTGAAAATTTTCTTCAGAGATCCATAGATTTGGACTAGATAGAGATCTTTAGTTCGCTAAGTTTTTACAAATATCCGTATTTTTCTCGTAGATCTGAGTTTCGACAGTTTACCAAAATTTTCAAACTCTTTAAAAAGTCAACTCTAGATCTGAAAATCAGCTTACTAAGTTTTACCATCATTTTATCCTTGTTAATCTGTCATTAAACCGCAATCGGTTTTCAAAAGAAGGGTAAAATTAAATATTTAGAAAAGTACATGCTGCTGGTTTTTGTCAAAAAAATCAGAAAATCAGCAAGTACAATCAAAAAGAATTTTTAAATCTGCTCCAAGAATATTACAGATCTGGAAGGTACACTGGCGGGTGAACCATTTACTCGTAGCAGGAGAGCTCATGGAGAAGTTGATCCTACTTTTGATTTGCTTCAGAGGCACAACTTCAGTGTTACACCAGCACACTTCTCGTTGCTAAGTTCAGCTGACCGGTCATCCAGGAGTGTCTCACCTCCACGAAGGAAGCATCTCTCACAAGGAGCATCCACATCACTTTGCAGTGCTTTACTTGCTCAGTGGGACCATCCTCCCAGCACGCGTCCTTTTTCCAGCTATTCAAATGGTAGTACCATGGGGAAATGCTATGGGCCCTCTGGCTTTGCCACATCCCATTCACGTGCTCCCACATGGAAATTGAAAGAATTTCCCAAGATTCGATGGGAGCGGGAACCAAAGCACGGATTCACATATATCTGCATTCATCATGTCATGTAGTATCCTGGATGTGACTCATGAAGATGTGTCGGTTCACCTTTTTTTGGAGACCTTGCAAGGACCCGCAGCGGAATGGTTTCAGCATTTTCCGGCCGGATCTATTACTAGTTGGGCCACCTTACGGGCTGCATTTGAAGACAGGTATAAGCCTTCCAAAGATGCGTTCACATTGCTGTCAAAGATCACTCACCTAAAGAAGGAGGTCAATGAAACTATGCGTGACTTCATCGCCTTTCAATTCACTGATCAACCGTGTTCCACCTACCATGCTTCCAACACTGGAAAATCAGAAGTGTTTCTTCGTAAACGCTATGAACTCAAAAGTAAGTTTCTTACTCCTGCAAGAACAAGTAGCCACTTTGATTCTCGCCTAGGATGTTGCCATCCGGATCGAAGATAACTTGCTGATATCTGGTGAATTAAAAAGAGAATCGTCCAAGCTCAAAGCTTCGAACCCTTCTCCCACCACTTCATCTGATCTAGCATTTCAAAAGATGGTGAATGACTTGCTCGCGTTAAAGAAATAGCTAGCTCAAGCTTCTCCAAGCACTTCATACCGGGATATCCCACGGAGAAATTTTGCTTCTAACAACGTCTCACAAAGGCTGCGTCTACCTGCAGCTGCTCCACGGTTGGCGCTTGAGGCCCCTCCGGTTAACGCTTTAGCCGAAATCAAAGAAGAGGACCAAAATTATGAAGAACCTTCATCGCCAGGTGAAGATGATCAAGATGTCGGTGAACCGACTGGCGACTCTACTATCGGGTATATGGAATTTAATGAGGAGGAATCTGATGAAGAAGAAGGTACCCAAGGATATGCAAGCGGACAGTCATATGTCTGTTTTCACCCACTCGTAGGGAAAGGAAACAGAAGTTGCTACCAAGATACGAAAGAAAAGGCCATGTCAAACACGCCTCCAACCATCGCTAAAAGAGGTAGCCTCCTTCCTGCTCAACTTGTTATTAAGTCTTTGTCGAAAAAATCTTTTTCCCCTATCTCCCCTTCGAGTCAGCCCTCTCATATTCCTCTTAAGACCAGTAATCTTACCCTACCATCGTGAAGTGAGGGACTCATTCCTTCATCCGCGCAACCCTTGGCCACATTTGACATAATTGATCATGCTAAAAAGACCAAGATCCAAATGTCTGAAGCCGAGTATCTTCAGTCAAACCTCGAACAACTTGTAAGGTTGACCGAATACATCCAAATTCAGGCTATCATGACTACTCAGGTTTCCCCAAAAGAAATCCTTTCCACCCCTCCTTCATCCTGCATAAATGTTGCCTCAACTTCCGCATCGTGCAAGATAGAACCGTTTCTACCTTTCCTCCTAATCAATGGCCACAAACCGAGCAACTTCATAATTGATTTTGGAGCTTTTGATAATGTCATGCCGGCAAAAGTCACCCATGCTCTGGGCCTCACCCTTACCAATCCTTTTGGCCGATGTTATTCCTTGGAAACCAAGCAAGTTCCGCTGATCGGTCAAATTAAAGACGCACAATTTGCGTTTGCAGTGTTCCCGAAAAAAGGGTAAAAATGACCGTTCTTGTTGCCGATATTCCAGCAGCCTATGGAATTCTGCTAGGAAGGATTTTTTGTAGTGAAGTTGGTGGGGAGATTCATATGGACTGGTCTAAGGCTAGAATCCCCGTCAAAGGTGTAATGTAAACATTGGAGCCTGAATTGCAAAAGAAGTACCTAGTTACTAACTCCGATGACCCCAAAGCCCAAATTCTCTTCGAATCATTAGGGATGGGAAACTATTTCTTGTCTACCGAGTCTGACAAAATGGATGTCCTCATCCAAGCAGAGGATCTTAACAAGATCTAGACTTTGCAGTTTGATGGTAGCTGCGTGACTAGCGGGTGTGGCACTGGCGCCGTACTAATATCTCCCAATGAGGAGATTATTCCCCTCTTTCAAGTTACAATTTTTCAACACGAATAATACCGCTGAGTATGAATCTTTGCTACTTGGCATGCAAGCCGCAAAGGAAAGAGGAATCAAGAATCTGAAAGTACAAGGTGATGCAGAGCTGGTCGTAAATCAAGTTAAAAGGATATACCAAGTGAAGAATGAAAGGCTCAGACATTACCGCAACGCGGTATGGGACATCATTGAAGAGTTTGACGCTTTTTCAATAAAAGCCATCCCAAGAGCTCAAAATGACATGGCCGATTCATTGGCCGTTTCAGCATCTCTCATGCTCCCTCACCCAGGTTTGAAAACAAACACATATACCATTGAGGTGGTTTTCCGCCCAAGCGTGCTGCAGACAATTCTCAGCACTAGCAAGTATTCAACGATGAAAATCAACTCATCGCCTTTCTCGAAAAAGTGGAAAATTTTAATGAGCTTCATTTTGAAGGATCCACTTCCACATGCCGTGAGTCTATTACCGATCAACACAAAGAACTCAAAGGAAACAACGGCATATGTCAGCTCAAAGGAAATAAAATCCCGAAAGGCCTGGTTTCCCTAGAATGTTTGTTCGACAGGCATGATCGTTTTGTAAAAAGAAAAGGCGAGATGATCCTGGCTCTTCCCTAGAAACCGAACCGATCAATTTAGGTTCGGTTGAACATCCACAGTTTGTAAACATTGGAAAATGTTGCACACCTAAAGAGAAGCGGAAGTTTTTCAAATTGTTGAAAAATACATGGATGTATTGGCATGGTCCTATGCCAATCTAAAGTCTTTCAAGCCAAAGGACGTCCAACATGACATCCCGTTGAAAGAGGACGTCCAAACATTTTCGCCGTAAATAGAGACACTATAATCCTAAGATCTCAGGTACTATCCAGGCCGAAATTTAGAAGATGTTGGACGCAAGGATCATTTTTCCTATCCATCATAGTACCTGGGTCGCGAACATTGTACCAGTGCGCAAGAAGAATGGCGAGATACGCATATGCATGGATTTCCGTAACTTGAATCAAGCATCCTTGAAGGACAACTACCCACTTCCCATAATGGACCAGGTTCTCGCAAGCGATGTCTGGATCAGAAATGCTATCCATACTTGATGGTTTTTCGTGCTACAATCGATTGAAGTCTCACCAAGACCAATTCAAAACAGCATTCACTACCCCTTGGGTACGTTTGTTTATAGCAGGATGCCTTTGGTATGACTCAATGCTGGTGCCACTTTTCAAATGGGCCATGGACTTTGCGTTCAAAGGTATGATGGGGAAGGTCATCGTCGCTCTACTTGGATGACTTAACTATGTTCTCCAAATAGCGAAATGATCATTGTGATCATTTGGAGCAAGTATTGATTAGATGCTTTGAGAGCATGGATCTCCCCGAATCTGAAAAATTCTATTTTTGGAGTCACGGAGGGAAAGTTCATTGGACATGTTGTTAGCAAAGAAGGGACAAAGATAGATACCGAAAGTGTTAAGGCTATTTAGAGCCTTACTTTACCTACAAGCAAGACCGTGTTCACTCTTTCTTCGGAAAAGTGAATTTCCTCGTGTGCTTTGTTCTCGACTTTGTTGAAAAGACTTGCCACATATTAGACATGATGAAAGGATCACCAACTTTCCAAAGGAGCGAAGAAGGGAAGAAGTCGTTTGAAGAGATAAAAGTCTTTGTCGCCCATGCACCAGTCCCGTATGTCCCGATTTCTCCAAGGACTTTATCCTCGTATAGTTATGCATCTCGAACATACCATGTCACCATTCTAATGCAAAGGAATTATGAGGATGTTGAATCCCCAATTGCATTCATGAACTCTCCCCTCAAGCCTCACGAATTAAAGATGACTCAGTTGGAAAAACATGCCTTCGCCATTGGCAAAGTAGTTAAGAACTTTAGGTATTACATTCTAAACTCTCATACGGTGGTTCTAGTTCCCGACACAAAGAATAAAGTCCATTCTAACTCAACAGGAGTTAGGGAGTCTCAACGAGGAATTGGATTGCAAAAGTCCAGGAATATGATCTAGATATAAAACCAACCAAGTTGGTAAGAGGAAAGGGCCTATGTCAACTTATGGCTGAAAATCAAGATTCAAAAGTTTCCAGGGGAAAAGATGACTGCACCAATGGAGCACAAATCCAACTGGAGAAAGCCGATTCACTACCTATGGTTCTGTTTGTCGCGATCAAGTGCGGCGAATGGTATTCTAATATCACTTTCTTTCTCACTTATGGTGAGTGTCCAACTCATCTAACATCAAAAGAGAAGCGTACTATAAAGCTCAAAGTGGCGGATTTATCATCTGGGATGACACTATACAAACGCTAACAGATGGCATCTTCTTATGATGTGTTGACAAGCCACAACAACAGTGAAGTTACTTGAGAGTTTTCATGATTCAGCCTGGTGGCCATTTCTCCTCTTCCGTGATTGACGGCGCACAAGATCATCCGGCCGGTACTATTGGCCAATGCTTTTCCAAGATACAACCACCTGGGTAGCAAAGTGTGAGCCTTGCCATCAATTTGTTGATAAGCCAAAATTCGTTGCCTTTCCCCTCATGCCGCCATCATTGACGAACCATTCAGGTAGTGGGGAATCGATTTTATCGGTGCACTCAACCCTAATCGAGCGCCGACATAGTTATGTCCTCGATAGCAGACAGTTTACTTCACGAAATGGGTGGAAGCCATACCGCTCAAACATGCCACTTCCGAGGTTGTTTGCAGCTTCATCAAAGAAAATATCATTGTCGGGTTTGCGTTCCAAACAAGATTGTTGCTGATAACGCTTACAACTTCTCCTCACAAGAAGTTGTTGGTTTTGCTATGAATACGGAATAAATTTGGCTCATGCCTCGATTATTACCCTCGGGAAATGGTCAAAGAATCCAAAGAATAAAACTTAGTGACCATCATACATGGAAGCTAGTTGATGAGAATCAGCGAATGTGGCACAAATCATTATACAACGGTTTGTGGGCAGGCATCGCATTACTCCCAAGAGGTCCTCGGCATGTCACCTTTTCAATTGTTATATGGAACCAACTCACGAACTTCCCATTTCTACAAAACTCCTCGCCCTCGCGCTTGGCATGAGCAATCGAAGATGAGACTTTCCAAAATTCCTTGAAAAGAGGATCATGTATCTAGTAGAGCTCAAAGAAAAGAGGGTAAGAGTGGTCGACAGGATCACCAAACATCGAATTAGGTCAAAATATTGTTCGATAAAAATCTAAGAAAAGAGAGTACTGTGGGAGACCTTGTCCTTTTGTGGGACAAATAAAGAGATCCTAAGGGCATGCACGAAAAATTTTATTCCCTATGGAGAGGACCTTTCAAGATCAAGTAGCTCAATGGAGAAAATAGCTTTTATCTCTCGTATCTGACGGAATCGAGCTCCCACTTCCTATAGTGGGAAGCATCTAAAAATATTCAGAAGTAGAGCTTGCTCTCTTCTTTATATAGTTTGCTTCAGCTTGTGTGTTTGTTTTTGTCGTGTGTTTGCTTTTGTTGTGTGTGTGTGTTTCCCTTTTGGTCACCCTTATTTTTGACTCTGTAAACCCAATGGATAGGCACATGTCGATCTGGGATTCTCTACCCCGAGTTCTCGCTCGCAGATAGTCCCCAGAAAGAGCCAGTTGTTATCCCGTAAAATTGACAAGGGCAATTTTACAGGTAACCCTACCAAAATTTTGTTCCGGTCCCTCGTCAGGGACCCCTTGCATTTGGAACGTTGCATAATCCCTCTCTAGGAAATCTAGTTTTCAGAACTTAGCCATTTTTGGTCTTTTTTGGTTGGGTGCACCTTTTGTCTTTGCAACACAGAGTAAGTATGCGCCCCCCTCATTTCCTTTGGCGCACCCTTTGAAGTGTCGACACACATTTTGGTGTGCCTCCCTATGATGCTGTGCCTTTCTCACATGCACCAAGGCGCATGCGCCTTCGTGTTAACAACATGATTATTGTGCCGCATTTTGGTGCACTAAAGGTGCACGTATTTCGGTGTTGATGGTTTTTGGTGTGCCAAAGGCGCACATAATCACGTGTTAACACGTGTTTTGGTGCGCCAAAGGGCGCAAAGTTTTAAGTGTCAACAGGTGTTTTGATGCGCCTCTTCAAAAAGTGGTTGGCACATTTATTACACCTTTTCCTATATATAGGCGCATCCGACTTGTCACTTTAACCATTTGAAAACACGTGATAGTTTTTATTCCTCCGCACTGCCAACACACCTGCATCATCCTCGTATCGCGTTCGTGGACCCCGCCTCGTCTCTCACGTTATATATATTCCGGGTAGGTGGTCCTTATTCCTCTTGTATTTTTTTGTCCACGCTATTTGTTTGTGTGAAGAAGGCATGGATTTGAACCCCTCTTTTGTTGTTTTTAATGTCCTTCTCCCCCATGCCTTCTTCCTCTTTCCGTGATCTACTGGTAAGGAGGACTCGCCTCAAAGAAAATCACTTGGATCTCCTTAGTGTGCCCTCTTCACCATCCAAAACCCTGCAAAAGAGGCTTAAAACACTTGCAAACCCCTCCAGAGAAAGAAGCAGCCTACAAAGTTCATGCAATCGTATTTTCCTCTTGGCGCATTCGCCATGCTTCACGTGCATGAAATACGATTGCGCCTGTAAGGTGTACTTTCCTTGCTTGCAACACCCAATAACTCTGCACCCTCTTGGTGCACCGAACTCCTATGTAACATTGCAAAAACCTCGCCATTGGCGCACCCTGCACCCATGCAACACCAACCTTACTTGCACTAGTATAAAATTGTGTTAAAACGGCATAGGTGCATCCCTATTACAGAACACAATGTCATGCAAATCTTTCATGCGCCGCGCCAAGTTCCCTTTTGCACACGAAAAGATGATGTTACACACACTAAACCTGTGCCCTTCGGTGCACCAAAGTTCCATGTAACATGAAAAATATATGCACCTTTGGCGCATCCTGTCCCCGTGCAACATGAAAATTATCTGCGCCCGGTATAAAACGCATATAAATGGCGCAGGCGCACTTCTGCTTACAACAACAAAAATGTCATGTGCAGCATCCATGCACCTTGCGCCCTTTGCACCGATATGTCCTTGTAACACACTTTTTCTGTGCGCCATACTATTTAACCCTGCAGCCTGCAATATTCATGCGCCCTGCACCCTGAGGCCTTAAAATTGCTAACTCTTCTTTCTGTCAATGCTTTAATGGGAGATCTAACAGCTAACATGGCTCTTCTCGTTGGGTTTCTCTTCTCCTTCTTGAAGATTAAGCAACTCAATTCCGTAGCTACATATGTGTACATCAAGCAAGAGGCCAACCAAGTCTAAGGGTAAAGCCAAGCTTACGTAAGAAGAGATGAAGTATAAATATCGTAGGGTCGGGATGCCCGAATCACGGCGTGCATGTGACTGGATATAAGAGAATCTCGAGCTCACCACATCGACATGGAATATTTCTAGGCCGAACTGCAAGGGTCACAGAATTCCAGATGGACAAACTGCAGTAAGCGGTGGCCTACATTTTGTTGGGGATCTCTAGTCGGTGCAAGAACAACGAATTCATGATGGTAGTGGCCACATTACAACAAAGACACAAGGTGTGTCCAAATGAGAAAGGTGAGATCATGATTAACCTCACTACCTGGCACTTCAAAATTATGCTCGGCATTCCTCACCACCAGCACTTTGTGGCCGTAAGCCAAGAAGACTACACCAAGGCTTGGGAGGACAATGAAGACCAGTGTATGTAATTAATGAATGAGGTATACCTAAAAACAAGAAGGTGGTAACCAGATGGCACGCAGTCATTCACTGCAGTGAGTGATTTCTCCGAGGAACTAAGTGATACCATCACATTCGTAGTAGAGTATTTGGGCTTTCTCGACACCCACTACTTTCATAAATGGATGCTCGTACACCGGAGACAATGAACAAGAACGTACTGCATCAATCGCTTTTGAGTGGGCGGAGATCATAAGCATCACTATATCCGAAGATCCAACAACTCACCACAATGGGGAGGTTCTACATGAACTCCTACGTAGTTTATGCTACACCTTGAGAGGGATTATCCAAAGATTGATGCAATGCGGGGTTTGTCCCCAAGCAAAAATATATGAATACTACCCAGAGATGAAGCTGAAAACAAAATAGATTTCACAGCTTACCAAGATTAACGACACTTTCTTCTACGGCATCATCTACCTTTTGAGGCCAAACATGACTCACGGTTGTATGCGACCAAGAGCATTGTTGCAGCAACGGAGAAGTGGGGGGCCTTATTCACACAATTTCCCACCTTCACCTATCTAAGGGCAGCCAACTTCTTGGGGGAACCCACCAAATTACCAAGATATGCCGGCCCCAAGCTGATCCTGTTGGAGCTATCTAGACAGCTCATAACCTACCATGAAAAGTGTTTGAAGAGAAAGAAGGGTGGAACTCCTTTCCCCCTCACAGTGGGTAGGTACACTTGTCTTTCCCACCACAAATCTCAGAGATGTTTGCAGAGCTAGAACTGCTCAATCTAAAGCACAACTTCCCGGAAAGGCCCACTTTCGACCCAAGGAATTGCCTTCCCAGGGCCAAACTCGATCCAATCCACATTCCACAGATCGAGGATATTTATATTGACCTGTATCATGAGGTCGAGCTTAGAAGAAAAGATCACTCCCGCTTGGCTTTGGCTGAAATCATTCAGTATGGCATGGCCATTGTCCCAAAGGGTTATCAAACTACTGATCAAGAAGTTGATCAGGTATATCTTGACACGGATGGGGACAACTAGCTATTTGCTGTAATTGACTCGAGCTAAAGCGCCCCAAACCATTGAAGAAAGGGTTAAAGAAACTCTGTGGAGAACAGAGACCTTTGAGTGCAGATGAATGGCCTCATCTACCCTTGGGTAGATTTCACTACGTCTCCATTGGGCAACGCACCTGTCAGGCCAAAGCATCTACCTAAGGGTAAAGGCAAGGGAAAAGAGGGTGAATCAAGCTCTGCTCAGGAAGGAGCCCTGAAAGTCCTCCTTCCACTGCACAAGAATAGGTTGTAATTCTGGAAAGCCCGAAAAGAAGCATCGGAAGATGTTCCGATGGGCACATCCACTCAGGATGTTGCCACTACTACAACTGTTGAGGTCCCTTCTATCCCTTCTCCCTCTCCTCCTTCCCCTCCTCACGTGACCCAAGCGACCATTCCTTTGGTCGTATCCTCGTCATCCATCTTCTCTTCTCTCACAAAGCTATCCCCCACCATTTCTACCCTCATCTCTCGCTCCCTTCCATTCCCATGTCTACCTCCCCGCAAAGATATCTCTTCCTCCCATGAGCACTTTCTCGCCTCCCTCTCACCTCCCGCCTCCAAGTGTCTCAATGCACTTTCCCTCTACTACCGTAGCTGCTCCCTTTTCTACTTCCTCGGTCCTTCTCCCATAAGTCCATCATGGATCTCTCAAGACTGAGCCAACAAAAAGGAAAGTTCCCATCACACCAATGGACTTCTCTGTCATCCCATCAAAGGGGGCCAAGAAGCAAAAGCCTATAACCCACTTCTCTCGAGTGCGTCAGAGAGAGAGTAATGGAGATAACATATCCCAATCCATTAAAGGATAAAAAGGATCTGTCTCTAACAGATTATACAATGACCCAAGTCACAATGGGGACGTATTCGTAAAGCCTTCGTGGAGAGGCCCTATCTGTAGTTGATGCCCTTTGCAAGAAGCTCCAGGAAGCAAAGGAAGAAAAAAGGCTATTAAAGGAGAAAAATAAACATCTTCTCCACGCCTTGTAGAAAATGGGTAGTGCACCTCCTATAACTATCGCTGAAACTCCTAAGCCTCTGAGCCAGGATAAGATAAATGAGTATGCCAAAATCAGCGAGTAGGGTATGGCAATTTCCTCCAGAGAAGCCAAATCCTCAAAGAAAGTGAGGAAGTAATCGCCAAGTTCACCGGATTGTATCATAATATCAATCGGGTGAACAAAGAGCTCCAGGCGATAGCAGGACCTATCTCTAAAGAGCTGGACCATGCCAAGATGCAGTATGAGACCTTTCAGAAAATGCTCGACTGTTCAGTCAAAGATCTAGTCAAGTTCGGCGTCTTCGGTCACCCCAGAGCCCTCAACAAAATCCTCTCTACTCTGGACTACCAGGTCGACCAGTTGGAGTTTGTCCTAGAAAAGATTGACAAAGTCAAGGAGGAAGCCCTGGATGCAATGCATCAAATGGAGCAAATTTTCCTGAGAATGTCTCCAAGCTTGCTCACTCCTTCTTTCACCTTGAGAAAGGTAGACGAAACTATTCGGATCTTCAAGGAGATCGTTTTGCAAGGGCTGGGACCAGAAGTCACTTTCGACACCGAATCCATCAACAACCTGCTGGCCTGTCATGACTTCATAGGGTACCTGATAGAGGTAGAAAATGAATATTCCAAGCTCCCAGAAAAGCTCACAGATGAGCGGGAGACTTGCGAGGCTATCAGTGATCGTCACAAGGATCCTTCCCAAGATCAACTTCAGCCCATGATCAGCAAGTTCATGGAATATCGCTTCAGCCCACATCACGTCTCCCGAGTAGCAAAAAAGCTGAGGATACCCCTTTCAGCCACGGGACGATGATGAATAGTTTCTTTCTTCTCGACCTTCTCTTTGTAAACATCTAAAGTATGTTGACACAAATGATGACATCATCCATGTTGCACCATGGGATGATGTCATCCACCAAGTTGTCAAAAGTCAACAAATGACTTTAAGATATTTTGTAAGATATTTTGTAATTAAGTGGTTGGTTTGTTTTTGCCTTCTTTTCTTCTCTTCTTCTATAAATACTTGAATACTTGTTGTATTCGGGGTGGATACTTTTCAGATGAAAAATAGAAGTAAGAAGAAAAGACTTTGAACTTTTTATGAATAAAACAAATATTAATACAATATTCGACTTTGTCTTGAGTACATTGTTTTTACCTCGGACCTTTCTTATGTTAGATCTCGTATGTTTGTTCTGTTGAATCTAATTCTACTTTATTGTCATTTATTCATCAGTATTGCTTTATTCGTCTATGCAAGTAGGTTCGGCTCTGTTTACTACCAACCCAAATCATAGACCTTATGACCTTTCTACTTTGGAATTCATTTCTTTTCTCCCTTCAGATCTTTCCTATCTCCCCACCTCGTTCCTTTCCCTTCTTTTACAATTGGAAATACCTCTACTGGGATGAGATCCCAACCCCAAGGAAAAATATTGTGAGATTTGCACAAGTTCCCGCTGTAGAATAGCAATAAACACCGTTGGCTCATCTGTCCATAGATCTCATCCACTTGACATATTTTCGCACTAACAGGCTCCCACCCAATTCACCTAAAATTTCCACCGATAAGTCATTTATATGGGTGAATTCACCTACTATTTATATGTTAAATTAACTTATGCATGTATTTCGCCAAAATTTCTTATCATTGTACCTCATCCAAGAAAATTGTGCCCTACCAAATCACCTTTACCATGAAACATTTTTTAGAAATTCACCATCGATTCGAAAGTCAATTTTGGAGATTCGCCACCCATTCTAAACTAATTTTTCGAGGGAGGGTCCAAAATGAACCTTGCTTCTTCCTAAACCTAACTAGATTTATTCTATGATCTTCCTACATTTTATAATGAGAAATCCACTCTCCTAAGTGGATTCAACTTGGAAAGCATGCCAAATCTGGGAAGTTCTAGCCTACTTTTGGTAAAAATGACTATTTCACCCTAACCGACAATGGTTTATCCTCGGTTGGCACTAGTTACCTAACCACCATCGGTTCCTTTATATAAAATTTTATAACTCTTCACCTGGGTTGTTCATTCAGTTATTAGAGTTCTATTGCATTCAAGCTCAAATATTCAAGCCTTCTGCATCCAGATGATGAACACACACAACCAGAGTGCAAGACAAGAAGTCGGTTCTCCTTCCAGAGCATTGGAGTATTCACGGAGCACACATGTTACACTTCCATGGATTAAAATAGATCATTTCTTCACTAATCAATCACCAACCATCTCAATTCACAGGATCTACAAAACACCAAGTATAGTGATTTCATTTTCTATACTTATTGCATTGTAGATATCTTGCTTCCTTTAGTATTTTCATTCCTTCATTACTGTATATCACCCCCTTCTTGCTAACCCACTATTCAACCATCCCAAGCCTTTCCACCTCTCTAACCTATTTTTCATAGTTTATCACTTATTTCCCCTACCAACGTTAGTTACCTAACCGCCATCAATTTATTCCCTATACCAACATCACCACCGAGGCGATACCGGTCTCTATTTTATTTTACATTCTCGTATTCAGCAATCTTACCCTTCACCCAAAACCTACCCAGACCTCAACCAATCAACTCCAGCACCCTTTATTGGACCTTTGTGCACCTTCCCGACCTAAAAAAGCTTTGGTTCTAATTAGATTTAGTGTTACATTTCATATTTAGCATTGAATCTAGTGTATTGTGTGTGTGAGAAGCCTAAATCATTACATTACAATAGGACCTATTTATTCTAGTTTTGTATTCACATTAAATTGTTATTAAATAGTGGATTGACAACCTCTCGTTGAAGTATCACGCTTCTTGGAATTAGCATAAGCTAAGAATTCCACTATCATATGTTATTTAATACTCTTTTTTGGTCTTGCTTTGCATTTACATGTAGTCCTTCCCAGACAAAAAGGATTTCTCTACGATCATCTTGGATAACGTCAACAATGTGTGCATTCTACCTTCCACCTTTTTGTAAAGGTATTCCTCCTAACCTTTACCTTATCTATTTTTCTCATACGTACGCAACTTATTTTTGAAACATATAAATATTCAATTATCTTTAAAATCACCCTCGGATTCTTTATATTTTTTCCTAAAAACTTCCGAATGGTGTTCAATTAGCTACTTAGAATGGCCAAAAATGGCATTTTGGGTCGTCGAGAGGAAGTAGTCTCTCATCAAAACTAAATGAGTATATCAATCTCCTTAGACACTATTCCCTACACACACCGAAACACATTTGAATCATCTTATTAGGACTTTCCTCCGGAGTCAAGGTTTATGATTTAGGTTTAGGGTTTTGGGCTCGGGGTTTAGGTTAGGGTTTAGGGTTTAGTGTTTAGGGCTCATGGTTTAGGGTTTTAGGGTTTATATTTTAGGGCTCAAGGTTTAGGGTTCACGGTTTAGGGTATAGAGTTTAGGTTTTATGGCTCAGGGTTAAGGGTTAAGGGTTTAGGATTTAGGGTTTAGGGTTTAAGGCTCAGGGTTCAGGGTTTAGGTTTCATAGTTTAGGGTTTAGAATTTAGTGTTTGGGATTTAGGGTTTAGGGTTTAAGGTTAAGAGTTTAGGTTTTAGGGTTTAAGGATTAAGTGTTTATGGTTTACGGTTTAGGGTTTAGATTTGAGGGCTTAGTATTTAGACTTTAGATTTTAGGGTTTACGGATCGGGGTTTAAGGTTTAGGGTTTAGGGTTTAGATTTTTGGGCTTAGGGTTTAGAGTTTAGGGTTTAGGGTTTATGGATCATGGTTTAAGTTTTTGGGTTTAGGGTTTAGGGTTCGGGGTTCAATGTTCAAAGTTAACAATTTAATATTTAGGGTTTAGGTTTAGGATTTAGGTTTATGGTTTATGGTTTATATTTAGGGTTTACGGTTTAGGGTTTATAGTTTAGGGCTCAAGGTTTAGGATTTAAGTTTTAGGGCTTAAGGTACATGGTTTTAGGGTTTAGGGTTTAGGTCTCATGGATTAGGGTGTAGGGTTCGAGGATAAGGGTTTAGGGTTTAAGGATTAGGGTTCATTATTCGGGGTTTATGGTTCGTGTTTTGGGGTTCGGAAGTTACATGTTTAAGGTTTAGGGTTTAGAGCTTATAGATCTAGATTTAGGGTTTAGGGTTTATGGTTGAGGGCTCATGGCTCAGGGTGTAGGGTGTAGGGTTTAGGGTTTAGGGTTTATGGTTAAGGGTTCATGGTTAAGTGTTCGGGGTTGAGGGTTTATTATTTTGATTTTAGGGTTTAGGGTTTATAGTGTAGGGCTCGGGGTTAAGGGTTGAGGGTTTAGGGTTTAGGTCCACGAGTTTAGGTTTTAATGTTTAGTGTTTAGGGCTTAGGGTTTAGGGCTCAAGGTTTAGGGTTTAGGATTTGATGTTTAGTGTTTAGGGTTTAGGGTTTAGTTTTTAGGGTTTATAGTATAGAATTTAGGGCTCATGTTTCATGGTTTATGGTTTATCGCCTTCCATGGCTTATGGCTTATGGCTTAGGGCTCGGGATTAGGGCTTAAGGATGAGAGTTTAGGGTTTAGTGCTCATAGGTAAGGGATGAATGTTTAAGGTTTAGGGTTTATGACATAGGATTTAGGGTTTAGGAATTAGGTTTAGGGCCTAGGGTTTAGGGTTTTGATTGTAGAATTTAAATGCTAAAAGATTTAGGCTTAGAATGTTGAATTCTGAAAAATTACCTATGTCTTGACCAAATTATACTATTAAAAACTATTTGCTAAACCATGACTCATGGAGTCAATGTGTGAGACTAGTTCTATAAGGTACAAAGTGACCCTAATTTCTTATATTTACTAAATTAATTTGAAAGTATAATAAATAATAATAAATGAAAAATGTATACTTATAAGCACATACACGTTATGTTATTCCCCCTTTTCAAGGTATTCCTCAAGGCTTGGATCTGGTTTAGATCCCCAAGCCTGAGGTATGGACATGTAAAAACACAAAAATAACATGTTTTTTCATAAAAAATCTAAAATGCCACTTCCACTTTAATAAATCAAATTAAAATGATTAATTCGTTTAATAAAAATATAAATATGATGTAGAGTAGACATTCTTCTTTCTAAAAATATAATTTTTCAAATTTTATGACTAATATAAGGTTTCCATATTATTTATTTTCTAACTATGCCTTTTTGTAGCTATTTTTTGAAGTTTAAACACGTCTATCTTTCATCGTGTATCTTCTTTTTGGCTCATTAAAATTGAAAAAAATATACTAGCCAAAACTAGGCCTAATTCTATACATATTCAAAAAAATCTAATTTTCAATATTTTGAGGTAGGTAAGGGCGAATGATCGAGAGATCCATTATTTTTCAAAATTTAAAATTTATTTACTATTGAAAACATAAAAAATATATTTACAAAAGGATCCCAAATTAGATGCTCCTAGATATCTTTCTACAAAAGGGTTTTCAAAAATACTAAATGGTGCTCAAAAAATGGTGGGGTGCATGAAGTCACTCTATTATGTTTTTTTAAAAAAATTAGGAGCATATGTTTGTATTTTACTTATTTGACCCACTCAAACTTAATTGTTTTCAATAAAATTTAGTATCTTAGAAAATAGACTCAAAATACTATGATTCATGTTCTTACAACATATTCCAATTTTGAGTGTAATTATTTAAAATAACTTGTACAAGTTGAAGATTTTTACTTTTCGGAAAAAGTGTCGACTTAAGATCCCTTTTTGGCCCCACAATTTGTTGCATTTTCCCAATATGTGATCAAGACTAAATAGATACCCAAAGTGCTTGATTTTGAGTTTACAAGAAATATAAAAACATGAATTGTTTGATTTTAATTCTAGTTTTCAAGTCACATATTTTTTAAAACTGATTTGAAATAGGAATTAAGTGCTTGAATTATTAAATTTAACATTCTCATATACTTACTAAAATTCTCTCAATTTCCCATAAAATTCTTAAAAGTTGGGCTGATAATTAAAAACAACATTAAAACTAAATAAAAATAGCTAGAAAATAATAAAACTCAAAGACGAGACATAAAACAAACATGGTAACAAATTTTTCCCCTATTGGTCTACGTATCGCCAATGCCCGCATTTTCAACACGCAGAATACAATAGTAAATTTATCTCGAATATTTTTTCTTTTAATGCTCACTACACAACACCACATGGGCTCTAATAGATAAAATTAACATCACATAAGACACTTACACAAAATCTCAACCCACATAAACAACATGATAACATCATATACACATCAAAGCCACATTTCCAAAAATGAAAAAGTACAACAAAACCCACTACAATATACACTTATTCACAGGCACTTCCCACAACACATCATTTTTCATGGTGAAATATTTATTACAATCCTATTTTTATTAATTGACTATAATTGTCTGAATAACACATAACATGGGTCCCTTCATTCCTCTTACAACTAGGTTGCATGTTTTTGTTTAACATTTCACGTATAATGGTTCCTTTAGAATTTTATCTTTACTCTTATGGAAATAAATTTATATAGCATGATTTTTATTAGGAACATATATACACACATGCGTCTTCTAATATTTGACTTAAGGAATTATTTGAAATATTTGTGTTTACTTGGTTTAGAAAAATACTCTCATCACAAGGAGGAAATTCACGGGAATAAAAGGAATTTTACTAGATCAATAGAAAGCCTATCCCAAGATCATTTCATAACATTATTTAATACTAATAGTATAATATTTTCATCTTGAAGTTATTACAACCAACTATGTAGGTTAACTAATTAAATTGTATCATTCTTGATTCACAGACCCATTGCTCCAATCAGGAGTTCATATTTTCATAATCATATTACACATGGAAGGGTACATCACACTTTTGTTCCCATTATAGAGATTTTCTTTGAATTTAAGTGGCGTATTTCACATTTAAAACTACTTTTGTTTCATCATCTTAAGGATTCACTCTCAATAGCAACATTTTAATTACATGTTTTGACCATAAATTCTACTTCCTAAGTGATCCTAGGTTTAATATATTCCTATCTACGCCAAGGGTTCTACTAACTTTTACAAGTCCAACTACAGTGTAATTTCCTTAACTCACAAGACCTTCGCTACGGTGAAGGCATCCCATTATCAATGATACATTTTATTATTTCATTAGCATCGGTGTTTGATCCACATTTATGCAAATAAAGCATGTGATCACACATTATATTTGGTTTTTCTATTTATTAGGTTGTTATATCATTCGTGGAGCTCTACTTTATTACATTCATTTTATGGTCACATAAGAATTTAAGTTGGTTTTGAAATCACTCAATGATGTACTATTTTTCATAGCGGATCATTCCTAGTGTTGTCATGTAAATGTGCAACATGGAAATTGGTAGTTTCCAAGCATGACAACTATACCCATGTGCCAAATTTTTCATGTTTTATCATTCCTAGGCACCCTAGGTCAAATCCATCGATCTGATCACCCCCTATTTGATGAAAAATTGGTCCCCTAGGTGATTTAGGAAAGTTTTTTCATTCCCGTAGGTGATTTTAGGGAGTTCTGAAAAGATGTTATCTTCTGGCAGTATTGGGAAGGGCTATCGTTGTCCTTCCATGGACTTGATCAAACCCCCTGAAGTAGAACAGAAGGGAAAAATTCAACACGGAGGTGAATCTAGGACCTTATAACATCATGTAAATTATTTTGGAAGTTTTGGGGAAGTTTTGAAATACTTGGAGTACTCTGAGTAAAAATAGGGTTCACAAGCCTAGGCAATACACATGCCTAAAACAATTGTTGGGCTTCAGAAGAAGATTGTGGGAGCTCTCAATGGAGTTATAAGTAAAAATAAACATCTCCTAAAACAGGATTCGAGACCTACATCATGGTGAAATAATATTTTTCACAACACCTTGGATCATAGGATTGGCAGGCAGTTTTTATCATACACAAGTGGTGTCTCAAATCAAAAATATGATTTTTCAAGGATCATATGGTTGAATAAAGACATGATAACCCCACAATTGGATCCAAAATTCCATTTCCAGTTAGTATCATATAAAATTTCACCTATAAATTCCACTGGGAGCTCAAGTTATCATCGTTCCAAGTTACCCTCTCAAAGGTAGTTCAAGACTTAGTCATTTTTCGGGAGGACGCGTGTCACACCAGAAGCCTAGAACAATTTCATGTCCCTAAGGTTAGGTAAAAAACCTTGGAAAAATTATCCCAGCCCTAATTGTACCTCTAGGACCCTCATGACCTCCGGACTTGGCGAGTTTAGCCCCTAGGTGCATTTTTGGAGCATCCATTCCATGTCGTCAGATCAAGCGCCACTTGTTAGCTCTAGGATCACCATGGAATTTTATGTCCCTCATGTCCCTAAGGTCAAGGAAATAAAACATGAAAAATTTCACCCAATCTTCTCCCTCCATGTGTTCAAAATTTAAAAAAATCTAACTATCGCTTTCAGTGCTTAGTGTGCTTCAAGTCGCTTACTCCACTCATTGACAATCTTCATCCTTCCTCTGAAAATTTCTTCCATCACTCTGCCATTAAAAAAAAATTATACCAGATCAAAAAAGGAACTGAAATACCTTTCCCATGGTGATACACAGGTCTCGAAGGAATTCTCATCAAGTTAAGAAGGAGAAATGAAGAACAATGAAGAAGAGAACAATAAAATCTCCATAGCCAAAAAATGGAAATCTGAACAAATCCTGCAAACCAGTGCACAAATCAATGAACCATTTTCTGCTATTTTTCCTCTATCCAAGACCATCAAAAACATAACCTCAAACTCTCCTCTCATGCGTGCAGCATTCACAATGAATAAATCTCCTTTCTGGCTCAACGAAGAAAGAAGTGGGATTTCAGGTCAAGTGATTGTCGATTGAAACAAGATCACAAAAGAAGCACCGGAAGAAAAATCCCACATACAAAATATAATTTTCTTTGTAAACAGAGGAGAAAACTAGACTTGCAATTTTGAGGTCCATTAATGGTTGTCACATCCAGAAACACTTGTCATGTCTAAAAATTAAAAATATAAAATCTCATGGACTATCAACCGATGGGCCCAAAATTTTAGAGGGGTGATATTGGGAAAAAACCCATATTAAAATCTTCATTCCATGTCAATCCGAATCCAAGACGATAACTTTCTAAAAATAGTAGGTCTACTACATAGGAACTATTATTTCGGGAAAGTCATCGACAAAAGAACCTGCGAAGGAGGCGAAGACATTGGAGGTGCACTACAAAATGAGAATTTACGAGAATGGAAATTTTTGTAACTTACTAAAATAGTAAGTGGCCAATCGAGAACCTCGCTAAAAATAGAAAGTTGATCCAAAAGGAACAAGGAATGCTTTGGGAGAAAGAGGGAAGGCGAGCCGTAGCATCCAGGTTGAAGATCGGGGACTTGATTTTTCACACTTACTAAAAATAGTAAGTTACTTTTTCTAAGGGAGACATGAAGCCGAAGTGGATGGGTCAGAATCCAACACAAGCCTCTTCACCTGTGAGTATGACGTGGAAGACAATGATGTCTTGTACATGGACTTGAATGAACTTAAGACTCGCATGGCCTCCAGGACGAAGGAGGATCATAGAACATATATTCACAAGTGGCTTGTTTATTGTTGTAGGACACCTAGTGTCTATGAAGAGTCTCGAGTTAGTCCTATCCTACTCTTTCCACTACGATCTTGAGACACAAACCATCTGAGATGAAAACAGTACAACGATGGTGGTCATCATCCCTAGGACCATTTCACTCTCTCTCAGAGATAACGTCATCCCCTAGCATGATTGTCATCTCAACAAACGTGGTTGTGCATGATTGGGAAATAATGGATTCATATGTCCAAGGAGTAGTGCTCAGCTCATGGTTGAAAATAGGAAGAAATCCCTCCAGGATGCCTAAGAATCTTCCAAGGTGTGAGTTCCGAGAAGGGTATTTTGATGTCATCACTCTCCTTAGTAGAGTTATGGGCAAAGCAAGCATGAGAGACTTCCAAGATTGGATGGGCCTTTTCATCCTAACACTAATAGAAGGAAAGTAGAGAATTGACTGGGGGCAGATCATTAGCGATAATATCCATCTACAACTACTCCAAGTTCCCATGACAAAGAAGTTCCACATGACTTCTTACCTAGTCTATCTCCTTGCAAGCTCAAGATCATTCAAAGGATTAGCTCTCACGCAGAACATTGTTGCCAAGGTACTGCATTTGAGAAACTTCCATAGTTGGTAATGGAGGAGAGTAATAGGCATTTTGCTTGAGTGAACGATGCATTCACTATGTACATGGTTCGAAGCTTAGAAGGGGATCTTGAAGCTAGGATGTCACTAAAAATGGCATCCCTAATTAAGGAATACGGCTCATACTTCATACAATTCTCAACATTCTCCTACATACGATTATTGGCTTTGACCAAGCTCCATTGAAACTACCTAAGTACCTCAGTGACCAAATTGTATTGTTCAAGCTCTACAGGTAGATCACTCAAGTGAATAACAAGATCAGAAGTAGGAGAAAGAAATTGATTTCATTCCCTATATCTCTAGGGGAGTTCACGTGCAAAATCTCAAATGACGCATCTCACCTAGAGGCCACTTTCACACATTTTAATTTACATTCCTACATTGTCAGGCCTAACTTTGACATCCGAGAAGATCCTAACTCGTTCTATGTCCCATAATTGCAACATGAGCCATAATTCAAGGACTCTTTTGGGCCAATGTGATTGACGAGTTAGAAGTACGTGAAAAGGACCACATAAGGATGAAAACCAGTGAGATGGATAAATTCAAGTTATCTTGTATGAAGATATCTTGCATGATGATGGGATAAAGATGTACGATCCTAAGTATACAACAGTCAAGATGTCCCCAATGCCCCAAATCAACTAGCATGTTTGTGAATCAGGAGATATATTGGAGTGGACTGAAAAGGTGGTGAGGAGAACAAGGAACTAGTTTCAGAAGAAGAGGACTATGATCATTCGGTCATGAGGAATTTCTCCAAGCCAAAAGCAAGCTTCACATCATTCATCTTCAAAAGTGGTAGAGGTGACTTCTAACTCTAAACACTCTGGAGTGAGTTCAAAAGGAAGGCCATGGAATTGGAAACTTCTCCCCATGAGAAGACACCCAAGAAATTCAGGGAAGAAGAAGGTTCATTGGTGTCACCATAAGAGGAAGACATGATCTCAGTAATGTAAATAGAAAATCTAGTAGCAGATGCATAGGAAAACGAGGAGTATATGACTCATGATCCAATCTTTAAACCACTACAAGAGGTCTTTCCTATTTTTGACACCAACGCCCCTCTCATTTAGGACTTGCCTCCTCCACCAAAACAAATAATGGTTGATGCACCCATCATTGAGCCTAAATCTGGTGAGATGTTTCCATGGATGCGGGAAATGGTCATCCTCAACACTCACATTGTGCAACAAGTAGCATCCCCCAATCTATCAATGATTGTCTCATTGGCTAAATAAAAAGTTCAAGAAAGATCATATAGACAACCTCATGATTCTATAGTGGGGAGATAGGTAATCAGTACATCAAGTAGCTTGGCCAAAAGTAATCAATCCAGTGGATGAGATGACACCATCCGACTATGAGATGAGCACGATCCAATTGGGACTAGCTACTCATGAGGGAGATTTACACATATATAAACAATATTTTTCTCACATGGTGGCAAGGAATAAAGAATATAAAGAGAATATTGAGGTACTAGAGGAACAAGTATGAACCCTTTCATCTTATGTGTAACACCTGGTGGAACCAAGCACTACAACACTTCCTATTGAGAAAGTGGTACCCATCAGTAGCTTCGATCCAAAATCCATCAGAAGAACACACAAGCTCATGATGCAGGGGTGAGAAAACAATGAATGGATCGACTCAATCTCTAAAAAAGGGAAGTCAACACTCCAAGAGGTAGTCAATATCTTTGTGTACATATGCGCAATGGCCAATAGAATGAGAGCACTCAAAGAGGATGTGGGTAAAGAAATAGATTACCGGGAACCTCTAAGACTTGTAGTGAGTGAGATGAGAAACACCCATCATCAGGATTTGATCAATAAGAAGGTTTTTGAAACTCCTATAGAAGACTTGACATGTGTATGGGAAAGGGCCTTGGCAATCAGATTTGAAGCAATCAATTGAGCCTTCACAGAGCTAGAGGAGAAAGAAGAACAAACATACAAGCTATAGGATAGTATAAATTAGAAAGTTCAGAAACTTGGAGTACCCGCAATGAGTGAACACACAACTACTGATGAATTGATTGGCCCTTTCGAGGAATATGTCAAGAAAGGGGTGGGCAACCCATTGTCCTTCACTAAGGATACTCTTGAATTCTTCTCAGAGATCTAAGCCTCCATTGCACTTATCGCAAAAAAATCATTCATCATGGTTTGGGAAGTGCAAGGACATCAACAATGTGATGATGGATGGACTGAAACCTTGAGCTACATTCACATCCCTCATGCCAACAAAGTAGAACCAAAAGAGTGGCCTATTTCAAACAAGATCTTGGAAAGATAGAATCCTTCTCAGGATCACGAAGTGGAGAGCAGTCAGAGAGTGGAGCCAAGTCCACCGTAGTAGCTCATCCTTCGGCATAATTCTTCTTCTTCTTCTTCTTGTTCCTCTTCTTTCTCTCTCTCTCTCTTCTCTTCTCATTTGACACTCTCTCTATTCAATATTATGTTTTTGCGTTGAGGTTGTACTTTTAATATGACTTAAGTGACTTTAGAAATATAATTTAACTTTAAGTCACCTTACTATTATAAAAGGGACTTAAATATTTAAAGTGGAATATGAGCAGTCTTAATTCTTATTAAGGTATTCAAAAAGTCACCAGAGGAAGATGAAGAGTTACCTCTTCTTCTATGAATTGTCTTCATAATTAATACTTGAAAACAATATTTCACAAAAAATATTTGCACGAAACAAAGACGGTGCTTGTGTATTTTATTAATATCAAAATCAAGCATTACGGATAAATGAGAGAGTCGCAATATTTATAGATATTGGACAGCTTCTATCTCATCCACAATATATGGAAATAAATCATATAATGTGAGAAAATATGCAGAAATAACATATGGCCTCTAACTACCCCTATTGCCCCTCATAGAAATCATATGGGAACAAAATATACAAGATAGAACATGATCCCACAAACATTGGGATGGGAATACTATCACTTAGTTAACTAAAACTAAGGATAACAAATACCTATTGACATAAGTTTAAATTATTTAAATTGAATACTTTAACTTATTACATTTATTCAAATGAAAACTAATGATGAATTAAGCTAATTTTTATTCCTAACAAATTGTAACAAGCACCTCATTTGTGGGTCTTCTAAATTTTTTCTTCTAAAAATTCTTAGATGTTGGAGCTATTTTTGTGAATTCATGAGAGAGATATGCTTGTGAAGAGAGCAAGAGATAGCAAGTTTCTTCCATTTCTCCTACTAAAAATGTCTTCTACTTCCCACACTATGTAAAAATTCTACTTGAGCTTGATAAATGAATAAGTAATTTTAGCCTCTTTGATTGAGGATTTTATTGGTACTTTGTGTTCATTAAGCTCTATTTAGTCTTGTTGTTTTGCATATTTGTTTTCTTCTGAAATACAAGTGCATGTAATGAAACTTCTAGCTAGTGTGTGCAAGTCTCTAATTTTCTACTTGCAACATTAGTTTCTCCTTTCTAAATATTCTCACTCCCCTTTCCCACCTTCATAGAAAATTTATCCTTGTAAATACCTATAAGCATTTTCTCGTAGGGTCAGTGGAGTGCCCCTGTTAGATCCCCTGACCGAAAGGCCACCAGGATAAAACTCACAATTTACTCATGCATGCATGTACAATAGCTACACCAGTTAAGTAGAGGGACTTAGACTCCTAGAGCATTGGCAAGATAACCACCAATTTTTCCCTAAAAAATTTTCTCACCAATAGTTTTGGAGCCCACAGTGGGGTAGATTTAATAGCATCTACACCTGAATACAACCACAAGGTCTGAAACATACAAAAAAAATCAAAAAATTCAAAATTAAAATAAAAAGAAAAATTTCTAGAATTTGAATAGCTATATGAGCCACATGTCTGCAAACCATGGCTATTCTAGGAAATCCTCCTGTTGAAAGACCTAATTTATCTTCCACATCCAAGAGGATATCGCTTCAAATTTGAGAGAAGCTATCGGCATAACAGAAAAGTGTCAACCACTACTTCATTGCCACAAGAATTCTTGACCTTGAAGAAGAACACACTTCTTGCTGAATTAGAGAGGCAAAGACAAATTCTAGCACCACAAAGAAGAGCATAAATTTCCAAGTTGGTGGATAGAAGATACACCCAACAACAGAGACAAGGAGGACAAACCAACCCTATTTTTGAAGAGCTTCAAAGAAGACAAGAGATTCTCGAATTACGAGGTCTCCTTTCCATCTTGCAACTGGTCACGTTGGGAAATTGAGTGCTTCTAATCCTTTGGATGGTGAATTTCCATACATCAATGAGAACCTTGAATATTTCACTAACGTAGAGACTGAAGAAAAATGTAGAGAAATAGAAGCAAGAGTGGAAGAGGAAATAAGATCTCAACTCGAAGAAATTGGAATACTTAAAGCCAAGGTAGATGAAAGAAAAATAGAAGAAGTCGTAGCCTTAGCAAGGTTAGAAGCTAGAAATAGAAATAGAATGGGGGATCTTGAGCATGATCGTGATTGTGAGGCCCATAGGCCTAATGTACCATGGGGAGGAAACACTAGTCCACTTTCTCTTGCTCAACCACTCCATGAGCTACCAAAGGGCTCAAGAAAAACTTCCCAAAATTCAGAGGAGATGGTTCTCAACTCCCCAAAGAACATGTAGCAACATTTATCACCACTTGCGGTGTATTGGGCGTTGAGGATGAAGATGTGTCATTCCAGCTCTTTGTGGAGTCACTTCAAGAAAAGGTTTTTGAATGGTTCTACATGCTACCCCCAAGGTTTATCACCTGTTGGGAAGATATAAGAAGTCCATTCAAATATAGGTTCAAGACCACGGAAGATTGTCAAGATCTCTTTGTCAATTGGTACAAATGAAAAAATAAACCTTTGAGTCAATGAGATATTTTTGTAGAAAGATATAATAGAGTGATAAGAAGAATCCTCAAGATGTGGTGCCTCTAAAATAATCTAAAGAGATTCTTCATTAGTTCCTGCCATCAGAAGTAGGTTTCTTCCTTAGAAGAACCCAATTGAGTAGGGGATCATTTTGAAAGTTCCCTAAACATCTCTAAATGGTGTCATTGTAGAAGATCATCTCGAGAGCTTTCCAACAACTGTAAGAATGCAACAAACGGACATCGGGAGCTCTAGATATGTCTGGTCAAAGTTTAGTCAACAGAAAGTCAACTCTGGTCAATTGGTCAATATTGGACCAATGGCACTGCGACACGTGGCGAAAAGGCAAAAGGGAGTTGTTTGTTGGTTTTTGATCACCGGTCTTTGATGAGCGTAAAAATGGTGCACAAGAACAAGAGGCTCAACTTTTATTACGGAGGGGAGCCCGACCGCCATGTGGACTATGGTATTATCACCAACGTGGTGGGTCCACAAGCCACCACGTGGCTTGCCACCACTCGTCGAATTCACTCGATTTGCCTATCGAGAGATGACAAGTGGAATATATGCTATTTACCGAGTTAATTATTTCTATGCCACATTGTATGGGTTGAAATTATATTATCTTGGTAAGCCCACTTTCCAAATGCCACACACACACACACACACACACACACACACACACACACACACACACATATATTAATGTTTAAACATTAGTATAAACCACGACATGCTTTTGCCATGCATTGTGGAAGCTTCCACGTCGAGGAGGAGTGAAGTGGTGGTGGGGAGCTTGGAGTTAATGGTATGTGTGGTATTAATCCACGTGGAGATGGGGGTGGTTATGCTCCAAAGTGGCCCATTGACCACTATACATGCACGTGGAAAGGCTTAATAAAGCCTAAACTATTATTCCACTACTTCCTATGGGATTTTTATCCCATTAAATATTCAACGCCGCCCATTATTGGGAATTTTTATCCCAATTTCTATGTACGGGTAAGGCTAATATTAGCCTTAAGATAATATGTATTGCATTTTTCAAGGGCCCTAAAATTGTATAAATAGGGTACCTAGTTCTTTGTAACACACACATTACACACAACTTAAGCTTATTATTTGTTAAGCTTATTGTCGGGACACACAACCCAAGCTTATTATTTGTTAAGCTTATTTGTGGGATGTGTCAACAAGTATTGTCTATTGGCCTATTATTTTAGGCAATAGTAGATGAAATATTTGTGATTGGGAGTAAATTATAAACTACCCAATAGGCCCATTGAGCCACACCAATTACTTGCAAATCCTGGATTGTCGACCGGAGTGCTAGCTTCACATTAATAGCATCGAGAAGGCCGATCGAAGCCAAAGGAGATTGTACGCCAGAAGGTGGAAGTCGGGTGCTATTTTTCACCCTTGTCATCCAAAGGTCTGGTTATTCTTCTAAGCAAGTTTAAATAGTTTCCATTAGGTTTTCTTGTGAAAGTACTATTGTAACTTACAAGTTTTGACTAGTGGAATGGTTCAACCATGAACCCGGAGACGTAGGCAATTGCCGAACTCCGTAATCAATCTGTGTGCAATTGTCATTATTGTCTTGCATTATTTTAAATTGATTACTTAAAAGGAGTAAATTATCGGCAAATAATTAAAGCCTATAAGGGTCCGAGATCAGGTAGTAATAATCTGATTATTTTCGGATCATGTTTGGTATCAGAGTTGGTTTAGCTCCATATTTTTTTTTCAGTAAATCTGATTAACAAAGTGATTGCTTCAAGTTGGTGCAGTTGGTTCAATTTGTGTGAACAGGGTACAAGTGCACTATGGGCAAGATGTCTAAACAGGCAAAGCTCGATGAGATTGAAGCTTATAATCACCAGATCCAGGAAGAGAATTCTCTCCTGCGATCAATGTATTACTCCTTGGAAGAGGAGTATGCTCGTTTGAAATCGGAACTGCAAACCAAGGATGAGCTCTTGGCAAGGTTGCAGTGTGGTGATCAAAGGAAGGAAATACCTTCAACTTCGAGATGCGTGACTGACCATGGCGATGATAGGCGCACCGTAAGTTGTTCACCACGGAATCTTCTTCTTCCTCCCATTCGGTTTTGGATTCAGGTAATGAAGTCTTTGGTTTGTTTGAAAAGCATACTAGAGGCATTGGATCCAAGTTACTAGATAAAATGGGATTTTATGGAAGAGGCCTTGGTAAAAATGGCCAAGGCATTTCTAACCCAATACAGGTCGAGGATTGTCCTCGTTTTGCAGGTTTGGGTTATCCTAGTGCGGGAATGGAAATTGAGAATGCTCCAAGAACACCGATAGGAGACAAGCTTCCGAAAGCAAAGTGAATACCCCACTAGTCCTGCAAGAAGATTTTGAGCAAGAAAGTTGTGCTTTGTCGTCATAGGCAGGATGTGGTAAGAGAAATCAATGAAGAGGTAATGAGATTCCACCTCCAGTTTCTTACCATAATTATAAGCACAATAAAACTTTTGATCCACTTTTTCAACTTAAAAAGTATGGTTATGATTTTCAGAAGATGTGGAATTCCTTTCCATGTACTTTTTGTGGATTGCATAATCATTCAATGGCCATATGCTAGAAAAGAAGGAACCGATGAAGAAGTTGATGTCGCTTGTCATCAGAACACGTCAAATCAGAAAGACCAATCTCGTCATGTAGAGTCGAGAAATGGCAAAAAGAGTTCCTCATCCCGAAGAAGGAGTTTAAGAGGAATTTTTGTGCTCATTGCCAAAGGAATGGGCATCGGTGGAAAATTGCTGGAAAATGCATCCATCTCGCCATCAGAGTAATGGCAAGCCAAAGATGGAATGGAGGCCTATTGTAAAGGCAAAAGAGGTTTCTACTCCACCACCAGTTGACAATTCAACCCAGGACCAGGTAATACCTGAAAGTGAAAGTCCTTTAAAATGGGTAAGTCAACAATTTTTCAATTATTTATTACATAATTCAGAATGATGAATCATATGCGATATTAAGTTTGGAGATAAAATTTTGTGAGGAAATGCCGAGAGAAAGGTTTACAATTCTCGGTGGATTTTCTTACTTAGAAAATTTAATTAAATGCTCCAAACATATCTCCTAATCAGTTGGTGAGTACCTGTTACAGCTTGGATACGGAAATAACTCATATAGAGCTTGGAGATTGATCTCGCCATTTGTGCAGAGACATTAGAGCTCATGAGAGATCAGCTCGAACTTCATTCTGTGTAGAGGCATTGTGACCATGTAGCAGAATGGTAGTTGAATCATTGTTGGCATTGACGTTGGGTCGGAACTTCGTTCTTCGTGTAGAGGCATTGCAACCGTGCAAAGAGAATGAATGGTACCGATATTGTATGTCAACAAGAAGAGGTCTCAAAAGATCAGCTCGAACATCATTCGGTGTCAAGGCATTATGACCACACATACGAATGATAGCTGATCAATAGACTTAGCATCATGCATCGGAGGCTCGAGGTCTTGAAAAAGGCTTAGCATCATGTATCAGAGGCATTAAGGTCTCTAAGAGACTTAGCATCATGCATTGGAGGCTCGAGGTCTTGAAAGAGGCTTAGCATCATGTATCGGAGGCGTTGAGGTCTACAGAGACTTAGCATCGTGCATCGGAGGCTCGAGGTCTTGAAAGAGGCTTAGCATCATGCATCGGAGGTGTTGAGGTCTGTAACAGACTTAGCATCGTGCATTGGAGGCTCGAGGTCTTGAAAGAGGCTTAACATCATGCATCGGAGGCGTTGAGGTGCAGGGGACAAGGCATTGTCCATCATTGACATCGGATCAATCAAAGCTCTACGTAACATGGAGTTCCTTCAAACCAGTTCAGATTCTACAGAATCAACTCGGAGCCAGGAGCTGTGTTATAGAGTAAAAGAAGATCCTTGTTGTCAGATATCAAGAAGCTTAGTACCACACAAGGAGCGTTGAGGTTTCATTCGAAACTTAGCACCATAAAGCGGAGGTGTGGAGGTATTCTTCTTGATATCGAGAATGGTGTAGTGGAAGCGTCGTGGGGCCATAACCCACAGGTCCCAAGATCGGAACAGAGTTATCGAAGTGATAAGGTTAGAGGAGAAGACCCAAGGGTCTACTACAACAAAGACTTCCAAGGTGGCAAAGAGTTTTCGTGATTCAGACAGATGGAAGCTTTTTGGGACAAAAGCTTTTCTCAATGGGGAGGTGTGATCAGGGGATCATTTTGAAAGTTCCCTAAACATCCCTAAATGGTGTTAGTGCAGAAGATCATCTTGAGAGCTTTCCAACGACTGTAAGAACGTGACAAATGGACATCGGGAGCTCTAGATATGTCCGGTCAAAGTTCAATCAATGGAAAGTCAACTCTAGTCAACTGGTCAATATTGGACCAATGGCACTGTGACACATGGTGAAAAGGCAAAAGGGAGTTGTTTGTTGGTTTTTGATCACCGGTCTTCGACGAGCGTAAAAATGGTGCATGGGAACAAGAGGCTCAACTTTTATTACGGAGGGGAGCCCGACCACCGTGTGGACTATGGTATTATCACCAACGTGGTGGGTCCACAAGCCACCACGTGGCTTGCCACCACTCGTCGAATTCGATCGATTTGCCTATCGGGAGACAACAAGTGGAATATATGCTATTTATTGAGTTAATTATTTCTATGCCACATTGTATGGGTTGAAATTATATTATCTTGGTAAGTCCACTTTCCAAATGCCACATATATATATTAATGTTTAAACATTAGTATAAACCGCCACATGCTTTTGCCATACGTGGAAGCTTCCACGTGGAGGAGGAGTGAAGTGGTGGTAGGGAGCGGCAACAGTTAATGGTATGCGTGGTATTAATCCACGTGGAGATGGGGGTGGTTATGCTCCAAAGTGGTCCATTGACCACTTTATACATGCACGTGGAAAGGCTTAATAAAGCCTAAACTATTATTCCACCACTTCCATATGGGATTTTATCCCATTAAGTATTCAATGCCGCCCATTATTGGGAATTTTTATCCCAATTTCTATGTACGGCTAAGGCTAATATTAGCCTTAAGATAATATGTATTGCATTTTTAAGGGCCCTAAAATTATATAAATAGGGTACCTAGTTCTTTGTAAACACACACATTACACACAACTCAAGCTTATTATTTGTTAAGCTTGTTGTGACACACAACCCGAGCTTATTATTTGTTAAGCTTATTTGTGGGATGTGTCAATAGGTATTGTCTATTGGCCTATTATTTTAGGCAATAGTAGATGAAATATTTGTGATTGGGAGTAAATTATAAACTACCCAATAGGCCCATTGAGCCACACCAATTACTTGCAAATCTTGGATTGTCGACCGGAGTGCTAGCTTTGCATTGATAGCGTCGGGAAGGCTGATCGAAGCCGAAGGAGATTGTATGCCAGGAAGGTGGAAGTCGGGTGCTATTTTTCACCCTTGTCGTCCGAAGGTCTGGTTATTCTTCTAAGCAAGTTTAAATAGTTTCCATTAGGTTTTCTTGTGAAAGTACTATTGTAACTTACAAGTTTTGACTAGTGGAACGGTTCGACCATGAACCCGGAGACGTAGGCAATTGCCAAACTCCGTAATCAATCTGTGTGTAATTGTCATTATTGTCTTGCATTATTTTAAATTGATTACTTAAAAGGAGTAAATTATCGGCAAATAATTAAAGCCTATAAGGGTCCGAGATCAGGTAGTAATAATCTGATTATTTTCGGATCACCAACCAAGAACATTGAGGAAGCTCAAGACCGTTCGATAGAAACCAATGATGATCTAATCATTTCGATAAAGTGAAATGCCCAAATGGAAAGTGAAAGGGCCAAAATCAAATCTCTATCACAATAGACCCAATGTTCTAAAAATGGCAAATGACTTGGTTTCCTTGAAGAAATAGTTATCCCAAATAACAATGCAGAATGCTCCAATGAAGAAAAATCCTCCCAATCAACCAAGGATTTCTCCACCTCCTTGTCAGCTCGTTCTTGAAGCACCACCAATCAATGCCACCTTGTGATGCCGAAGAACCGGAGGAGGAAGCAGAATTGAAGAACTCCGAAGAAGAAAATGTAGAGGACTATGAAAACTATCTTGAGGTCGAGGAATTTAATGGTGATACACATAATGGCCTAACCGAGTACATTGATGATAATGAAGAAGTTCCGGTTTCTCATGTGTAGTTTTCACTCGCGCACACCCAAGAAAGTTTCTTCATCCTCAACATTCGGTAAAGGACAAGAAGAAGAAATAATATTCTCCTTCAGAGGTCCCATAAAATAAAATCATCAGTAGAGGATCACCACTACCACCTTCGATGGAGTCGGATAAAGAAAAAGAAAACCCACTTTCTAGAAAGCATCATGCTTTTGCCATACCAAGTAAGTCATCTAATCATTCTCCCAGCTTTCAAAGGTTACTAAGAATAATTCTCCTTCAAATTTTGTTCTTGCAAAAACAACTAAGGTGCCATCAAAACCTACATTCCCATCTCATACCAAGCCAATTACTACACTCGTGAAAGAAAATTCAACACCCAAAGTAGCAAAGCCTTCACCATGCAAATATTTTGTCATTCCCGAACCTCTTTCTTTCCCACCATAACCCCATTTGACTTTGTATAACACGCAAGTAAAACTAAATTCCGGCTCTTAGAAATAGAATACCTACAAACGCATCCTGCCCAATTTGATAGGTTCATCGTTGTAGTGTGTGGTAGTAATCATATAACCTTAGGTCCAAGTTCTTAAGGATTACTCCCCACACTATCCACACCACCTTCTCAAAACATGCTAGCCCTCGGTGCCTCCAAAACCAACAGGGTAAAACCTTTCTACCACCGGTCACTCCTCATTAAAGTATTTCAGCTAAATAATTGTATCATAGATTTTGGAGCCTCACATAATGTGATGCCCGTTAAAGTTGCAAATTATCTTGTCCTCACCTTGACCCAGAAATGGCACCTAATATTCAATGGAATCCAAATAAGTTCCATTGGTAGGAAGAATCAAAGATGCACAACTAGCATTAGTTGATTTTCCAGACAAGAAGGTGCCTCGACCATCTGGTGGCAGACATCCCACATCCTTTGGCATCTTTATTGAGCGAATATTTTGCGAAGACTTGGGTGGATAAATAAAAATGGATTGATCATCTGTAACTATTCCAGAGAAAGGTGAGATGAAGAAGTTACTTCCAGTAAGAAATATGAAGTTCAAAGTATGAAATTCTGATGATCCAAAGGAAAACATCCTTTTTCAAGATAGCAAGCTAGGAACTACTTCCTCACATCGAAAAAAATGAGAACTTTCCACTTCTTATAGAGGAGGAATAAGATCAATTTTGGATGATGCAATTTTATGTTAGTCATTCTAGTTCAGGTTCATGAATGGGCATGGTGTTGTACTCTCCTTCCAATGAATTGTACCCATTTTCCTACAAGCTGTAATTTGATAATACGAATAACATGACGGAGTATGAAGAACTCCTCGTAGGCATGGGTGTGGGTGAAGAGATGGGAATCAAGAAATTGAAATGCAAAGGTGATGTGGAGGTGATAGTAAAACAATTTCATAAGCAATATCAAGTGAAAAATCCAAGACTCGGCATTATAGAAATAGAGTATGGGATTGCATTGAATATTTCAATGCATTTTCCATTGAAGCTATCCCAAGAGAAAAGAATGAAAATTTTGATTATCTTGTGGTGTTGGCTTCCCTATTGGAACCTCATCCTTCTTTTGGTAAAGAAAAGGTGACCATAGAAATGGTATTCATGCCTAGTGTACCAGATAATGCAAATCATTAGCAAGTCTTTAATGACGATAACCAGATCCTAGAATTTTGGAACAAAGGGATAATTTCAATAATCTCTTCTTTGAAGGAAGCAAAAATCCACACCAAGAAGCGGTAGCCAAAGAAGAGAAAGAAGGAATTGAAGGTATTGATGATGAAGGAGTGATCAAATTGAAAGGGAACAAGATTCCCAAAGGCCTAGTTTCTTTGGAAGACCTCTTTGATAAACATGAAAAATTCATTCAAGCACCCCAGAGGAGAAAAGGATGGTCAATATTGGAAAAAATTTCTCAACCGGGAGAAGAGAAGTTTTGTTGCATTGCTCAAGAAATATTCAAATGTTTTTTCCTACTCTTATGATAAACTTAAATCCTTCCAACCAAAGGAAATGCATCACTCGATTCCTTTGAAGCAAGATTTTAATTCATTCAGTGTAAGCAAAGGCCATATAACCTAAAGATTATTGATAGCATTAAAGAGGAGTTAATGAATATTCTCAATGCAAGAATCATCTTTCCCATCTACTACTCAACATTGGTGGCCAACATTGTGCTAGTACGAAAGAAGAATGGTGAAATAAGAATATGCAAAGATTTCCATAACTTTGAACTAGACATCACTTTGAAAGATAATTATCCTCTCCCTATTATGGACCACATTTTGTAAGTAGTCACTAGATCTAAATTGCTTTCATTACTTAATGGATTCTTAGGGTATAACCAAATCAAAGTGGTAGAAGAAGATCGCACTAAGACAACCTTCACAATGCCTTGGGAACTTTTACCTACAAATGTAGAATGCCCTTCACCCTAATCAATGTGGGAGCTACATTTCGAGGGAAATGGATTTGGCATTCAAAGATTTAAAACATTACTTTGTCATATATCTTGATTATCTCACAAAGTGTTTTCAAAGAAGAGGGGAGGTCATATCCATCACTTAGAACAAGTACTTATAAGGTATAGAAAACATGACATATCACTAAATCTCAAAAAGTGCATTTTTGGAGTCACGGGAAGCAAGTTACTAGGGAAAATTGTGAACAAGCATGGAGAAAACATTATTCTTGAGAGAGTACAAGCCATTCAAGCACTATCTCTACCCATAAGAAAGAAAGGAGTTCATTCATTCTTCAGAAAGGTGAATTTTCTTTATCACTTTGTTCCTGAGTTTACTTGAATTGACAAAGCACATCACCACCATGATGAAACCATAGGAAAAATTCAAATGGCACAATGAAGGTAAGGAAACATTTTAAGAGATCAAAAAATCTATTGCCAAGGCCCCGACTCTTGTGTCTCCATATTTCAACAAAGAATTCATCATGTATTGTTATGCATCAGAACATACACTCTCTGTTGTTCTTGTTTAGAAAAATGATGAAGGCATGGAAGAACCTATTGCTTTCATGAGTTTTCCATTGAAAAATCAAGAACTAAATTAAAGCTAATTATAGAAGCAAGCCTATGTAGTGGTCAAGGCTGTAAAAAATTTCAGGTTTTATATCCTTAATTCTCATACGGTGGTGATGGTCCCCGGTAGTGCAATCAATTCCATCTTAACACAGCAAGATCCTGGAGCTAAAAGAGGAAATTGGATTGTAAAGACTCAAGAATATGACTTGGATATTTGACCCTCCAACCTGGTGAGGGGAAATGGTTTGTGCAGGTTGATTGCTGAAGATGAAACACTCAAAGCTCAACACGGTGAAGAAAATTTTGCTTGCTCAACTTGTCCCGTAAAAAAATCCACAAGTTCTTTTTGTAACCACTATTGATGAGTGGTATACTGATATTTCTTATTACTTAACTTATAGAGAATTCCATCCTTATCATGATTACAAGAAAAGGAGAAAACTCAAGCTAAAGGCAACAGATTTTTAATATGGAATCATGCACTTTACTGAAAAGAGGCATGGATGGATGCTTCCTCAAAGTGCGTAGATAAAGAGCAACATGAAAAGTTTCTTAAATCATACCATGACCAAGTGTGTGGTGGACATTTTTAGTGATGATAACTACATACAAGATCCTCTTAGGAAGGTATTATTTTTCCACCATCTTTGTAGACACTCAAGATTGGGTTTCCAAATTTGAAGCATGCCAATAATTCATTGGGAGACGACAACTTACTACACTATTTCTCAAGCTAGTTGTTATTGAAAAACCATTTCAGAAGTGGGGGTGGATTTCCATGGCATTCTAAATCCTCAATCAAGTGTGGGGAACACCTTTGTGCTCATGGCGACAGATTACTTCACCAAGTGGGTAGAATCCATTCGCCAAGCAAGCCAATACGAAAATAATATGCAACTTTGTCAAGGAGAATATCATAGTACATTTCAGAGTGCCACAGAAGATTGTAGCAGATAACGCTACCTATTTCTCTTCAAGGGAGTTGACTAAGTTTTTCTATGGCTAAAAATCTCTCTATCTCATTCTTCTGACTACTATCCATAAGGAAATGGACAAAGTCAAATCAAGCAACAAGAACATCGTGACCATTATCCACAAGCTTGTAGACAAGAACCAAAGGAATTGGCACAAAAAGTTATACGATGCATTGTGGGTGGACAGGATCACTCCCAAGAAGGAAATAGGTATGTCACCATTCCAACTGTTGTATGGAGTCGAAGAAGAAATCCCCCTCACAATTAAGACACCAACTCTCAAGTTTATACATGGAATAGAAGATGGGCGATCTGATGATTCCATTAAAAAGAGAATAGTCTTTCTTGAGAAGCTATAAGAAAATAGACTCAGAGTGGTGGACCATAACAAAGAGCACCAAAGGTTGAAAGTAAAGAAAATATTTGATAAGAAGGCCAAAGCGAGAGAATTAAAATTTGGAGACTTCATCCTGCTATGGGATAAGAGAAGGGAACCAAAAGGAATCCATGGAAATTTTGATTCATTATGGCTCGGCCCATTCTAGATTCATGAAGCTTGTGGTGAGAATTCTTTTCTACTCATATTTGGATGGAACGCCACTGGAATTACCTTGTAGTGGGAAATACCTAAAATTTTATCATCATTGAAAGCAGGTTATCCCCCACCTTGTACCATAGGTTATTTCTAGGTGTGTTTCCCCTTTTTTGTGTGTCGTGTGTTTCCTTTCCATCGGTTTGTGTGTGTGTGTGTGTGTTTCCTTCTTCCAATCTTTCTTTCTAGAAGTTGTACATGACTCTGCAAGGCCCAATGGATAAGGCACTGGTCAACAAATTATATGGTCTAAAGATTGAGATTCTGGATTCCCATGTCATGTCTTCGCTGCACTTAGTCCATGCCATGTCCCCAAGCTAGAGCCAGTTGTTGTCATGCAAATGTGCAATAGGGAAATTGGAAGTTTCCAAGCATGACAACTATACCCCTGTGCCAAAATTTTCATGTTTTATCATTCCTAGGCACCCCAAGTCAAATCCGTCATTCTGGTCACCCCTAGGTGATTTAGGAATGTCTATTCATTCCCCTTAGGTGATTTTAGGGAGTTATGAAAGATGTTATCTTTTGGCAATATTGGGAAGGGCTATTATTGGCCTTCCCAAGACTAGATCAAACCCTATTGAGTAGAACGGAAGGGAAAAATTCAACATGGAGGTGAATTGAAGACCTTATAACATCATGGAAATTATTTTGGAAGGTTTGGGGAAGTTTTGAAATACTTGGAGTAGTCTAGATTAAAAACAGGGTTCACAAGCCTAGGCAATACACATGCCTAAAACAATTATTGGGCTTCAGAAGAAGATTCCGGGAGCTCCGTATGGATTTATAAGTAAAACAAAACATAGCCATAAATAGGATTACAATACCTACATGATGGTGAAATAATATTTTTCACAATACCTTGGTGCGTATATTTGGTAGGAAATTATTCTCAAACACAAGTGGAGGTTTGAAATAAAAATCCAATTTTTTAGGAATCATATTGTTGAATAAAGACATTAAACCCCCACCATTGGATCTAAAATTCCATTTCTAGTCAGGATAATATAAAATTTCACCTATAAATTCCACCGGGAGCTCAAGTTATCATCGTTCCAAGTTACCCTCTCAAAGGCAGTTTAGAACTTAGTCATTTTTCTAGAGGACATGTGTCAGGACTAGGTTCTTGACAAGATTTCATGTCCCTAACATCCCGAGGTTAGGTACAAAATCCTTGGAAAAAAATTTCCCATCCCCATGTGACCTCTGGGACCCTCATATGACCTCCGAGACTTGACAGATTCGGCCACTTCCTGGTGCATTTTTGGAGCATCCATTCCATATTGTTGGATCAAGCACCATGTGTTAGCTCCAGGACCACCGTGGAAATTGATGTCCCTCACATCTCTAATTTCAGGGACATAAATCATGGAAAAAATCTCCCATCCCCTATGGGGAATCTTTTGTCACCCACGTCACCAACTTTCAGCCCCAGTGCATTTTTGGGCATTCATTCCACTGTCGTTAGATGAAGTGCCACGTGTCAACTCCAGGGACCACCATGGAATTTTATCTCCCTCACCTCCCTAAGGTCGGGGACATAAAACATGGAAAAATTCACCCAGCCACTATGGGAGTCTTTTTGGAAATCCATGTGACCAGCTTTCAGCTCCCAGTGCTTTAAACAAGCTTTTCTCACCTTCATTTCTGTCGTCGAAACATCGCCATGTGTCACTCTAGGACCATTGTGGAATTTTATGTCCCTCACCTCCCTAAGCTCAGGGAATTCAAACATGGAAAAAGGAACCCATATCCTATGGAAAGTCTTTTGGACATCCATGTGACCAACTTTTAGCTCTCAGTGCTTTAAAGCAGCTTTTTTCACCTTCATTCCTTGTCACAAACACTCCATGTGTTAGCTCCAGGACCACCATGGAATTTTATGTCCCTCACATCCCTGAGGTAAGGGAAATCAAACATGAAAAAATTATCCAAATCTTCTCCCTCCTTCGATTCAAAATTTTAAAAATCTAACTCGTCAAGCTCGATGCTTTAGTGCTTTCAACTACTTCCACTCCCGTGCACAGACAATCTTCATCCTTCCTCTGCAAATTTCTTCCATCACTCCACCAAAGAAAAAAATCAGAATAGATCAAAATCAGAATAGATCAACCAAGGAACTGAAATACCTTTCCCATGGTGATAAATAGGTCTCGGGGAATTTTCATCAAGATAAGAAGGAGAAATGAAGAACAACAAAGAAGAGAACAATAAAATCTCCATAGCCAAAAATGGAAATCAAACAAATCCTAAACCAAAGTGCATCACAAGTAAGCCATTTGTTTTTGTTTTTCCTCTTTCCAAGAACATCAAAAAAATAACCTCAAACTCTCCTCTCGTGTGATAGAGCATTCACAATGAAGAAATCTCCTTTCCGGCTCAACAAAGAAAGAAGTGGGATTTCCCATCAAACCGGTTGTCGGATTGAAGTAAGATCACACGTGAAGCACCAAAAAAACCCACATCAGAAATATAATTTTATTTGCAAACAGAGGATAAAACAAGACCTATAATTTTGAGGTCCATTAATGGCTGCCACATCTAGAAGCATTGCCCAGTGTCTGAAAAATTAAAACTTTAAAATCTCCTAGACTATTAAGCGGGTGGGCCCAAAATTTCAAAGGGGTGATATTGGGAAAAAAACCATATAAAAAAAAATTGTTCTATATCAATCCAAATCCCAAAAGCCAACTTTCTAAAATTAGCAAGTCTACTACATAGAACTATTTATTTCAAGAAAGTCATCAGAAAGAATCTACGAAGGAGACAAAGACATTGGAGGTGTACTACAAACCGAGAATTCACTAGAATGGAAATTTTTGGCACTTACTAAAAATAAAGTGGACCCTTGAGCACTTGCTTAAAAATATAAATTTAATCTAAGAGGAATGAGGAATGTAGGGGAAAGAGGAAAAGCGAGACCGAACATCCATTTGAAGATCGGGGACTTGAATTTTCACACTTACTAAAAATAGTTACTTTTTCTAAGGGAGACATGAAGCTGAAGTGAACGGGTTAGAAGCCGACATAGCCCTTCACTGCAGTATGATGTGGAATAAAATGATATATTTTACATGAACTTGAATGACCTTAAGACTTGCATGGCCTCTAAGGACCAAAGGAGGATCAAATACCATTTATTCACAAGTGGCTTGTTTTTGTTGCAGGACACCTAGTTTACGTGTAGAGTCTCGAGTTAGTCCTAGCCTACTCTTTCCACTACGAGATCAAGACACAAATCATCAGAGCTAACAATGGTACAATAGTGGTGGTCATCATCCCTAGGATTATTTCACTTTCTCTGTAGATACGACATCCCCAAGCATGGTCTTCATCTCAAAGGATAGGGCCATGCATGATTGGGAAACAATGGATTCATATGTCCAAGGAGTAGCGCTTGGCTCATGGTTGAAAAACAAGAAGAAATCCCTCCAGGATGCCCAAGAATCTTCTAAGGTGTGAGTTCCAAGAAGGGTATTTTGATGTCATCACTCTCCTCAATAAAGTTATGGGTGAAGTAAGCACGAGATACTTCTAAGGCTAGATGGGCCTTTCCAAACTGACAATAATCGGCTGCAGAATGAAAGCAAAGAATTGACTAGGGGAAGATCATCAGCGATAATCTCCATCTGTAACTACTCTAAGTGTTGATGACAAAGAAGTTCTACATGAATTCTTACCTATTCTATCTTGTTGCAAGCTCAAGATCAATCAAAGGATTGGCTCTCATGCGAGAACATTATTGCTAAGGTACCACTCGCATTCAATAAAATTCCTCATTTTGTAATGGAGGAGAGTAATAGGCATTTCACTCATGTGAATGATGCATTCACTATGTACATGGTCCGAAGCTTAAAAGGGGGTCTTGAAGCTAGGATATCACCAAAATCGACATGCCCGATTAAGGAGTACAACTCTTACTTCATAAAATTCTTAGCATTATCCTACATACTCTGTAGTGCCGACTAGGACAGAACTTTTTTTTAATAAAAACAAAAAAATTGAAAATAAAGTGTGGATGTATGCTGGCAAGGATGAGGGGATTGATGGGATGGAACATGGGCTCTCGGACAAGGATATTGGCATCCTATGTAGCCTGTAGCCTTGTCATTCTCATTGCACAATATTTTAAGCACTTTATTTGGGATCCTATGTGTAAACCACGTGAAGCCGGATTTGCGTTGAAAAGTTTGTAGAAATCAAATGGTGCCAACGAGTGCATTTCCCACTTAAAAGAAAAATTGTTAAACTAACAATGTGTTGCGTGGTGAATGGGGAATATTGTGGAGATAATAATGACAGTGAATGTGCCCTTTCCTACTAATCTACTCACATCTCTCCAAGATCTATCCCTTTCACCCTTTCTTTTCACGTGGAACCCAACTATTGCCAACTGAAGCATTATCTGGATCGTTGCAGCCATCCTTTCATTTTGGACATAACAGGCCACCAGGATATGAAACTAATGTTGGCAGATTTGGGTATGGGGTAGGCTCATCTCTTCTGACATGTGGAAGGGTGCATATAGATATTCAACCAGATCAATTTACTAAAAGCTATGTGCCAAGCTGAGGTTTTATCAGATGCTACTGGTTGGAAGTGCTTGGGCAGACGGGAGGGAGAAATGTGGAAGCATGCACTTGGCATGTGAGCTATTCGAATAAATGCCTGAAAACATTGTGGCATCGTGGGCTGCACCAACTATAGGGAATTTAGAAAACTATGTTTTTGTCCTTTCAAAAGGCATTAGTAACTTTCAAGAAAATGCATTTGTAGGTGTAGAGCCTCCTGCCCTTTGCCAACTTCCTAGCCTATGCCAGATAGAGGAATTTTATCAGATATTGTATTGCAAGTTTCCCTGGCTAATGTGGATGAGTAAACTGGGAGCTTGTGTCTATGTCAAATGGGATCTTTAGGATTGTGTTGGGAGCCTCTTTTAGCTTGCCCCCTCTACTTGATGCGGTTTCCCTGGGATTTGTAGTGGAAGGTATTTGCCATTTTGGATGCCTAGCTGGATGCGTGATCTATCTAACAAATGCCTCGGGAGATGTGGTCATATGGAATATACCCAAACATGTAAGATTATTCTCTTGTATTAGACAGAATCTTGTAGTTCCAATGGAGGGATTTCTAGTATTTGCATGACCAACTCTTGTTGTATTGTGCCTACAATAAGACTGTCTTGGGTGTGTATGGATTTCTTAGTCATGCTGGCTATCTTGAGGGAGCTACAAACTTTATTGTCCAACACCATTTAAACATGTTATTTTATTGTTGGTTTGGTGCAAAATGGGTTCGTTGGGAAAGCTTGAGGATTTCGAGCAAAGGCAAAATGGTAAAATTGTGGATGCTCATGATCTATTTGACAAAATGCTTAAGGGAGATGCTGAACCAAATCCTACGGTTTTGACCGGCTTTGTTCTCTAGGCATGGTTCATCTCCCTTATCTTTCATAACTCTTGTACTTTATTTTTCATTTGCAACTTATATATAATTTTAAAATATTAGGATTATAATACATTTAATTGTTTTATATTAACTTGTTGCAAAACAAAAAAAATGAAAATTAATGCGTCATAACTCACAAAATCAAAATAACCCTATTATATCAAACCATGAACTTCAACCCTCATTCTGAGGTGATTTAGAAAACTTCCTACCCAACTAGATCACCTCAATATTGTTTTATCGACCAGAGACAAAATTGACTTCCCAGAAAAATGTTGACCATCTCCTGTTTAAATAGATAATTTTGCATTTTTGGAGACTCGTTAAGTACCCTTCGTAACTCGAAAATGGGATGTTAAGCTTCATTCGTGTACCTGGTTATGTGAGGAGTCACCTTAACCTTTGGTTTGACCCCGAATGAACATTTGTGATATTTTTGATGCCATACTAGGAGCAATGTTACACCGTTTTGTAGTTGTAAGAAGCTACTAAAACTATAAAGTTGGCTTTCATTTTGAACCATCATTTGAAACCTGGATAGAGAAATTATTATCTATCTTCGCTAACCTTTAGTGTTTTTACTAGAAAATTACATAGAACATTCAGTTTAGGGAAAAACACTTTTCTGTATAGTTTGGCAAAGCCATTTTGTAGGCCTCTGGTCAGTAGTTTGACGGGTCAAACTGGACCAATTACGACTTGTCACTCCAGAAAACTTGTCACCATTTGAAAATGGTTTTCTAGTTCTCAATCCATCAACTCTAATGAATTCTCCTTATATAGGGGAACTTGTAGGAAGTTTCTCGTTGCACGTTCATCCATCGAACGTCAGTTTTGGACGTGGTTTTCTAAGCCCTCGAGCTAACTTTTGTTCATTTGCAACTGGGACAATTACGACCAGTGGCCCCAGAAAACTAGCCACCAAACGTAAACCATTTGCCAGTTCCAAATTCTGTCAGTTGCTATGAACTCTTGGTATATAAGTGGACACATATAAATTTAATCATGGTGTGTTTGCTCATTGGAAGACCATGTTTGAAAGTGGTTTCTTAGCCTCCAAGCCCATTTTGAACGTTTTTGTAGTTAGCAAGAAAATGTAAAAATAGAAAGTTGTGGGACCCTCGTCGGGTTGCCAAACCACCATGGAAAATTTTGACACATGTAAATAACTATTTAAAAACTCTATAGTGTAACTTGTTGTTTGAAATAGAACTTTGGACAAAATGGTGTTTTCTCTCTCTTCCCTTCTCTTTCTCTCTCTAGGTTACGAAATGAAGTGAAATGAAATGTAATGAATACATGTCTCTAAACCCTTTATTTTGATTACAAATTGTAATTATTATTATATGTAAATGGAAAATGAAAAAAATGTTAATTATGTTAGATTAGGGTGGATGCCATGCCAGCGATTTATTACTCGATTTCATGCTCATGTGGTTTTACAGGATGCGAGGATGAAGGTGAAAAGGCGATGTGTAATTCATTAATTATCATTGTAATTTATATAGTTCATTGTTAAATGAATATATGTATAATGTAGTCTCATGTTACAGAAGGTTATATTTGATAATTTGTTGATATGTATGAGATGCTAGTTTTTAGGGATATCTAGGAAATGTGTATTTAATCATAGGTTCAATTTGATTCATAGTACGTATGGAAAAAGGTTTATATATATATATATATATATAAGGTAAATGAATTTTAAGTAATATCTTGTAGTGCATATTCAGTGTTTAATAAATGATTAATGAATCATCTTGTGCATTCTTACTTTGTAAATGTAATAAAGAGATTTAATCAAAACACTCAACCCTTGTATAATATCAGAACATAACATGTCTTCTTGTGTGATACTTTTACCGTAGAAGACATTGGAAACCGTAGAATGAACTTAAACTCTGCACTCGATGGAACCTCCTAGTTGGAGTTTACCGTCATAGTCGTCATGTTTAGCGACCTTGTCGTGAACCCATATTTTAGAAATGACATGGTCCAACTTTATCCGGAGTATGTGGTTTCCTTCTAGTGTTGGTAACCGTAAGGATAATGTCCTCTCTTCAGTTCTGACACCATGTTTGAGTGGTGGAGACCACCTTGGAAGTCATCGTATGAGTCCTTGTTCGAAGCAACGACTATTCAGTGTAACCTTACCATTTGTGGGGTAAGTAGAGCTAGTACTCCCTTAGTATCCTTTTGGATTGTTAGGTCTTGTGAGATAAGATCTAGAAATTAACTTCATCAGCAAATGAAATCCCTGTTGGATCCAGACGACATAGATGGAGGTTGTGAATTAGTTGTTCTAGGTCTTAAACTCTTGTTAATGAACTCCTTAGCTCCGCTCAGCTAAATGTGTTACCTTGGTTTCTATCAACATAACACCTTGGTCTTTTCTTGAAGGTGGTTTAGCATAAATATGTCCTCTTGCCTTAAACTCATATATAGTTGAGGGGTAGATCCTTAGGTGAAATTGGAATTAATCTAAACCTCAGTTGATTTGGATGTTAACTTAGGGTTCGTGTGTAGCTTCAAGTCTTCTAATCATATATGTCTTCAAGATGTTAGACAAACACTTCTGTAACTCCTTTTACAAGACAATGCTAATAATAAGACCATAATGTGATGTAAAAAGTAAAGCATATAAGAGTAAAAATGAGATTTGAGGTTAGGAATAATGCCACTCTTAGAGACCTTATAACTCAATTAAATATTTTCATTGTTTCAAAGAATATGAATTGCCTTGGTGTGATCAAACTTCGAGAAAACAAAAGATATATATAAATCAAAATGGAGTTCCACCAGTCATTGAATTAGAATAACTATGGTAGGGAAATAACTTTTTCGTGATTGAAAAAAGTTTTTGGGAAAACGCTATCTTGTATCTAAATCTCCCTTAAACCCTAATACTATTATATGGACATCAAGTCAGATCCACTTGAGTTGTAAGGGTGAAAGGTAGACATTGATTAAATGTTTGAGAAGAATATTCTTAATATAAGAACAAGATAACTAAGAACTTTATAAGCAATTTGAATTATGCCAAATAAGTATGTAAGATATCGAAATTTTCTTAAAGGATAAAAATCCATCTAAAAAGGGTCAAACTATAATTTAAATGTGGAATGAACTTTAAAAAACGTGTATGTGAAAAAAAAAAAAAAAAGACAAAATCAGCCTTGTGTAAAAATGTTCCTAGAATGCTAATCGTAATTAAGATGTAATCATGGTAATGATGTGTGTGGGCCGATCAATCCTTGGGTCCCTTTTCTTGTTGTTTGGGTCATTGCTAGTATTTGTTCATTTGGAAAAGTGTGGCATCAACATGTCTATGGTGTTGTCATGTGTCTATGTAAGTTGATGACTTGTAAGTGTCGTATGCGTCTTTGATTTTTCCTTACTTGGAGCCTTGTGGCGTTGTGTGGTGAGCAATGTAAGTCAAAAAAATTATCCTAGTATTTTCACTGTTGTTTTTGTGTGTGTAAAAATGGGGCGTTACACATACGAGTCGTTGGCTTTCAACTAAGTTCCACTAAAACAACCTAAGTGCCTCAATGACCAGATTATATTGTTCAAGAACTACAATGTAGATCACTCAAGTGAATAACAAGCTCAGAAGAAGGAGAAATAAATTTATTTCATTCCCTATATCTCTAGGGGAGTTCATGTGCAAAAGCTCAAATGACACATCTCACTTGGAGGATACTTTCACACATTTGACTTTGCATTCCTATATCGTCAGCATAACTTTGACATTCGAGTACATCCCGACTCATTCTATGTCTCGTAATTACAACATGATCCACAAGTTGAGCACTACTAGGCCAACTATTTTTACAAGTTTGAAGTACGTGAAAAGGACCACATGAGGATGAAAATTAGTGAGATGAATAAATTCAAGTTATTTTGGTATGAATACATCTTGCATGATGATGGGACAGAGATGTACGATCCTTAGTATGTAGCAACTGTTGGTCGTCAAATAGGACTTCAAGAAGAGCAATAGTCAGGGGACAAGAAGTCCCTCCTCTTTAATGGGAGAGGTTCCCTTATTCAGAAATGAACCTATTTACACATATACAAGGCATGATTTTCTTGTGGAACTTGGATATTATGAAAGTGTTTTCTATAAGGATCATCAATCACAAAAGGACTGAGGAATGAAAATGTGAGAACAAGCAGAAAGGCACCATTCAGAATTATAGATGACAGAGTAATTCCTTATGCATGCGAGGTACAAATAATTGAATAAGATCATTTGTATCATATTAATAAGATGAAATTTGAAAAGACACAAAGTTCTCAGTAATAACATCTCGCAAGAATACAAAGCTTCTCATCATAATATAGACAAATGATCTAACAAGATTAAATGAATAGCTTAGGAATAAAGGAAACTAGATAGACAAAGAATGAAAAATCCTTCGTATTGATTTCGTTATGATTTATTTACACTTTCGGGAATAAGCCAAGTTCTTCCTCCTTCAAAATGGCGAAGAGAGGCCATTATATAGTTTACAAATTAGTTACTCTCAGAACTACTTCTTTTAACTAATGATTAGTTAAAGGGTCTGTAAATCGTAATACCTCAACTAATTACAAAAAATCCGAGAAAAATAAGGGGAAGAGAAGAGAAGAATTAGGAGAGAAGACAGGCGTTCAAGATTGGGAGGGACCCAATGATTTAAGGATCCACTGTCTGAATCTCTTCAACGCATCGGCTATGTCTCTGCCACGTGGGACTGATGTGTTGGCGGTAGACTGAGTCCAAAATCCGAGGCACTTCTCCATTTCCTTATCGAACTCGACATGAGTATGATAATCTTTATTGGCTTCCTCTATAGCCGATTGAAGAGAGCAGATCTCCTTCATCTTTTCCTTGGAAATGGAACTCTCCTTAAATAGATCACCTTTGACAAAAGCTCTGAATTGAGCTTTGATTTCTTGTAAGGAGAGAGGCACACCGGAAGTCTCATCATGAAGATGGCAATGTATATCTTTGAAGGCAGATATAACTAGTGTTTTGAAGGCCTCACCCTTCTGCCAGCTATTCCTTAATTCTCCCAAAGCCTCCTCCAGGACCTTGATCTTCCATTCCATGTTGTAGACCCAGGACTTTGACAAATTATCCTTTGTATCTTCAAAGACCTTGCTTGCCAATAAAATGTTTTCATCTGTTTGTCCCATGAGGTGGAGGTCTACTATGCAACTGCTCCAAAGTTTAAGTTCTTTATCAATGCTCCCAATAGTGGAGGAGAGCTTCTGTTGCAAATTACTCACCTTCCCGTGGAGTTTGAAGGCTTCATCAATGAAGTTTAATCTTGCTACTAGCATATCATCCACCATGGCCTCCATAGCCCTTCCATATACAGAATACTTGTGCATGTCTTTGATACTCTGTACTTCATCCTGGCTCAGAATTACAGGTGGTGGAAGAGTAGTCAATGGGGTAGGATCCAAAACTTTGTCCTTGGACAAAAGGGATTTGATGAAATTCGTAAGAATGGGCTTGTTCTTCCAATTGTTCAATGGTTTGCTATCCTTTCTCTACCCTCCCAATGACTCACGTGGATCAAGCTTCAAGATTGTGGATTTCTCCTTCGTGGCTAGACTCTCCCATGGGAATTCTCGAGAGTTCCGGATCGATGCCCGCAAATCTTGCTCGGCTTGTCTCGACTTAGATTTGGCTATCTCCAGGAATTGTTGGCCTTGAGCATCAGACACTATCCTGGAGGTAATTCTAGATTTTTTGGCGTGAGAAGGAGGAGTAGTGCCTAACAAGGCCGCCACAACATCAAAATTTGGTCCTGAGATCCGGAGGAAGACTTTCTCTTCCTACTGTCAACAAGAGGCTGCACCCATGCAAAAGAGGAGGAGGAAGAAGTAGGTGGGGCAAGAGGACCAAGAGACAGAGAACTCATGGTGCCCAAGGTTTGTACTACTGTTTCCTTGAGTTGAGATATGAGTGGAGCGCTTGGGGCTCCTGGTGTAGAGGAATCAATAGTGCTTGGAAGTTCAGTGCTCTGGACTTCTTTGTCCTTATCCATTGGGGCTTCAAGGGTGCTTGCAGGAGTTGGCACTTCACTTTCTTCACTTTCACTAAGAACAATAATGTTCTCTGGTCCCAAAGGCAATTTTGCATGCTTCCTCAGGGGGTCTTCCTCCACAGGCTCCTTTTTAACTTCTTTGACTTTCTTCTGATACACCTGGGTGGATGAGGAAGGAGTAGAGACTGCAGGTCCTTGAGTTGATGAGGCAGGAGGGGTTTGCACAGGTGCTTCTGATCTGGGTGTTGATGCTTCCCTTCTTGGTGTTGAAGCATCCTTGGAGGAGGATTCCCCTGAGTGCCTCCTAAGCTCGTGGACTCTCCTATCAAACCGATCTTGGTCCCGACTAAGACTAGAGCCAAGATTTCAGCCAAATCATCCTTCTCCTTTTAAACCAATCCAAGTCCTCCAAGGGAGTGTGTTTGACCACGTTGTCATATTCATATGAGTACAAAGTCGAGTTGTCATCCCGGAGCCCTTTAGGAACTTGGTACAAGCTGAGTTCTTGAATCAATTGTAGAGAAAACCTGCCGTAATGTCTCCTTCTTGCTTCAAAATCATCAACACAGTCAGCCCAATAATCCTCTGTGTCTGCCCTATGATGATAAGTGATCTTGATGTTCTGCTCAATAAAATTTTTCAAGTCAAAGCAAGTTCTTGGCCTGAAGAAATGGACAGTAATGGGAGCTAGGGCCCTTTCTATATTTTGTGCATCCAGGGCTATTTTACAGGTGTAGTTTCCCAAAGAGATGGGGAAGTGCAAACCAGTAATTTTCTTATCTCTGCAGGTTCTATGCAATTTGTCCAATTTCCTACACACTTCTATCAAGGCCATTTTGTCATTGCAGAACATAGGAAGCTTGAGAGGAGTGCTTTCACAGCTGTAAAGAAGCTTTGATATAGGAAAATTTTCTGAATTGAATAAAGTAGGCACCGTAGTGTACGATATTAGATTCATGGCTTCATCATAAAATCTCCTTGCGGTGTTGCTCTCTAGTAGCCTAACCATGTACATGGTGAAAGCATCATTCACCCTTCAGAAATTACCATTGTTGGTTTCCAGGGTGAACTGCAGTGATAGGCATACACGGGGTCATCCTTGTGAGCATCGATGTATGAAAAACCAAACCATTGCCTCGATGCTTTGCGTAGTATACATTAGGTATGAATTCATATACAATTTCTTAGTTTGTTGCACATTTGATAGTTGTTCTCCGCTAGATTCATACTAATGATCTCGACTCAGATTGATATTCGAGTTCCCTCGCACACCATATTGATAAGTGGGCACATCCGAAATGGAACTCATTTGTAGAGGGTAAACCCATGACCCGAGCCAAAAGCAGTAGGGATTATAAAATATGACAATTCTTCATTGAAATCCACATGGAAAAGAGTCTTGGACAGACGAGATGCCCCCTTCTTAGGGTTTTTTAGCCAGGACTTCGCCACCCGCGCCTTATAGTTATCACTATCTTGATCGAAAAGGGCCTGTGCTTGATTCTGGGAGATAACTATAGCATTGTCCATCTCAGGAATCCTTAGGGAAGTGCTAATGGTGGTGGCATCTAACTTGGCAATGAGTTCTCCATGCACGTTCGTTAGTTCACTTGAGTCGGGGCTGAAATGAGCTCCACAAGCGAGTACAATATCTGCACATTGTACTGAAATTGGGAAGCCACCGGCGAATGCCAAACCACTGTCATGAATCATCTATGCCATCATTGAAGGGTTTGTATCTGTCATCCTTGTCCAAAAAATCCCCAAAATCAAGGTGGAACTTCACCGTCCCCGATATCGGAATAGCAGACTCGAGTGGTTAAACTTGTTTTCGCCCTATAATTTGATCTTCATGTTGATAGTAACTCAGAGAGCAAAGTGCAAGCTAGACTTGGGATGGAATTGCAGAGGGAATGGATACACGCGTAGGAATTTTGGTTACAAGGGTTTGAGTAAAAGATAGCATGAAAGTAGTGTGTAAAAACGCATAGGGGAAGCTTGTTATATAGCCATTTAAGAGAGAGAAAGATAATCAATGCACATTAAATACATGTCTACCAAATTTGAAAAGAAAGATATTCGGGTAGAGCGGGAAAAATTAGCATGAATGGCACTTGGTTCATTTGGGACATGAGGGACGTGAAAGCACAAAGTACGTGGTTCGGCCGATTCAGGCGATGCGGGGAAAAGACGCACAAATGCTTTTGGGACATGCGGGGCGAAAGTACGTGAAATACATGAATCATTTGATTCGGATGAAAAGGAACAACGGGTGCAGGCGAACTTGGGACATGCAGACAAAATTTCCGACGGGCCCAAAATAACTGACTTCGGGTAACCGCCGATCGGGAACAGAGCCCAAATGAACCTAGGACACACAGGACAAAAATGTCCAACAAGCCCAAAAACACACAAAAATGACCCACAAAATGCAGATTTTCCCAATTTCCCCGACTTTTCACATTACCAAGACAACAGAAAAGACACTTAACCTCAAAATTTTAATTTTCAATTTCATAAAAGCAGGGGAATTTTGAGTGGACAATAGCTGGCTCCTTCTGGGGATGACTTGGCATAAATTCAAAGAATGAGACAAGGCAAGAATTTAGACAAACTTGGGGAAGTAGACCAGTACCTTATCCATTGGGCCACGGAGTCATCGAATCAAACCAATACAGAGGACAACACACCAAAACAACACACAAAAACAAGGGCAGGAAAGGAGGACACACACTATACAAAATATACAAAGGACTCCCTAATCACCTATGACTTGAACAATTTCAGGTACTGCCCACTATAAGGAAGTGGGAGAGAAGAACCATCCATATAATCAAGGTAAAAATAATTCTCACCAAAAGTGCATGATCCTGAAAAGTCAGAGCCAAAGAGAATCAAACTTGCCATGGTCAAGCTACGAGGTTCATGCCTTTTATCCCACAACAAAATAGTGTCTCCAACTTTGAAATCCCTGAACCTGGATTTCTTATCAAATAAGACTTTTACTTTCTGTTGGTGAGTAGATATCCTATCAGCAACTTCTAATCTGTCCTCATTCAATTTGTGAAGATACATGATTCTCTTATCCAAAGAATCATTGAAACTGGTATCTTCAATGGCCTTCATTAAATGCAGAGTTGGAAGCTCCACTGTAACTGGAAATTGGGCTTCTACTCCATATACTACCTGAAAAGGAGACATCCCAATGGCTCTCTTAGGTGTGATCCTATCTACCCAAAGAGCATCATAGAGTTTCTTGTGCCAGTTCCGTTGGGATTCATTGACTAATTTCCTTATTATGGCCACCAGATTTTTATTTGTTGATTCTACTTGTCCATTTCCCTGAGGATAGTAATCTAAGGAGTGAGCCAAGGAGATGCCATATCCATAGCAAAAATCCATCATCTCGGTTGAAGAAAAATTTGAAGCATTATCTGTCACAATCTTGTTTGGCACACCATACCTTACCAAGATGTTTTCTTTGATAAAACTACATACTACTTCTGAAGTAGTACTCTTTACTGGAATGGCTTCTACCCATTTGGTGAAATAATCTATGGTAGTTAATACGTGGGTATGACCAGCACTAGAAGAGGGATTAAGTGTTCCAATGAAATCTAAACCCCATTGCTGAAAAGGTTCTTCGATCACAACTAGTTTAAGGGGCAAGGAGGCCAATTTGGGTCTACCCACGAAAGTCTGACAAGCCTCACATTTATCAACCCATTTTGATGCATCCTTGAACAAGGTAGGCTAGTAATATCCTCCACAAAGTATTTTATGAGTAGTGATAGTTGATGAGTAATGCCCTCCACATGCCTGATCATGAAAAGCTGAGAGTAGCTTCTTCTGCTGCTCCTTGTCCACACATTTCAAAAACCTTCCATCTAACCCACGTTTAAACAAGGCGTTTTCCCACAACACATATTGGGTTGACCTCAGTTTAACGACTCTCTTCTCTTTGGCAGTCAAATGAGAGGAGCATTCTCCATAGGTGAGAAAGTGAGTGATATCAGCATACCATTCATCAACTGAGCTAAGAAATAGAATGGTAGGAAGACCAACTTTATCCTCCAGTAACTCATGTCTAGCTCCTTCAGCGATGAGTTCACACAGGCCTTTTCCATGGACGAGCTTGGTCGGTTTGATGTCAATATCATATTCTTGAACCTTGGCCACCCAGTTCCCTCTCTTGGACCCGAATTCTGCTTGTGTGAGAATTGACTTGACATTGTATCTGGTACCAACACCGTGGAGTGAGAGTTAAGAATGTAAAACAAAACGCTGGCTGATAGCTTTAACCACTTTGCAAAAGCATGTTTTTCCATTAAGGTGTATTTTAACTCATGATTTTTTTAGAATATAGCTCATAAATGCAATTGGGAGTTCGTGCTCATTAGAATCTTCCTGAATCAAAACAACAGCCAAGGTGTTATCCGTGGCGTAGCAATAGATAATGAAATCTTTGCTGAAATCTGGACATGCTAAAACAGGAGTTTTAGCAATGGCCCTTTTAATACCTTCAAAGGATTCTTTCCTTCGGAGACCAACCAAACGTTTGTTTGCTTTTCATCATTTAAGAGATATTCAAAGTTAGTTCTGAAAAATCGGGGATGAACCTTCTCGAGAAAGTTGATCTTACTAAAGAAAGAGTGCACTCCTTCTTGCTAGTTGGAAGAGGAATTTGCTGAATAGCTTGAACTCGCTCGATCAATTTGTATACCATCCTTAGAGACAACGTGCCCCAATAATTTCCCCTCTGCGTGACACAAAAATAGATTTCTTATGGTTTAAAGAGATCCCATGTGCTCTACATTTCAAAAGAACTGTTTCAGTGCTAAAAATGATCGGCCCTTGTTTTAGAAAACACAATCAAGTCATCAAGGTATACAACAATACACTTCCCTTTCAAACTTCCAAAGGCTAAGTCCATAGCTCTCTGAAAAGTAGCACTGGCATTAATGAGCCCAAAAGGCATCCTTTTGTAAGCAAAGGTACCCCAAGGAGTAGTGAAAGCCATTTTGTGTTGGTCTCGTGGTATTAACTTCTACCCGATTATATCCCGAGAAGCCATCAAGCATGATAGACAACATTTCAGATCTCGTTACTTCTTACAAGACCTTATCCATCATAGGTAAGGGATAATTATCCTTTAAGGAAGCTTGATTTAGATTCCTGAAGTCAACACGAATACGAATCTCACCATTTTTCTTTCTAACTGTGAGGCACAATATTGGCAATCCATGTTGAATGATGGATAGGAAAGATGATTTTAGCCTTCAATAACTTCGTATTTCCTAAAAATTGTGTCCATATCTTAGGATTGTATTGCCTCTCTTACATTTAAAAGGCTTAATCCCAGGTTTGAGAGGAATAAAATGCTGCATCTTTTTGGTTGGAAAGCTTTTAAATCTTCATAGGAATAAGCAAGAACATCCTTATACTTTTTCAAAAGACTAATTACCTTCTTCTTTTCTTTTCCTGTGCAACATTTTCCAATGTTCACGAGTTTAGGATCGTAGAACTCCCAATATTAATTTTTTCATATTCAAATGATTCTTTGAGGTCCATAGAAAGCTTTAAACTTTACATACCTATCGTGTTTGTCAAATGTTCTTCTAAACTCACCAATCCTTTTGGAATCTTGTTTCCTTTGAGTTTGATACATCCATCCCGATCCGCTTCTTCTTTGGCAGCTTCTTTATCAAAAGGCACACTTTCACGAGGCAAATTGTCGCTTCCTTCAAAGTACAACTGTTCAAAATTATCCTTGAGTTCTAAGAAAGAAAGCAAGTGTTGATCATCATTGAAAACCTGCCAGTTACTTGTATTATCAGGTACACTAGGTCGATGGATCATCTCAATGGTGAACTTATCTTGAGAAAAGTCAGGATGAGGTATGAGCAGTGACCCTGAGACTGCTAGTGAATCAGCCCTGGTATTTTCTTCCCTAGGTATTGCTTCGATGGAGAAAGCATCAAGAAATTCAATGGAGTCCCAAACCTGATTCCGGTAATGTTTCAACCTTCTATTCTTTACCTGGAAGAGGTTCCTAACTTGCTTGAAAATCAATTCCGCATCCCCACGAGCTAGAAGATTCTTCACACCTTGTTCTTTTGCCACCTGGAGTCCAAGAATGAGAGCTTCATACTCTGTTGTATTATTGGTATTTTCAAATTGTAACTTGAATGAGAAAGGATGAATGCTTCCTTCAGGTGACACCAACATGACACTAGCTCCATAACCAGCTAAAGAACAACTTCCATCAAACTCTAATATCCAAACACCATTAGGATCTTTAGATGACACTTTGGGGAGTTGGATTTCTTCAGGAGACATAATCATGTAGTTGCCATGCCCCATATCCTCATAGAGTATTTGTGCTTTGGGATCATCAGTTTTTTGTACAATATACTCAGACTACTTCTCAGGAAGCAGCTTCTTCATTTTCCCATTAACAGGTATGAGGGCATGTGACCAATCCATTTGAATTTCTCCACCCACATCCTTACAGAAATTTCTGCTTAGCAACATCCCATATGAAGGAGGAATGTCTGCTACTAGAATAGTAGCCAAAACTTTCTTCTCTGGCAAAGTGGCAAAAGCCACTTGTGCATCCTTAATCCTTCCGACCAAGGGCACTTCCTTACTCTCCATGGAATAACAAGATCCGTAAGTGCATGTGAGAGTCAAGCCTAAGGCATGAGCTACTTTGGCAGGCATTACATTGTCTGATGCTCCTGAGTCTATGACGTAATTACTGAGCCTATGGCCAGCTATAAGGAGTGTTACATAAAATGGTTTGATTTTGTCATTGGGTGAGGTGACAGCGGCTACCAGATTAGGTTGTGGTGTAGAAGGAGTGGGAAAAAGGCCTTTAGAGGTAGTTTTAGAATGGGAATTGACAAAGTGAATCATTTTAGCAAAAGCCTTGGGATGGGTTTGATAATATTCAGCCTCTGAGATTTGAACCTTAGTCTTTTTAAGTGATCAATAATATCGAAAGACCCAGAAGTGGATGGGTTATCATCACTTGAGATCTTAGTTTTTTCAATTTTAGGGGAAAAGAAGTAACTTTAGTAGCGAATTGACAGGACTCACTTTTGGTGTAGATGAAACGGGATCGAGATCCTCTTTTTACAATTACGGGGATAGTTGTCGGCTGCTCCTTAGATTTCTTGGTGAGTCCGCATCACTTTCTCCCTCTCCGATTTGTCTCGCTCTCGAGTCATGACAGTGTATGATTCGCTATTCATGTCTCCGCTACTACTTCGTTATAATCATATCCTTCATCAATGCCTTCGATGGTGAAGAAATTAACATGAGATCCCTCAAGTTCATCTGTTTCATCATCAACCTCTTCAAAAAATTCCTCACAATCTTCATTAACCTCCTCATCCTCTGGTTCTTCAACTTCACATGTTGCATTGACAAGAACTTTAATAGGAGGTCCTTCAAGTGCTAGCCTTGTTTGAGAGGTAGGCAAACGGTTTCTGGGCTGAAAATTCCTTCTTGGAACGTCTGCATAGGGAGTATGTTGAGCCAATTGTTTCTTAATGGCAATGAGATCATTTGCGAAGTTTTGTACCAATGGATCAAGATTAGGTCCAATAGTGGAAGAGGAGAAAGAAGTAGACTTAGATTTAGAAGGGTATCTCCTCAACTTCCCCGACATGATTAAATCATCTTCGACACTAACAACAAGAGTTTGATCCTCACCAATGTTACGAGATTAGCCCTTCTCAGTGCATAACTAACTTCAGGCAATTGGCCATTTAGGAAGAAGCATTTTTGAATTTGATCTATAGGTTGAGTATTTGGTGGAATTTTGTTAATCAACCTATTGAATCGAGCCAAAAATCTCTCATGGGCTCTTGTGATTCCTTCTTTATTTGAGAAATTTGGGCTAGCAAAGCATGCACGTCTTCCGCCGGTTTGAAATGGTTTTCAAACCTAGTTCTCATTATGTTCCAGCTAGTGATAGCTCCGGCCAGAAGGTGATAGAACCAATCAGCAGCATTATCTTGTAAAGTCTCAACAAAAATCCTTATGGAGACGTCTTCATGTTCAACTCCCAGAACTCCACATGCAACTATGAAGGCTGCGATGTGTTCATCAGGATGTACTTTGCCATCACCCTTGAATTTAGGAAAGTTCTTCCGGTTACCTCTGGGTAACTCATGCAAAGGTTGAGGAAGGGCAAGAGGCCCAACACGATGGCCCCAAGGAAATGGTACCGCCATTCTTGGAAAAATGGCTTGAAGAGGAACTGAAACACCAGCAAGAATCAAAGCTCGAAGATTAGGACTGATTTTGCTCAAGGAATGCTGCCCGTAGGGATTCTATCTTGACAGGTGGAGTGCTTGTTGAGCAGAGCCTTTCTATTTCTCCTTGTTGAAGGGAGAGGAAAACCCTGCTGTTCCAAAACTAAAACCGAGAATCTTTAATACCAAGGGACCTTCTCCTCGAGTAAAACGTGGAGTCGCTGGAGATCAAAAGATGATCGATAAATGATTGTAGAACTGGAATATGATTCCCAAATAAGTCACCAAAAACTATTGGTCGTCAAATAGGACTTCAAGAGAAGCAGCAATCGGGGGGACAAGAAGTCCCTCCTCTTTAATGGGAGAGGTTCCCTTATTCAAAACGAACCTATTTACACATATACAAGGCATTATTTTCTTGTGGAACTTGGATATTATGAAAGTGTTTTCTATAAGAATCATCAATCACAAAAGGACCGAGGAATGAAAATGTGAGAATGAGCGAAAAGGCACCATTCGAATTATAGATGACAGAATAATTCCTTATGCATGCAAGGGTACAATGAATTGGAATAAGATCATTTGTATCATATTAATAAGATGAAATTTGAAAAGACACAAAGTTACGTAAATAACATCTGCGAAGAATACAAAGCTTCTCATCATAATACGAATAAATGATCTAACAAGATTAAATGAATAGCAAAGGAATAAAGGAAACCAGATAGACAAAGAATGAAAAATCCTTCTATATTGATTTCGTTATGATTTATTTACACTTTCAGAATAAGCCAAGTTCTTCCTCCTTCAAAATGGCGAAGAGAGTCCATTATATAGTTTACAAATTAGTTACTCCCAGTAACTACTTCTTTTAACTAATGATTAGTTAAAGGGCTGCAAATCGCAATACCTCAACTAATTACAAAAAATCCAAGAAAAGAAGGGGAAGAGAAGAGAAGAATTAGGAGAAGAAGACAGCGTTCAAGATTGGGAGGGACCCACTGATTTAAGGATCCGCTGTCTGAATCTCTTCAACGCCTCTGCTATGTCTCTGCCACGTGGGACTGATGTGTTGGCGGTGGCGAGTCCAAAATCGAGGCACTTCTCCATTTCCTTATCAAACTCGACATGAGTATGATAATCTTTATTGGCTTCCTCTATAGCCAATTGAAGAGAGCAGATCTCCTTCATCTTTTCCTTGGAAATGGAACTCTCCTTAAATAGATCACCTTTGACAAAAGCTCTGAATTGAGCTTTGATTTCTTGTAAGGAGAGAGGCACACCGGAAGTCTCATCATGAATATGGCAATGTATATCTTTGAAGGAAGATATAACTAGTGTTTTGAAGGACTCACCCTTACACGGCTATTCTTTAATTCTCCCAAAGCCTCCTCCAGGACCTTGATCTTCCATTCCACGCTGTAGACCCAGGACTTTGACAAATTATCCTTTGTATCTTCAAAGACCTTTCTTGCCAATAAAATGTTTTCATCTGTTTGTCCCATGAGGCGGAGGTCTACTATGCAACTGCTCCAAAGTTTAAGTTCTTTATCAATGCTCCCAATAGTGGAGGAGAGCTTCTGTTGCAAATTACTCACCTTCCCGTGGAGTTTGAAGGCTTCATCAATGAAGTTTAATCCTGCAACCAACATATCATCCACCATGGCCTCCATAGCCCTTCCATATACAGAATACTTGTGCATGTCTTTGATACTCTGCACTTCATCCTGGCTCAGAATTACAGGTGGTGGAAGAGTAGTCAATGGGGTAGGATCCAAAACTTTATCCTTGGACAACAGGGACTTGATGAAACTCATAAGAATCTAGGCTTGTTCTTCCAATTGTTCAATGGTTTGCTGCCCTTTCTCTACCCTCCCAATGACTCTAGTGACTGTTTCCTGAAGATTGTGGATTTCTCCTTCAGGGGTAGACTCTCCCATGGGAATTCTTGAGAGTTCCAGATCAGATGCTTGCAAATCTTGCTCTGGCTTGTCCGACTTAGGTTTGGCTATCTCCAGGAATTGTTGGCCTTGAGCATCAGACACTATCCTGGAGGTAGTTCTGGATTTTTGGTGTGAGTATGAGGAGTAGTGCCTAACAAGGCCACCACAAAGCATCAAAATTTGGTCCTGAGATCCGGGAGGAAGACTTTCTCTTCCTACTATCAACAAGAGGTTGCACCCATACAAAAGAGGAGGAAGAAGTAGGGGGGCAAGAGGACCAAGAGAAAGAGAACTCATGGTGCCCAAGGTTTGTACTACTTTGTTGCCTTGAGTTGAGATATAAGTAGAGTGCTTGGGGCTCTGGTGCGAGAGGAATTAATAGTGTTTGGAAGTTTAGTGCTCACGAACTTCTTTGTCCTTATCCATTGGGGCTTCAAAGTGGCACTCGTAGGAGTTGGCACTTCACTTTCTTCACTTTCACTTTGAGAACAATAATTTTCTCTAGTCCCAAAGGCAATTCTGCATGCTTCCTCGGGGTCTTCTCTCTGAGGCTCCTTTTTAACTTCTTTGACTTTCTTCTGATACACCTAGGTGGATGAGGAAGGAGTGGAGACTACGAGTCCTTGAGTTGACGAGGCGGGAGGGGTTTACACAGGTGCTTCGATATGGGTGTTTATGTTTCCCTTCTTGGTGTTGAAGCATCCTTGGAGGAGGATTCCCCTGATTGCCTCCTAAGCTTGTGGACTCTCCTATCAAACCGATCTTGGTCACGACTAAGGCCGGAGCCAAGATTTCAGCCAAATCATCCTTCTCCTTTTTAAACCAATCCAAGTCCTCCAAGGGAGTGTGTTTTACCACATTGTCATATTCATATGAGTACAAGTCAAAGTTGTCATCTTGGAGCCCTTCGAACTTGGTACAAGCTGAGTTCTTAAATCAACTATAGAGAAAACCTGTCGTAATGTCTCCTTCTTGCTTCAAAATCATCAACACAGTCAGCCCAATAATGCTACGTCTGCCCTATGATGATAAGTGATCTTGATGTTACTTGCTCAATAAACTTTTTCAAGTCAAAGCAAGTTCTGCGCATTGAAGAAATGCACGGTAATAATGGGAGCTAGGGCCCTTTCTATATTTTGTGCATCCAGGGCTGTTTTTGCAGGTGTAATTTCCCAAAGAGATGGGGAAGTGCAAACCAGTAATTTTCTTATCCCTGTAGGTTCTATGCAATTTGTCCAATTGCCTGCACACTTCTATCAAGGCCATTTTTTCATTACAGAACATAGGAAGCTTGAGGGGAGTGCTTTCATAGCCGGCAAGCCTGATATAGGAAAATTTTCTGAATTGAATAAAGTAGGCACCGTAGTGCGATATCAGATTCATAGCTTCATCAGAAAATCTCCTTGCGGTGTCGCTCTCTAGTAGCCTGACCATGTACATGGTGAAAGCATCATTCACCCTTCGGAAATTATGATTGCTGGTTTCCAGGGTGAACTGCGGGTAGTAGGCATACACGGGGTCATCCTTGTGAGCATCGATGTATGAGAAACCAAACCATTGCCTCGATGCTACCAGAGTATACATTAGGTATGAAGTCATAAAATTTCTTAGTTTTTGCACATTTGACAGTTGTTCTGCTAGATTCATACTAATGATCTCGACCAATTGATATTAAGAGTTCCCTCGCACACCATATTGATAAGTGGGCACATCCGAAATGGAACTCATTTGTAGAGGGTAAACCCGTGACCCGAGCCAAGATGGGATTATAAAATCTGACAATTCTTCATTGAAATCCACATGGAAAAGAGTCTTGGACAGATGAGATGCCCCCTTCTTAGGGTTTTTTAGCCAGGATTTCGCCACCCACGCCTTATAGTTATCACTGTCTTGATCGAAAAGGGTCTATGCTTGATTTTAGGAGATAACTATAGCATTTTCCATCTCAGGTATCCTTAGAGCAGTCTTAATGGTGGTGGCATCTAACTTGGCAATGAGTTCTCCATGCACGTTCGTTAGTTCACTTGAGTCGGGGCTGAAATGAGCTCCGCAAGCGAGTACAGTATCTGCACATTGTACTAAAATTGGGAAGCCACCGGTGAACACCAAGCCACCGTCATGAATCATCTATGCCATCGGTGAAGGGTTCGCTCTGTCATCCTTGTCCAAAAATCCCCAAAATCAAGGTGGCGAACTTCACTTGTCCCGATATCGGGAATGACAGACTTCGAGTGGTGAAACTTGTTCCCGCCTCTGAATTTGATCTTCATGTTGATATTAACTCGGAGAGCAAATCTAAAAGCTAGACTTGGGATGGAATTGCAGAGGGAATGGACATGCGTGCAAGAATTTTGGTTTCAAGGGTTCGAGAAAAGATAGCATGAAAGCAAAGATGTGTAAAAACACATAGGGGGAAGCTCGTTATATAGCCATTTAGGAGAGAGAAAGATAATCAATATGCATTAAATACATGTCTACCAAATTTGAAAAGAAAGATATTCGGGTAGAGCGGGAAAAATTAGCACGAATGGCACTTGGTTCATTTGGGACACGAGGGACGCAAAAGCGCGAAGTACATGGTTTGGTCGATTCGGGCGATGTGGGGAAAAGACGCACAAATTCTTTTGGGACATGCGGGACGAAAGTATGCGTAATATGCAAATCAGGCCGATTCGGACGAAAAGGGAACAATGGGTCCGCGAACTTGGGACATGCGGGACAAAAATTTCCGACGGGCCGAAAAGAATGGACTTCGGGTAAACCGCCGATTGGGAATAGAGAGCCCAAATGAAACTCGGGACATATGGGACAAAAATGTCCGACAGCCGAAAAACACACAAAATGACCCAAAAATGTAGATTTTCCCAATTTCCGACTTTTCACATTACCAAGACAACAAAAGACACTTAACCTCAAAATTTTAATTTTCAATTTCATAAAAGTAGGGGAATTTTGAGTGGACAATGCAGTCAAGATGTCCCTAATGGCTCAAATCAACTCGACATGTTTGTGAATCAGGAGATATATTGGATCAGACTAAAAATGTGGTGAGGAGAATGAGGAAATGGTTTCAGAAGAAGAGGACTATGATCATTCGGTCACAAGGAATTTCTCCAAGCTAGAAGAAAGCTTCACATCATTCATCTTCAAAAGTGGTAGAGGTGAATTCAAGCTCTAAACACTTTGGAGTGAGTTTAAAAAGGAAGGCCATGGAATTGGAAACTTCTTCCCATGATAAAACACCCAATAAATTCAAGGAAGAAGAAGGTTCATTGGTGTCACCGCAGAGGAAGACGTGATCTTAAGTAATACAAACAAAAAAACTAGCAGAGATGCACGGATGAATGAGAATTCTATGACTCATGATCTAGTCTTAAAACTACTACAAGGTGTCTTTCCTGTTGTCAACACCAATTACCCTCTCATTCAACACTTTCCCCCTCCACCAAAACAAAGAATGGTTGATGCACCCATTATTGAGCTTGAATCTGTGAGATTTTTCCATTGATGTGGGAAATGGTCATCCTTGACACTCACACTGTGCAACAAGTAGTAGCCCCCAATCTATTATTGATTATCTCATTGGCTAAAGAAAAAGTTCAAGAAATAATGCACAAAGGGCCTCATGATCGTATAGTGGGGAGATAGGTAATTAGTACATCGAAGTATCTCAACCAAAGGTAATCAATACTAGTGGATGAGATGACACTAGCTAACTACAAGATGAGCATGATCCAATTGGCACCAGCTACTCATGAGGGATATTTACACATATATCAACAATCTTCTCGCTCACATGGTGGTAAGGAATAAGGAATATAAAGAGAAGATTAAGGTACCGGAGGAACAAGTACAAACCCTTTCATCTTATTTACAAAACCTAGTGGAACCAAGCACTACAACACTTCCTATTAAGAAAGTGGTACCATTCAAGAGCTTCAATCTAGAATCCATCAGGAGAATGCACAAGCTCATGATGCGGGGGAGAAAACAATGAATGGATCGACTAAATCTCTAAAAAGGGAAGTTAGGACTCTAAGAGGTAGTGAAACTCTTTTCGTACATGTGCAAAACAACCAACAAAATGAGAGCACTCAAAGAGGATATGGAGAAAGAAAGAGATTATTGGGAACCTTTGGGACTAGTAGTGAGTGAGATGAGCAACACCCATCATCATGGATTTGATCGATAAGAAGGTTTTTGAAACTCCTACAGAATACTTGACATGTGTATGGGTAAGGGCCTTGGAAATCAGATTTGAAGCAATCAATTGATCCTTCACAGAGCTAGAGGAGAAAGAAGAAAAAACATACAAGTTGTAGGATAGTATAAATCAGAAATTTCAAAAACTTGGAGTACCTACAATGAGCGAACACACAACTACTAATGAAGTGATTGGCCCTTTTGAGGAATATGTCAAGAAAGGGTGGGAAACCCATTTTCCTTCACTAAGGATACTCTCAACTTCTTCTCAGAGATTCGAGCCTCCATTACACTTATCACATAAAATCATTCATCATGGTTTGGGAAGTGCAAGGACATCAATAGTGTGACTAATGGATGGACTGAAACCTTGAGCTGCATTTACATCCCTCATGCCAAAAAAGTAGAACCAATAGTGGCCTGTTTCAAACAAGAGCTTGGAAAGATAGAAGCCTTCTCAGGATCACAAAGTGGAGAGCAGTTAGAGAGCAGAGCCAAGTCCACCGCAGCATACTCATCCTTCAACATAATTCTTCTTCTTCTTCTTCTTCCTCTTCTTTCTCTCTCTCTTCTCTTCTCATGTGAAACTCTCTCTCTTCAATGTTATATTTTTGTGTTGAGGGTTGCACTTTTTAATATGACTTAAGTGACTTTAGAAATATAATGTAACTTTAAGTCACCTTGCTATTATAAAAGGGACTTAAATATTTAAAGTGGAATATGAACAGTCTTAAGTCATATTAAGGTATTCAAAGTCACCAGAAGATGAAGATTTTCTTCCTCTTCTATAAATTGTAGAAAGCTCCTCATTTGAGGGTCTTCTCGAAAATTCTTAGATGTTGGAGCTATTTTTTGTGAATTCATGAGAGAGATATCCTTGTGAAGAGAGCAAGAGATAGCAAGTTTCTTCCATTTCTCCTACTAAAAATTTCTTCTACTTCCCACACTATGTACAAATTCTTCTTGAGCTTCAATAAATGAGGAAGGAATTTTAGCCTCTTTGATTGAGGAGTTTATTGGTACTTTGTGTTCATTAAGCTCTATTTATTCTTGTTGTTGATTTGATTTGTTTTCTTTTGAAATACAAGTGCATGTAATGAAACTTTTGGATAGTGTGTGTAATTCTCTAATTTTCTACTTGCAACATTAGTTTCTCCTTTCTAAATATTCTCACTCCCCTTTCCCACCTTCATAGAAAATTCCTCCCTTGCAGATACCTGCAAGAATTTTCCGCAGGTCGATAGAGTGCCCCCGTTGGATCCTCGCTGAAAGGCCACAGGATAAAACTCACAATTTACTTATGCATGCATTTACAGTGAGCTTTAGCACTAGTTAAGTACATGGACTTAGACTCCGAGAGCATTGGAATGATAGCCCCGAATTTTTCCCCAAAAACTTTTATCGGAAACACCTAGTTTAATCTTATTTACCCTTGTATTAACTACATTTACGTGGTTACTTTGTTCTTATATTAACATCATTCTAGAACAAATGTAACTCCTATAACACTTACGTTACACGTAGGAATTTAAGACTACAAGGAGTATGACCTTGCACAAGACAACCCATTTCATTGCTCTTAGACATGTGAGTATTAAGTGTATATTACAAGAGAGAAAACCAAACAATCTTACACATTTAAAAATCCTCCTAAGGACCTATTTCAATTTTTTTACTAAATAGGCAAGTAATTTGAAACGTAGTCTCCACTCACATAATTTAGATCTCACAAGATATAAATCATAGGTACAACCACAAACTATCTTGTAAGGATCTGGACACCCACTAGGGTAACAAGGGAACTTATGCACAAGGAGTTACACTTATTCATGATATGTTCAAACCTACAACACCTAGACATGATCACCTCACTTATTCCAATATGATAGGTTTCACAACATATATGCACCACCTCATATAAAATATCAAGGAAAAAGATCATTAATAAGATGTCTTAGGTGTGAATCATGAAGATGGTTAATGAGATTATATTATTTTTTTAACATGTTAATTGTTTTATACCCTAGAAAAAGACACAAATTTGGGAAGGAAGTATAATAGGCATTATAACCCATTTTTTAATTTTGATAGTTTTGATGAGATGAGATTCTACCTAGCATTGTGGGTGTTAAGGAAATAAACCAATAATTAACATAACAAAATATTATTTTAATATCTTTATGGCATAGGTACAACATTGAGCATGGATTCAAATCCAATTTGACACTATAAAATATATCTACATTGGTATTCCCTTTCAAAATGTAAAAAGAACAATTCTTAGGAAAAAAATGCATATCATTATTCTATGGTATTACATATATTACAATATGAATATAAATTTTCAATGATGACTCATTAATTACAACATATCACATCCTATAATTTCTCTTATTCAGAGTACCTACAACCAACACAAAGTCAGTCATAGAACTTGTATGAAATCCCCTACACTCAAGTATAAATTCCATGCATCTATCATTTCAAACAATTGGAATGACATAATAGAGAGAGATAGAGATAGGAGAGAGAGAGAGAAGAGTAAGTAAAGGAGGGAGAAAGTATAGGATTCATTTTCTTTTCAAATCATAGTAACATCTCATATCCAACTTTCATTTCATTTCAAACTCATATACATTTTGACCCATTTACGTTTTTAAAACCAATCAATATTTTCATAATTATCTATAGAGAGAGAAAGGGAAAGAGAGAGAAAATATGGAATTTATTTTCTTTTCTATTCATCATATCATAACAATATACATTATCCAGTTTTCATTTCATTTCCAACCCATAAAAATTTATAACTCATCTACATTTTTAGAACTAGTCAAAATATTAGAGTTACTTCTAGAAAGATAAATGGGAAAAGAGAGAAACATTGTAATTTCCCAAAAAACCATTCATATAGTAATTATATCAATTCATAATCTATAAAGTGTGGAAACAATATCTAAAAGGGTCCACGGTTAGTTAGGAGTCAACGTAACCCTTACAAGATGTGTTTAGCTAAAGTTACAATTTTAGTGCAAGTGGCAAACATCAAAAGTGCTCACAAATTGGGCCTTGGAAAAACTCATTTTAAGTTTGAACACAAATTTTGATGATTCTTTCATACTATTCCATATACATATAATTCATCATGTCGATGAAAGTTAATTACTGACGAATGGAGCTCAAGTTACAAGGGCAACACCGAGGCTAGTTATCATAATTGTGACATCAAATCTTGTTACTTAGCAACCAATGGGCCCCAAACTCCAATTACAAAACTAGTAACCAAAGGCATTTTCATTGAAATTTAGGTGGTTTATGATTCTCTTGTTTTCATTATAGGGATAGGTGAAATTGGTTTTAATTTTCACTCAAACTAAGCAATAATAGTAGGTCAAAACCGATCAAATTTAATAAAAAGAGGATGTCACTACAAGTGACTGATAAGCAAGAGGGATTATAAATTTTTATATGCGAGGGTGTTAATTAAGTTCAAATGACTTGGTTAAGTTTCCCCATGGTGTCCCATGTTACCAAGGGTCATGCAAGGAGTTTCAGGTTTGCGGTATATTTGGGTGTGGCACTCCATGCGCATGAATTTCGAGGTCATAATTTTTTGATGTTTGACATTTCCAAATGAATTAATTTTTATCATTGGTTGGAGTTACATTTCCTAATAATTAACATTTAATTTCCAAATGCAAGAAATGATGAAAAAGGAATTTAGTATAAGAGAAAAGGGAAATTCCATACCTATTTCACGTAAAACTTGTGATCACCACATTTGATGAGGCCACATAACTTGCCACATTCACCAAGAGAAACCCATGAGACCAAGCATGATGAGCTCCACAAAATTGATAATTGGCCATAGTGTCAATGAAGTCACATGATGACATACAATGCCAACTTAGTATCTCCTCAAAACAACCAAACCTGAAACCAAGGCATACAAATGGTCCTTTGACCTTCTCCAATGCTTCATTTAGACACAAATAACAAGGGACCGATAAATAAGGAACATATTTATTTGGGCTCCTACTCTTTCCTTTACTTGAAAGTTTCTAAAACCTCTTAAACACAGCCATTTTGTGTCAATCCAATGATCCACACACTCCCTGAGACTATGTTCTACTAGGCATTTGGCATTAAGCCTAACAAAAGCATTGCTTTGAAATTTTCTTAAGGCTCTTCAATGAATCTACTCTGATTATACCTTCCCCTGTGGCATTCCATGAGATGACACTGGCTAAGGAATTTATTTAAGGAATTTTTCAAACATTTACATGCCCTACTTCTATGGTTGAGAAAAGAAGTGGAGTATGGACAACCAAAGGATTTTACACAAAGGAAGAGTGTAAGAGACAAATTTGGTAGAGACATACGTGGAATAACATAAATGGGCTCTTCTAATGTCTAAAAAAACATCATCTACACCAAATAACAAGTAAAGAGGAGGAAACATAAATTGTAGCCAACAAAGACCTAGAGAATGGTGTTGCAAAGGTTAAAGTGCATGCAACGACAAAAAGTGTAAGAAGCCAAAACAATACATTTGGAACTTACACCCAAGGAAGCACCTCCTCAGCCTCAATCTTCTTCTTCCTCTACATGCAACAACAAAGTAGCAGAAGGTAGTAGTTTCCTTTCAACTCATAGATAAATGAAACCACTTCAGGCACAAAAACATATCCAGATCAGTCAATTTGTATAAAGAAAAAAATGAGGAGATTTAGGGATACAGATTTCTCTCCATGCTCAGGGATTCTTTAACCCAAAATGGGATTGATTTGGGGATGGATATTAGTGAGATATAAATTAATCATAGTTCCCCACACATTCTTTTTATTTAATTGTGAGTGTGCAACCAGCACCTCTCGCGCACTTGCTACAACCATCTAATTATTGGTAAATTTACAACATTAACTTGGGGTTCATCATGGAAAACACCTCTTGATATCAATAAATTGCTTGGATTATTCTGCAAGGAAAATAAAAGGGTTACAGTTTCTCTCTATACCACTTGACATCTGAAAATTTGGATCCGACAAGGACCACCGTCCTTCCCCACATCCCCACTAAATGCACTTCACATTATTATTTTTATTTTAATATTATTATTTTTAAAAATTATTTTGGTCACTACATTTCCCCCCTTATAAGAGTATCTTCCTTGATGTGACACAATGTCGAAGCTCGAAGGATACATAAGTAACCAAGTCAATAATGAAACAGATCGTTAACAAAACAACTTTCGATATAACGTGACCATAAGGAAGCAAACTAATTTTGGCAATATCTTAAATTTTAATGTTCTATGAAGATTGGTAGTTAGTTATATTTTAGTTTATTACTCAATTAGTATTTTCCTTTACATTATTTCTTAATCTCAAGCTCTTAATATTCATTGTTTAAAATTTCAATTGTCTTATGTGCATGTGGGTGCCCAGTGTAGTAATTGGCCTCAAAATGTCACATAAAACTCAACACAACACTAACAACCCATGAGACATATTGCTACATACTTTACTTTAACGATCGTATCACATCACAAGGCCTCTAATTCCACCATGGAAGTACAACTAGTCCACATAAAAAATATGTTCCAACAATTATGTCATAGACATAGATCCAACACACACATGTGACTAAAAAAATGAAGCATCATGCTAATACATTTTCAACTCATAACACATGACCCAAAAACCATGACTATACCCACACATTTCCAAGACAAGATTCGATAGCTCATGCCAACAAGGAGGAACATCAAACCTCAAATGTAATGGTACATAAAAAATGAACTCACATGAGTAGCTCATCAATCAACATAAGAACCACAATATGGCATACCAACATTAATAACTTCCCAATAGGATTTGTGATCTAAGAAATATCAAGAAATAACATCTCCCAAAGTACTAAGCAAAGCCACCACCTCCCATCAACATGAGTCTCCAAAAGTCTTTGTCTTACACCAACAATAACCAAATATTGTATGCCAACAAGTTTTCATTGTTTTAAACACTTTTTCAATTTTCCAAATGGTTTAAGGGTTGAGGTGGTAGTTAATTTTTCACATGAGATGATACATAGAGGAGGAAAAAGGGCATATATGAGAACTAACATGTAAGAAGTATGATCTATGGTTATTTCTAATTGTTTGAACATGAAAAGAATCTTTCTAAAAAAAAGTTGGATCAATGGTTTTCAAGTATAGGAGGTTATTTTCATCTTGCAAGACAAGGTAAGAATGATTGGCTACAAGCATTTCCTTTTAGGATTGTTTTATACAATGTTTTTTCATACTTTTTCTCATGATAGTATGGTCTGATGTGTAGGTTATAACAAGTTTTTTCATGTCTCACAATACAGAAATATATTCACTTGATATGCAAGAATTCCAAATGATAAGATGTCACAAAGGGAGAATTTATATTTTTACACAAAGAAACATAGTCTCAAGATAGAATAATACATTTCCACACAACTCCATAAGTCTCCCAAAAACCACTCCATATGCCTCCCAATAAAGAAAGAATCATAGTTCCAAAACCAAGCCAAGTCACTCACCATAGAGCCCCATCACCTTATTTCTCCATGTTGGGTCACTCAACCATAAAGCCACGTATCCTTATTTATCCATATCGGGTCACTCAACCATAGATCCACATCTCTTTATTTCTCCATATCAGGTCACTCAACCATAGATTCCCATCTCCTTATTTCTCCATTTAATGAGGTTGGGTCATCTTATGGCCCTAGGCACATAGAGTCCCATCGCTCCACCCAAGTGGAATAGTAACCTGTAGTTCAAAACTACATAGCCCTATGACCCCCTTGGGCTATAGCCCCACACAACGAAGTGGGTCAATAGGTCTAACCACTCCATGGTGAATCCCATGACCCTGATCCAACACATAATGACATTAGAACTAGCATAACAATTCGTTTCAAATGCCAAGTGGAAAAAATCCTAAGCCTCGAGCTAGGCTAGAAAACCTTTAAACTTGAAAATTAATTTTCAAACTAAGCAAAACAAATGGCTAAATAGTCACAATAATGTAAAGGCCTTTGGCAAGCACAAATCAAATTATATGCCCAAAATCTAAGACTACATCAATCAAGAAAACTACTGGTTCTTTCAAGAAAAGAGAAGAATGTAAATTATGAAAAAAATACGAGCATAGAATTATCACATTATGATCACTATGTGGACCTTCTATGACCACCAAAGGGGTACTCATTGTGTTTTTATCACTCGGATATCGATCCTCAGTGCACAAAAAAAATACATATAACCAAATTTGAGCATATCTCCACATATCTCCCATTCACATATATGAGGATCCACGTAGTCAAAATGACATAATATTATTTGATGGAAACCCCATATAGAAAAGATTAGGGAACTCTAGTTTGCATAAGTTGAGCCTAAGGTGGTGCACATCCATAATATATTGAGCAAGCTCAAAGTATACTAAATAGATAGAAGTGGGTTTTCATTCTACATAAGACTCCATTTCCTAACTTGTACTTGGCTCAAGGTTATGAAAACTTGGTCCACACCTCCTCTCTCCACACATACACTCTTAAGAATTTCTTCGTTGAGGTTTTTTTAGTGTAAGGTACAAAATATAGCACATAACTACATTACTAACACAATGTTGTTTACAAACAATAACCATAGCATATTTATGCCTAGTGAAATCACAAGTGTACAAACACAACCATGTTCCACAACTTACAATACACAACATTTCCACATAATGCACCAAAAGTGAAAGTACCATACAACATCATCCATATGATCACCATACGCCCCTAATTCATGACACACATTTTATCACATATCACATGAATACATAGCTATGATGAATATAGTGATTAATGTCAATACATATACACAATTACAAAACAATTTTCATGACATACATCATGATACATCATAATATGGTGGAAAAAACATAGTATGATACAAAATATCAGGAACCAACCTTTGGTACACAACACATTGATACACATACACAACATCAAAAATGAAAAACACCACCAAACTTTCACCGTTCACATTAACATTGTTTTTCACCCAAAAAGGTGGTAACGTATGGGTATTACACGTTTAATCCATGAGAAAGAGATAACTCTCATCACCATACACATCGACAAAAATATAGTGCACACCAAGTGGAAACACAACAAATGCATTCACATGATCAGGTTTAATGATGTTCACATCACAAAAATACTATCATCTTACACTTCCCATTTCCTTCAACACCATGCATAACCATCACAACTCCAATATTTCCTAGAGATTTCAGAGTATCAACCTAGCTCTGATACCAATGGTAATGCCCACATTTTCAACACCAAAATATAATAGTAAATTTATCTAAATAATTTATTTTTTTCTTTTAATGCTCACTACACAACACCACATGGACTCCAATAGATAAACTTAACATCACATAAGACACTTACACAAAACCTCGACCCACATAGACAACATGATAACACCATATACACATTGAAGCCACATTTCCAAAAATGACAAAGTACAACAATGACCCACTACAATATACACTTACTCACAAGAATTTCCCACAACACATCATTTTTCATGGTGAAATATTTATTACAATCCTATTTTTATTAGTTGACTATAATTTTTGAACAACACATAACATGGGACCCTTCATTCCTCAAACAACTAGGCTACATGTTTTTGTTTAACATTTCACCTATAATGGTTCCTTTAGAATTTTCTCATTACTCTTATGGAAATATCTTTATATAGCATGATTTTTATTAGGAATGTATATACACACGTGTTTTCTAATATTTTACTTAAGAATTTGTTTGAAAGATTCGTGTTTGCTTGGTTTGGAAAAATATTATTATTACGAGGAAAACTCATAGGAAGAAAAAGGAAGGTTACTAGATCAATAGAAAACCTATCCCAAGTTCATTTCATAGCATTGTTTAATACTAAAAATATACTCTTTTCATCTTCAAGTTATTACAACCATGTAGGTTAACTAATTAATTTGTATCATTCTTGATTCACAATCCATTGCTCCAATTAGGAATTCATATTTTCACAATCATATTACACATGGAAGGGTACATTACACCTGTGTTCCCATTATAGAGATTTTTCTTTGAATTTAAGTGAAAAATTTCACATTTCAAACTACTTTTGTTTCATCATATTAAGGATTCACTCTCAATAGAAATGGGTTAATTACATGTTTCAACCATAAATTCTACTTCTGAGTGATCCTAGGTTTAATATATTCCTATCTATGCCAAGGGTTATACTAACTTTTACAAGTCCAACTTGAGTGTAATTTCCTTAACTCACAAGACCTTGGCCTCGCTTGAAGGTAACCCATTCTCAAGGCTACATTTTATTATTTCATTAGCATTGAGTTTAGTGGGAAACATCATCTATGATAGGAACTTAAAGAGAGTGAGTGGAAATGAGACATGTAATCATCATAGAGCTCAGAATGGCTTCTAGATCAATGCAGTCATTCTAAATAGAAAGATACTTAACAGATTATAGGACTGAACCAAAACAGAAAGGAAAATGCATAAGGATTCATATTCATTCCATAAACATACATGAAACAGAACTATGAAGATATATGTATGGACCAGAATCATTAATGATCATATTCAAATAAGTTGGTAACCTCATTACATCCATTAGATCCATTACAGAACATCACAGTATGGTAGACCAAAGTCATACATCATAACTAGATTTACATCCCTTAGCTCTTAAAAGAAAATTTACAATCCCAAGCCCCTTGATGCATCCTTCTCCTATATTTCATCTACCCAACCCAATACAACTCCTCACAATATTTCTGTAGAGCTCCACTCTCTATTGACCTCTCTCTCTTTTTTCTTCCTCTGATGGGCGCTTGTATTTATAGGCCCTTGAACTACCAACCCACCTTTCTAAGGCTTCAGATCCATCACCAAGTGTCCAGATGTGGTCCTCCATGGGAGCATGCTCCTCTGGCTTGAGCTCTCCACTCCTTGCCATGATGGTCTTCTAGAAGCTTCCATCATGTAGGGCATATTCCTTCCTAGGCCAACTTGTCACCAGGATGGCACCTTATCCATTCATCATGCACGTGGAGGGTCATGCTTTTCTTGTGTCCTACCTGATACGCCAAATATGGCTAAGTCCCGAGACCTTGTTCTATCGGTGTATATCATGGGTCCTTCTAAAACCCTCCTAGAACCCTACCTTGTGTGCCTTCTCCTTATGTGCCCACCCCTCAACTTAGGCCTTGCGCACTCATGCACCTTTTTGTACTTAGTCAATATTTTAGGGGCCCAACATCACCCCACACTTTACCTATTCTCCACCCTCAGGAACACTTCTTCAAAGAAATAATTACAATAGACTTAACGTCTTGGAAAAGAATAAGGGAATGAAGAATTGGGAAAAATGAAAGAATGGGGAAGTGTTGTTATTACTACAACAAGATAGGAAAATATCTTTGTAAGTCAGCCTCCAACTTGTTCCAGGCATCAACTTCATTTTGCACTCTCTGGCAGAGGTCACCGACTAGGGTGCTTACCTCCTCAAAACCCAGTCCATTTCCTCGAGTGTTCAATGTTTCAACCATTCCTTCCAATTCCTTTCCCACATCCTCAAGCGCATCCATCCTTCTTGTAATTTGTGGGTACAACTCCTTCATCCTGGTTTTTAATTGAACCTCGTAAGGTTTTAATGGCTTCTAACTTCTTCTCAACCTCAGCTAGGATCCTCTCCCACTCCACTCTATTTCCTTTGTTCTTCTCTTGGAATTCCTTGAGCTCTACCTCATGAGTGGTGACCAAAATACTCACCACTCTATCTCTATCTACACAATTTTCATATGCGGCCTCAGTAGTATGGGTAGCAATTTTCACATCAGCAAGAACCTTTTGTACTTAAAAATGATTGCTACAACCTTCAATTTTCCTCCTTTCCAGCATGCTACTACTTCTTCCATGGATTCTAAGGCCAGAGGTTTCCTCTCCATGGTGAGGATGCGTGTTAAGTCTTCAAGGCACTCAAGGAAGATCCATACTTTTGCGGGGTGGTGCTAGGTCTGGATGCTTCAAAAAATGACATCTGTGATGGATTCTACCTTCTTGTATACCTCACATACCCTTGCTTTTTCTTCCCTTAGTTCACGCTTTAGCTACACGCTAATTAGTTCCTCCTGTTTTAAGTCCTTGGTCCTTTCTTCTAGCTCTTCTTCCCTCTTTTCTAGCTCTACCTCTAGAAATTTTACCCTGTCATTCCTCCCAATAACCTAGCTTCCAGTTCAACCGAGACCTTATTCAATGCATTACAGACTTGTTCATCCAAAAGCTGTTGAGCGCTCACCAAGGGGTTGTCTCCTTTTGACTCAGGCAATCTTCATTATTTCCCTTGGCTTACCTCAAACTTTGGCTCATCGATGTGGGACTCAATTTCCCAAGAAAGCATTTTCCTCATCCGAGGGTATGCACCTTCTTCATCAAATGACTTCATTGCCAAGAGTTGATCTGTTGGGACTGTGCTTTGGAAGCATGCATGCAACACCTTGTTTGGATCATCAATGTAGCTCATTCTTGGTCTCTTGGATCTCCAAGCACTTCCTCCTATGTGCATGTGCCCTTAGGAATAATTATACTTAGGGGGGCCTCCCACTACTGCTGATCTTTCCTATGCTTTCTTCCCTATCTTCATTCATCACTATATCAATGTTGCACTCCAACTCTTGTTCTACCAAGGCTTCAATGATTTTCATTGCTTCTCTTTCTACCACCTCATTTACTTCATCCTTAGTGAGGCTTGGAGTCCTTTGATTCTTCATGCTAACCTCTTCACTTCCTCCCATTTCTGGGTGCCCTCCTCCTCCTGGCTTCCCTTCCTTCACACAAAGTGATAGTCATTCTTCTCCTCTTTGCCTTCTTCTTCCGAATCATGCATGCTAAAAACAAGTGGTTCTTGGTCCCCTTCAGGTTCATCTTCTTCATCATCATCCCTCTCACCCTATATTTCTCCAAGCTCTCTGTGTCCTCCGAGTCAGCCTCCTTTATCACCTTCTATTTCTTCCTAACTAGGGATTCCAGTATAGGAGATTCTACTTTCTCTTCTTCCTCCTCTAGTGATTTCTCCTCTATGATAGGATTTTCTTGCTCGGCACCTCCTCTCTGACTGGGGACCTCTTCCTACATGTGTAAGTACTTGTTCTAGCACTTGTTCTTGGGGTGCCCACCATTTGTGTCTTTGGACACTTGGTGCCTTTTTCTTTATCTCTTCCATCTCCTTTTTCTTGGGTGGTCTTCTTTCTACTTGTTAGGTCTTCAGGTATAGATATCTCATTTTCAAGATAAGTGCCCTTCTCAAACTTGGGCCTTATGCAAAGGTATACATGCACACATGGACCTCCCTACAATAGGTAAGAGTCAGAGGTTTCATCATCTAAACTTCATGCGATATGTACTTTTCCATGTACACACTTTGTTGGGGTAGACCAACATCCTGCGCATCTCCCTGTGGTCCCGATCCATATTTCCAAGGTCAAACTTCAGCTTCTTGGATTCCTTGAATCTTTTACCCCCCCACTGGAAGTACTTGAGTGGTGAAGGAAAATGGAAGTTTACACCATGGGCTCATGCTTTCATCAACCAACCTAAATATACCAATGCAAAAGTGTTGGTATACTATGAATTCAACTTCTCCCTTTGTGAGCTTTGGCAAGTTGTTTTGGGATCCTCCACTCTTCCCAAATGCATTCCTCAAGTGTATACCATTTCTCAAGATGTGCCTTGTGAATGGCCATCATGCTATCGCAAGTATATTTTTCAAATCTCTTTGTGGGTGAGGGGTCTTCCTCTGGTACTCCCAAATGAACTTATCTACCACATCTGGCACTCTAATCTCTAAAAACACAATAGTTAAGAGGACATTTCTAAAAAGTATCTTGTCACCTTCCTACATGCTATTGTGATGATCTCATCCACGATGTACGCAGACAAGTTGTAGATGGCACCCTCTGATATCCTTCTGCAAACATTGAGCCATGACTTGTTCACTTGCGTCCACCTCTCTTGGTCATTAAGTTTGGTTACCAGGCATGCACGTACCATTCTCATCACCGGTCTTGGATATCCACAATATCAAAGTACCTTGACCCCTTCTTGTATGCATATGTGTGATGGTTTCTTTGATGGATTCTTTGTTGACATAGGTCATCCTTTATATCTTCTCCTTCACAGATGAGACCTATGAATTTTGAAATCAGATGGAGTTTATGCGCATCTTGCACCCATGAAGTGAAAGTGGTCTTCGTGTATGCATGTGACATCAACCACTAATAGAGGCTCAGGCTTCCCAAAGTAGGGAAACTCATAGAGTTGCAACAATCCTACCTTCTCCAACTTCACTTTTACTTCATCACTATAAATGGGTAACCCTTCTGGTGTCCTCTTGTTTGTCGGGTGCACTAACTCTAGTGCCATTTCTTTTTCAGTCATGTTTGTGTGATGGTTATAATCACTTACTATCATGTTTCTTAAATGGGACTCCCACTCCTTTCCAAGAAAAACCCCATCTAGGTACTTGCATTTCTACATACCATTCTTCATTGGTACTTGCGGTGGTTTCTTGTTGTTTTCCCTTGCCCTTGCCTTTTCCCTTTTAGGTGTTACAACTGGTTTCTTGGGTGCCATTGTGTAGGTTATCTTTGCACTTCAACTTCTCTTTCTCTACTTCTCTACCCTTTCCAAGCTTAGATCTCAAACTTGTGAAGAAAATCCTTTTCAACCCATGCCCTAGCTGTCAAACCCTCACTGGAATATCCCTTTCACAAGATGATGCTTCTCCACAACTCTCTCTACACCCATGAACTATTTCCCTCCTAGTTTGCAGATCCAAACTAGTCACTCATGGTTAAATTTTCCAATTTTTCTTCACATGGATCAACTCTGGAAACCCTAGTTCACAAAATCTCTTCCTTCTTCATATTCATAATGTCCATAATGAAGTGCTTGACCTTCTATTTATAGTTTTCCCACTTTTTAACATTAAATGCTACCTCACCTACCACCATACTTCAACACTTAATGTGGCTTTTTCAACAAAACCTGACTTTAGCACTTTAACTCATGTGCCCAACCTTGCGTGACAATCCCCCAACCTTCTGGCACACAACCAATCCATCTTGATAGGAGACTCTTGCGCACATGTCACTAGCAATGCCGAAGGTACTTCCATCATGATTTTTTCTCTCACCTACCTCATGTTTTGCTTTTGCTTCTTCCTCTCTTGTACATGGATCCATAATGTAGCCTTACCCTGACACCAACCATCCTTTTTCACCTTTCCTTCCATGCACTTCCTTTCCTAGGGCCATCCAACCAGGCTTTCCAACGCAATCCTTCCTGGTTCTTCACACTTTGCACTTTCCTCCACATTATTCTACCCCACACTAAAATGATGTGTGGTCCTCTGTGCATTCACAACCTTTGAAAAAGTAATGAGGTTACTACCCAGTGCCCAGCAACAAAAAAACAAACAACGAGAAAGGGAAACACAAGAAAAGAAAATGCATTAAGGGAAATCCTAAACTAATTGGAAATACTGCCTTATTACAAACACCAAGAAGACTTATTTATAGTAGGGCTTCAACCTACTCCCATTGAAGTGTCCTGGAAATCTCATTCCATCCAAGCTTATGTAACTAGCATGCACCTTGAGTCAAGAATGTATGAGATGATGTAGGGACCCAACCAATGCACCTTCAACTTCCTAGGATGGCACAAAACTTTGAATCATATAGTAAGACCATCTACCCAACCTCAAACTTCTTGTTCTTAATGTGATGATCATGCCATGCCTTTTTTTTTCTTTTTCAGTTTTCTAGCTCCACCTGGCGAGTGATCATCTTTCATCCAATTGCATTAACTTGTCAATTCTTTCTTCCAGCACTTGTTCATCTTTAATCCTCCTACGCGCTATATACAGTAGAGAAGGTAACATGAATTCAACTGGTAGGACAGCCTCCATGCCAAACACTAATTGAAATGGTGTGGCCTTATTTAACCTCTTGTAGGTTGTCCTATATGCCCAAAGAATGGCTGATACTTTGTCATCCCAATCCTGTCTACCAACATCACATATCTTAGTCAACGTGTGACTAAGTATTTTTTAAATGCCTCATGGTTCCATTTGCTTGTGGATGGTAAGGGTAGTCTTGTGATGAGCCACCATGAATTCTACTAACAGAATCCTTATTGTCTCATTCAAGAAATGTGTACCCCTATCACTAGTCAAACTCAAAGGGCATCCATACCTTGTAATAATGTTTTCCCATAGGAACCTTGTTGCAGTAGCTAGCTGTTACAATCCTTAGTGGGTGTTGCTTCTACCCACCTTGTCAAGTAATCTGTGCAAGTGATTATATACCATGATCCAGTCCTACATGCGCGGCTGGTGCAATAGGGCCTACAAAGTCTATAGCCCACTTTTCAAATGGCTCGGCACTAGGAATAGGGTGAAAGGCATTTCATCTCTTCACCCTGGTTTTCCCATGTGCATGACAATGGTCACATGCCTTGTAATATTCCTTGCAGTCTTGATATAGGGTCTCCCACCATAATCCAGCCATTAATATCTTTGCATGTAGTGGCATCACCTGCATAGTGTCCACCTGCACTACCTCTGTGCACTCTTCTATTATGGCTAGCACTCATGTTCTAGCACACACCAATGCATAAATCTCATCACATCCTAATTTGTATAAATCCCCACTAATCAACATGTAGGGTGTGGAGCGTATAGCTAACCACTTTTTATCCAATGCCTTCATCCCTTCCGCACTACACCTATCTTGAGAAATACTACAATATCTTCTAAGTCTAAGGGCATGCATCATAACCTAAATAGTTGTGCATCTGGCATGGTATCCTCAATGCTTTGCATCCTCCCTTGAATCGATTCTAGACAAATGATCAGGTCCAGAATTACTTTTTCCTAGTTTGAAAACCACCGTGAACTTGAATTCTTGGAACAATAGTACCCACCGACATATGCACCTTGTAGAATGGGCTTGTTCACTAAATATTTCAATGCCATATGGTCAGTGTAAAATATAAAAGGGGTTGCTAGAAAATATTGTTTGAACTTGTGAAGTGCGTAGATCATTGATAATGCCTCATGCTCAGTTGTAGTATAATTTTTCTCTTTGGCGTTAACTTCTACTTGCAAAGCACAAAGGATGATCAACAATCCCTTCACTAGGGTTGTGCAAAGTACTACTCCAATGGTGGTTCTGAGGCATCAACATGAACATGGAAGGGCTTATCCCAAGAGGGGAATCATAGTATGGGCATGGTGACAAGCCTATCCTTTAAAGTGTCAAATGCCTTCTGTTGTGCCTCTCCCCAATGAAAGGCACTTTTATGTCTAAGAAACTCTTCTAAAGGTGCGGTGATCTTGGCATATCCCTTGATGAACTTCTATAGTACCCCATATGTCTAAGGAATCCATGCACTACACTTTGACTAGTAGGCTCCCTCAATCCCACAATTACTACAACTTTTGTGGGATCTACTAGTAGGCCCTCCTTACATATGATGTGTCCCAATAATGTTCCAAACAGGGGTAGAAAACACATTTCTTAATGTTGAGGGATATCCTCAACTTCCGACATCTTTCAAACATCAGCCTTAAGTTGTCACAATGGTCCCTCACTAGCCCATATACTATCCAATCATCTAGGTAGACTTGAAGAAATTTATGGATGAAGTCCTGAAAGCTTGTACCACAATGCGTGAGAACACAATAGGTGCATTCTTCAACCCAAAAGGCATGACTATATAGGAAAAACTTCCCCACTCAGTGGTGAAATTCATCTTCCTCTAGTCCTCTTTCATGATCCTTACCTAGTGATAGCCCAGAATCCATCTGTGAAAGAGTAGACCTCACGTCCTGCCACTCCCTCTAAGATTTCTTCAGTAAATGGGGTTGGGAAAGGATCAATGATACACACACATTCAGGTCCCTGTAATCAACATAGATCCTTATCCTTCCATCCTTCTTGATGCTAATTACCATTGGACTTATCCACTCTGACTCTTTAACAACTTCAATGATGCCCGATGCTATCATCTTATCTATTTCTTCCTTGACCTTCACACACAGGTTAGGATTCATTCGGTATGGTCTCTTCCAGGACCAAGGCACACCCTCCTTCAACTTAATTCTCATTTCCCCCAAGGAATGGTGAACACCTTTGAGTTCATGATACCCACATGAGAATAAATCCTCAAACTCACATAAAATGATCAATGATCTTAGAGACTTCTTTCTCTCGACCAATAGTCTCCAATGATTGCCTCCTTGGGTTCTGCTTCTGAGCCGATGTTAACCTTTTTCATCTTTAAAGGTTCATGGTAGGCACGTGCACCCATTCATTAGCATCAACACTATCTATGACTTCACACGTCCCTACAAAGTGGTTAACATCCAAGTTCTCTACCTCTTCTCCATCAATAACATACACCATCTTCCCCTTTTCTTTCTCTATACACATGTGCACTCAAACTGTATCTCTTCTATTTCTTCTTCCTCAAAGTGCACCTCTAGGCTAGGTTCACCTAGAAATTCTTGTATTTTGTCTTCTACCATAGCACTATCCCCATTGTAAGGCACTTGACAACCTCAATGCCTTATCCACCATGGATTTGTACTCTGATACTCAAATGTTTGAATGAGATCAGCCACTAAATTCTTGCCAATTACTAGTTTGACGATGCATCTCTGAGTGGATGTACCATGCATGCATGCACAACCTTGCAGGGTGGAGTATAACTTGTGAACCCATAATGAAGGTGGAAATGCTTATGCTTTCCCATCCAGGCTATCTCACATGCTTGGATATGGAAGGAAGTGATCTCTTTACCATGGTAGTCTTTTATAGCCATGGGTGTGTTGCTCTACAAAACCTTATGGAGAAGGAAATTCTTACCCTCGTGCCATTCCAAGAGGTTCTCTTGATGTGTCACCCACCAACGTGCAATAGTTCCGAGTAGGTGTAATTGAGCATTTCTCTTCTTTCCTTTTCATTTCTCCAATGGGCCTCCATTTCTCATAAGAAATCTTCCGGATTAGCCCCTCCCAAGTAACTTGGTAGTTTTCTTCCTCCCGGTGCCAAACTATACGCACCTTTTTCACCTTGGTTACCGATCCTCTTAAATGTCATCGATCAACTCATAGGTCCCATGTGCCCAATTGTCACATGCCATGCTTGTGGTATCACTCACAAACTGGGCATCCTCAAACTAGATAACTCCTTCTATGGGATGAATTATCTCTGATCCCTAATTGAGCACACATATATTCTATCAAGGACTTCTTCTCCCAAAGGTTCAGTATAGGGTGTTGATTTTCCATTAGCCAGGGGTATGATGACCCGTTCCTCCTCATTTTCAAAGCTTATGTATCCCTTGTTGAACCAAGATCTGCATTGTTCTTATAGCACCATGGGCACCCAAGTAATGCTTGGGAAATTGTCTACCTCGGTGAGCGCCAAGACTTTGAAGTCCCCAGTAAACTTAGCCCCCTGAATGGTGATAGCTACATCCTTTAAGACACCGATGGGCATTGCCTTCATTTTTTCACCATATACAACACATTCAAAGATGGTTGTAATGCAGGTCTTCCCATCTGATGCCATGCATCCAAGGTGAGAACATTGACCTCCACACCTATGTCAATGAGGATATTACTAAGGAGCCATCCATCCACGACTACATTTAACGTGATCTCCTTATCATAGTCAAGGCTATGAGGGGAAGGTTTGCATGTAAGACCTACCTCTCACGCTCTTCTCTGGTGCATGGTACCTTCTCTCTCAACCATGCTCCTAGTAAGGGAATAATATTCTCTTGCCTTAGCATTTTACATACTTCCTTGACCTCATCCAGGTCATCCTTTGGTGCCTCAACCTTCCTTCTTTGCTCCTCCCTCCTGACTTCTCCTTTAGACACTGGATTTCTCCTTGTAAACTCTAAATGACGTCCATGGTTTCTTGATATACCTCCTTCTAATGCGTAGGTTTGGGTACTTCCCATGTACCACTTCTTCCCTTGAAACTAGGTTCTTCTGCCTTGGCATTTCCTTTGTGTGCACGACCTCTACTCTTGTTGTTACCATAACAGGTTCCAAGCCTACATCACGTGTCACCCATGGCATCCATTGTGTGTCATCCTTCTTAATGCTTACCATTACAACACCCTTTTCTTTCGGTGTTGCTTGACTCATGTGCTCAAACAACTCAGGGCACTCCTCATACTTGTGCTTCTTCCCACACCATGAGCACTATAATAAGTCTGGACACTCACACTTGTAGTGGTTTATAGATCCACAATTAAAATAGGTTCCACGTGGGAACTCACTTCTTCCTCCTCCATGGTTACCATGACCATGAAATCCTCTGCGAGAACTTCTTCCACATGCACCCCCCCATCTATGCACTCCTCATAATAGTGGTCATCACCCTTAGAACTACTAGCAATGTTGGTCTAGCACACACCATGATCAATGGCCTCATGGATCTAGTTAATAAGCTGATAATCCTTGGTATCATGGGTCATAGAGGTGCAGATCTTATAGTAGCAAGATACATTCTTCCAATTACTGTGTTATAACAAGGGACATCTACTCACATCATGGTCCCCATGAAAAATCTCATAGTCTACTGCTACGGTGCGTATTATCTTCTGAGGGAAACTATCCTTGGCATGCCCCTCTACTTCACAATCTATACACCACATTCCACTGTGAGTCTCATGAGCTGAGTTTGTAGATAAATTTTCTAGCTTCTTAGCCATAGCAGTGATTTGAGCTTCTAGGAATGGGCTAACTCTAGTATCAACGCTCCCAATAACTTTAATGTAGGGCAGCTTCCAACACCTCACGTGGTCTATGAAATTCTTATGAGATAGTGCCCTTCTAAATGGGGTTATCAACCCTCCAAAAACCATTGAGCATGTTGTGAAGGGTGGATGTCATATGAAAACTTTGACATGAGAGTCTTAAACCATGTACATCATACTCCCGCACACTCTCTCCATTCCTTTTTGAATCTCCTTAAGGGCGTTGATGCTCTTCTATTCAAACTCAGGGATGTGGAATTCTACTAGGAAGGAATTTTTCAATGCGGTGTAATCTACCACCATTTGATGGGGTCATACTTCCTATACCAGCTGTGCATGCGCCCTTACAACATTGTTGCAAACTAACTAGCCTTTTGTTCCAGGGTTGTGATCCCCTTTACGCCATAAAACTCACACTTGTGAACATGCTCCACAACATCTTCAATACCTCTATAATCTGGAAAATGTAAAGACATCTCAAAGAATACTTGAGGAGGTGGTTGAGGCCCTTGTCCTCCCAACCCAGTTCCTTGACTTCCTCCGGTGTTTCCTCCTCCACCGGATCCACTAGATCTACTAGGTCATGTGCCTCCAGATCCACCAGTTCCACCTCCAGATCCACCAGTAGCCAGTAATGGGCCTAAAGGTCATGCCTAGGGTCCCCAACATCCCACTGAACTGCATGCCCAACCATCTGTGAGATTTTGCCACTACTAGATGTGTGTCCCATGCCACTCCCCGATGTGTTACCCAAGCCTAGTGTATTTTCACTTTTCCCAAAAACTCCCCAAACACTGGAATGGTATGTGCAGCCATAGAAGTCCCAAATGAGAAATTATATCTCCTGGTGTAGATCTGTCACTTCCACCGATACCAACTAGGTCAACGATACTCCTCCCTTGATCTAGAAAACCAAGTGCTAGGGTTTGGTCACTAAGTGGGTTCGATGCATGCAACAACTCTTCTCTCTCTGTGTGATGAAATCTCATCAAAATCTAAAGGGGTCTCTCTTACACACTTTCGCAAGATGGGGTAGCACAGATTGCTCAAGGTTCCACGTCCTCTGCGTGAACCTCAAATCCTTCCCACAACATCTTCCTCCATATATCCATCACACTTGCAACCTTACATTGTCTAACAATCTCCCTTTCACGTGCTTCACTATACTTGAGTCATCTTTCCTCCCTTTCTTTCTCAGTCACAATATCTGCATCTTCCTCCACCCTAGCTTCCTCACCCAACACTCAAAATGGTTTAGCCGGCCATCGAAATGCCTCTAAACTCAAGGTAATAATCAAGATCTTCATTTCCAGAGGAATAACATGTAGAAATGATCCTCTAGGCTCCCACAAAAATTCAAACTCAAAAATTCCAGACAAGAATATGTGGAAATAGCATATTCTAGGGTGTAGCTAGCCAACTACTCCTTTCCACCAATGATCCACAACATGAGTCCACATCATATCTGCATCTTGTAGCCTCTGTACTCTTCTTGGGTCCATGCACATGATCTATAATACCATCTTGATCTAGATGCATATGCTTTGAGAGCCATTCATACATATCTCTACTGGGAAGCAATAGAAAAAAAATTCATACAAATCATGGTAGAGGTTCTCTTCTACCCATCTACGTGCATCAAACTCAGTCCAGTGCTTGAATCTCTAGAAAATTCATCCTCCATGCTCTTAAACCATGTTTCAACACCTTCCAAAGTTAAACACTTTATCATCACTCATTACATAGATCATGATGTATGCTATTTCCCACTACAACTTCAAAAAGAGGTCCCGACAATGGAACCAAGATGTAGTCATTTTTACACCCACCAAAGAACAAGGGAATCCCATGCGCGTCGGCCTATCACCTAGGGCGTTGGGTGCTCACCCGAGGCACACACATGCACCGAGTCTCTCTTTATGTGAGTTTAGTGGAAACATCATCTATGATAGGAACTTAAAGAGAGTGAGTAGAAATGAGACATGCAATCATCATAGAGCTTAGAATGGCTTCTAGACCAATGCAGTCATTCTAAACAGAAATATACTTAACAGATTATAGACTAAACCAAAATAGAAAGGAAAATGCATAAGGATTCATACTCATTCCATAAACATACATGAAACAAAACTATGAAGATATATGTATGGACCAAAATCATTAATGATCATATTCAAATAAGTTGGTAACCTCATTACATCCATTAGATCCATTACAAAACATCACAGTATGGCAGACTGAAGTCATACATCATAACTAGATTTACATCCCTTAGCTCTCAAAAATAAAATTTACAATCCCAAGCCCCTTGATGCATCCTTCTCCTATATTTCATCTACCCAACCCAATATAACTCCTCAAATTTTTCTATAAAGCTCCACTCTCTATTGACCTCTCTCTTCTTTTTTCCTCTGTCGGGTGCTTGTATTTATAAGCCCCTTGAATTTCCAACCCACCTTTCTAAGGCTTCAGATCCATCACCAAGTGTCCAGATGTGGTCCTCCATGGGAGCATGCTCCTCTAGGCTTGAGCTCTCTCCACTCCTTTCCATGATGGTCTTCTAGAAGCTTCCATCGTAGGGCATATTCCTTCCTAGGCCAACTTGTCGCCAGGATGACACCTTATCCATTCATCATGCGTAGGTGGGTCATGCTTTTCTCATGTCCTTCCCGATATGCCAAATATGGACTAAGTCCCAGACCTTGTTCTATTGGCATGTATCATGGGTCCTTCTAAAACCCTCCTAGAAACCTGTCTTACGCACCTTCTCCTTACACACCCACCCCTCAACTTAGGCCTTACACACTTATTCACCTTTTTTAATTAGTCAATATTTCATATTATTTTCGTAGCGGTCATTCCATAGTTTAATCTTATTTACCCTAGTACTAACTACATTTATACAATTACTTTGGTCTGTGATTAACATCATTTTGGAAAAATTTAGTTCCTATAACACTTACCTAACACTTACGAATTTGAGACTACAAGGATTACGACCTCGCATAAGACAACTCATTTCATTACTCTTAGACATGAAAGTATTAAGTTTATACTTGCAAGAGATATATCCCAAATAATCTTATAGATTTCAAAAGCCTCCTTAGGACCTATTTAAATTATTGTGTAAGTATGCAAGTAATTCGACATGTAGTCTCCACTCACATATTTTATATCTCATAAGAGATAAATTGTAGGTATAACCACCAACTATCTTGCAACACTTTGTCCACCCACTAGGGTACCAAGGAAATTACACAAAATATGGTTAAACTTATTCATGATATGCTCAGACCTACAATACCTAGACATGATCACCTAACTTATCCCAATATGATAGGTTTCACAACATATATGCTCCACCTCCTAAAATATCAAGGAAAGGGGTCCTTAATAATATGTCTTAGGTGTGAAGAAAGAAGATGATTAATGAGATTAGAGTATTTTATTGACATGATCAGTGTTTTATACCCTGGAAAAAGACTCAAATGGGGGAAAGAAGTATAATAGGCATTATAACTTGTTCTTTTAATTTTGATAGTTTTGATGAGATGAGATTCTACCTAACATTGTGGGTGTTAAGGAAATAAATCAATAATTAACATAGCAAAATATTAGTTTAATATCTTTATGACATAGCTACAACATTGAGTACAACTTAAAATCCAATTTGACACTATAAAATATAGCCACATTGGTATTCCCTTACAAAAGGTACAAATAAAAATTCTTCGAACAAAAATACATATCATTATTCTATGGTATTACATGTATTGCAAGATGAATATAACTTTACAATGAAGACTCATTAATTATAACATATCACATCCTGAAATTTCTATTGTTCGAGTACATGTAACCAGCACAGGGGTCATTCGTAGGACTAGTATGGAAATCCCCTACACTCAAGTATAAATTCCACATATCCATCATTTCAAACAATCGGAATAGACAATAGAGAGAGATAGAGATAGGGAGAGAGAGAGAGAGAAGAGTAAGGAAAGGAGGGAGAAATTCTAGGATTCATTTCTTTTCAAATCACCATTACATCTCGTATCCAATTTTCATTTCATTTCAAACTCATATACATTTTGACCCATTTACATTTTCAAAACCAATCAATATTTTCATAATTATCTCTAGAGAGAGAAAGGGAAGAGAGAGAAAATATGGAATTCATTTTTTTCTATTCATCATATCATAACCATATACATTATCCAATTTTCATTTCATTTCCAACCCATAAAAATTTATAACTCATTTACACTTTTAGAACCGGTTAAAATATTAGAGTTACTTCTAATAAGAGAAAAGGGAAGAGAGAGAAACATCATAATTTCCCAAAAAACCATTCATACAATAATTTTATCAATTCATACTCTATAAAGTGTGGAAATAATATCTACAAGGTTCCATGGTTAGTTAGGAGTCAACAAAACCCTTAGAAGGTGTGTTTAGCTAATGTTACAATTTTGGTGCAAGCTGGCCAAAACATCTAAAGTGCTAAAAATTGGGCCTTGAAAACACTCATTTTAAGTTTGAACACAAAATTTGATGATTCTTTTGTACTCTCCCATATACATATATTTTATTGTGTGTGATGAAATTTTATTACTGCTGGAGCTCAAGTTACAAGGGTAATTTTGGGCCGCTATTGTAATTGTGACAAAGACTCTTATCACTCGGTGACCAATTGGCCCCAAACCCCATTTGAAAAACTAGTCTCCAAAGCCATTTTCATTTAAATTCAAGTGGTTTACGATTCTCTTGTTGTCATTCTAGGGATAGGTGGAAGTGGTTTTCATTTTCACTCAAACTAAGCGATAACCATATGCCAAACCGATCATGTTTTATAAAAAAGAGCATGTCACTACAAGTGATTGATAAGTTAAGTGGGCTTAGAAATTTAACATGCAATGGCGTTAATTAAGTTCAAACGACTTGGTTAAGTTTCTCAATGGTGTCCCACATTACCAGGGGTCATGCAAGGAGTTTTAGGTTTGTAGTATATTTGTAGTATATTTGGAGACAATTTTTTTATGTTTGATAGTTCCAAATGAAGTAAGGTTTTATCATTGGTTGGAGTTACATTTCCTAATAATTAAAATTTAATTTCCAAATGTAAGAAATGATGAAAGAGGAATTTAGTACAAGAGAAAAGGGAAATTCCATACCTATATCACATAAAACTTGTGATCACCGCATTTGATGAGGCCGCATAACTTGCCACATTCACCAAGAGAAACCCACGAGACCAAGCATGATGAGCTCCACAAAATTGATAACCAACCATAGTTTCAATGAAGTCACATGAAGAGATACAATACCAACTTAGTATCTCCTCCAAACAACCAAACCCGACACCAAGGCATACAAATGGTCCTTTGACCTTCTCCAATGCTTCATTTAGACACAACCGACAAGAGATTGACAAATAAGGAACTAATTTATTTGGGCTCCTACTCTTTCTTATACTTGAAAGTTTCTAAAACCTCTTAAACACATCCATTTGGTGTCAATCCAGGTGATCCACACACTCCTAAGACTACGTTCTACTAGGCATTTGGCATTAAGCCTAACAAAAGCATTGCTTTGAAATTTTCTTAAGGCTCATCAATGAATCTACTCGATTATACCTTCCCCTATGGCATTCCATGAGATGAAACTTGGCTGAGGAATTTCTTTAAGGAATTTTTTAAAACATTTACATGCCATGCTTCCACGGTTGAGAAAACAAGTGGAGAATGGACAACCAGAGGATTTTACGTAGAGGAAGAGTGCAAGAGACAAATTTAGTAGAGACATATGTGGAATAATAAGAATGGGCACTTCCAATGTCTAAACCAACACATCAGATACACCAAATAATAGGTAAAGAGGAGGAAACATAAATGGTATCCAGCCAGACCTAGAGAATGGTGTTTGAAAGGGTAAAGTACACACAACACATGTGTGCGAAGAAGCCAAAACAATATAGCTGGAACTTACACCCAGGAAGTGCCTCCTCAACCTCAATCTTCTTCTTCCTCTACATGAAATGACCAAGAAACAATAGGTAGTAGTTTCCTTTCAACTCGTGAGACAAATGAAATCACTTGAGACACAAAAATAGATCCAGATCAGGTCAATTTTTATAATAAAAATGATTAGGTTTGGGGATACAAATTTCTTTCCATGCGCAGGGCTTCTTTAACCCACAATGGGACTACTTTGAGGATGGCTATTAGTGAGAGCTCCATTAAGCACGGTTCCCCACATGTTCTATTTATTTAATTATGAGTGTGTAGCCACCCCTCTCGTACTTACTGTGACCATCCAATTCTTGGTAAATTTACAGACTTTAAGTTAGGCTTCATCATGGAAAACACCTCTAGATATCAATAAAGTGCTTTGATTATTCCACAAGGAAAATGACAGGGTTGCAGGTCGCTCTCCATACCAGCTAGACACTAAAAATTTGGCTCTAACAAGGACCATCATCCTTCCCCCACATCCCCACCAAATGCACTTCACATTATTTTTATTTTATTTTAATATTATTATTATTAAAAATAATTTTGGGCACTACATTCTTGGTATGAAAAAGGTTTCAAACCAATCAATTAATGATGCAAATATTCTTTTACGATATTATTTTCATAAGAATTTTTTTTTTCCTATAAAATAACCTCTTCCTTTTCCCTAAAAAAACTTTAATTTTGCATCCAATAGCCTTCATATAATAACAATCATAAATTTCCTCTATTCTCCCAAAAGGGGCTTTTAAATTCAAAAGTTACCACTTTCAATAAATTAATCATCCTTTTATAATGTTACAAGGCTCGTGGTATAGTATTTTGAGGCTTATATTTTTTCCAAGCGCATGGGGTTTGAATCCCCAAAGAGTGCATCCATTTTTTTCTTCCAAATCCCTAATATCATTGGTGTTTGATAATCCTTTAGTTGTGTTTAATGTAGTTAAGCATAACCTAACACTTAAGATATAATAATAATGTGTGGGGTAAGGTTTTCAATTCTTACCCCTACATGTTTTATTTTGATTTGGCTTAAAAAAACTTCAGATGGGTTTAGTCTTACATTACAGCATAACAAGAAAATCCTTCTTTTAAATAAGGAAATTTATTCCCTTGTAAAATGGTCATAAAATTAATATTCTATCCATTAAGGTTTGTTTGTGGTTGTTGGCTATTGTTATGATGTCACATGGAATTTATTCGATGTATTGACTCAACCATGTGTGTTATGTTGTCTTTGGTGCCGAGAAGATTTATAAAATCATTGGGATATATCCCACATGCACTATGATTATGTATCTAACTAATTTTATACGCAAAAATACTTGCGATAGAATGTGAAGAACAACGTGGTAGGGCTCTGTCCTCGGAAAAATGGGACCTCGTTGGCTAATGAGCTCTAGGTGGCAAATAGTGTGGTCCCCACAATATACCATTAAAGACCAGAGGCTAAATACTAAACAATGACTTTTTCATATTACACTCTACCATATGTCAACATATCATTGGTACATGTGTCAAGTTGTGATTAGGCCATCTCATCACTATGCACCCTAATTTATTGTTTCCTCTTATAGAAAAACTTCAATGACCCATAAATTTTCATACAAATTATGTTTGAATACATTCAAATTTCATTTGAAACTCTCATTGAGATCTTTGATATGAAATAAGTTTCATCTCAATTATGAATTATTTGATAACCATGGTCTCGGTATCCACTTGCATCGCTCCTCCCCACTAAGAAGCTTTTGGACAACCAAAATAATAGGTTTTATTTTAACAATAATTTAAGGTACACCTCTTTCTCCTTCCAATTTTTGTGTATGTTATCTTTCTTAGATGCAATACTTTTACACCCATATGAAGTTACTCTACATCACTCATGTGTTGTGTTTTGCAAGGTCAAGTCTATTCCTTTCGAATAGGGAAAATTTTAGTAGCAAATATTCATAGTTTGGAAAATAGTAGAATTTTGGGAATTTGATTTTGGAAAATTTTATAATGATGACAAGACCTAGGTTTCATCCAAATATTCCACAAAAAAAAAAATTGTCCCATCTGAATTGCCAAGGAATTTCTAATCCCAATGTATATTTTAATATTAAATTTTTACATGATCGCCACATTAGGATTTGAAAACATTAATGTTTCACCAAGAAATCAATGCATCGGGATTTGAAAACATTAATTTTTTTGCCAAGAAATTGACACGCCAGATTTGAAAACATTAATTTTTCACCAAGAAATCTATGGAACCTTATTTGGCCAAGAAAACATTCCCAAATTTTCCCGATATATACACAGAGGTGATGTTTTCCCATAATTTTCCAATTTACGAATTTGCAAAGTAGTAGAAAGGGATTTAGTGAATCGGCATATTGCAATTTGCTTACAAAATTTCAAATAAATCTAGGTATTTCCATATTTTGGCTACTACGTTACAGTTTACATCCTAGAAGCACTTACTGCATGTGAGTCCTCAGTCTATTTGAGACCTATTTTCTTTCATGTCACATTGATTTATCTATGATTCTGCCTTTGTAAGTTATTACAAATCTTGAACATCCTCATCCTCATAACCACTATGATTTTTTATGTCATCTAAAATAGTTCTTTGTTTGCAAAGAATCATAACTAATTTTCATATCTTAGATACATCCATGTAATATATATATATATATATATATATATATATATATATATATATATACACACATATATTATACACACACACACACACACACACACACACACACATATATATATAATGGTTTCACTTTCCATTTATTCCATGACCAATACCATGATTGTTTATCACTTTGTCCGTTGTAGCTGCTCCATCCCACCGTGGACCCAAAGGATATATAAAATGTGGTACATTTCACAAGTTTCACGTTCTCCGGGGTATTTCCTTGGGAGATTGATGGAATGGTGACGCATGGCATAGACATCACTGGAGCCGGGAGCCGGCCGAGACCCACTGCGGACCCAAAAATTATCAACTACAGACTCATTCCACGAGGTTCACATCTGCTAAGAGGATTTGGTTAGGAATGGGAGGTTAATGGAATGCTGACAAATAATAACGTATGAAATAGAGACCATACGAGATATTTCTAAAATGAAATATTCAATAAATGCAAAACGGAAAAAAGTTATAACAAATAACCAAAAACTAGATAATTAGCATTTGGAAAAACAAAAGACAAAAATAGCAGATTGTGGGAAAAGTACATACATCTTATCACAAGCATGCTTGCTTGTTACCACCATTTTCTCACTATGATGTACTTAAAAATTTTAAACCATGGAAACATTATGCATTGAATGTAATCCAAACATGGATTTCCTTCAACAATATGAGAAGGAAAAAATGTTTTCTTTATCTTCATATTCACTTATGGAACTACCTATGAAAATAATTATGTTATAAATCCATTAGAAACTATATAGTAATACTAATTCACTTTTATTAATGTTGAGGCAAAGTTGGAATCTCTCTCTCCATAGCAATAAATTTCAAAAAAAAATGTAGGAGTTTACACCACCTCTTCTTCCTCCATGAATATTGCAGAGATGGGATCACTCTTCGACATCTTTTCTTGTCCTTGTTATAGTCCAAACAACATGTCTATAATATTTAATATAAAGTAAAAATTTCAAGATCCATGGATATTTTTAATTCCTACATCCTTTAAGTTTTTGAACACATTCTTCAATTAGGAACACGACATTATACAAAGAATACCCTTATCATGATTGTATTATATGTGAAACATCATATCAAAGCATTCACATTCACATTCACACATTCACATTTTCTCTCAAGAATAATGATACTTTAGCTAGCTTTGACACATTCACATTTCATTATCAAGACAAAGAACCCTACATATATTCTCAACCTTAAATTCACAGTATCATACCATAATGAGTCGTTGATGGAAGACCATGTCAAAAATCACTTGAAAATCATTCAAATATCTTTGAAGAATTCCATTGGAGTGAGTTACATTTTTTCTTCTTAAATTTATTATTTTTGCATCTAAACTTCTTCTAGGTTTTCATGATGACTCTTCTTTTAAATTATTATTTCATATTTTTATATTTTTGTAAGATGCTATGTTGATTGATATCCATTACATGATATCCATTACAAAAAATTTGTGCATTTTCTGTCAATTTCCATCCATTACATGATACATCTTGAGATGCCCTATCTAATGTTTTGAGAACATGATATATGGGTATTGAAATCAATTCTTTGTATTCAATGTTAACATCAGCAATTAGTCAATGAGAGAGCCTTTGAGATGTTTCATGATGAATTTATATTCTTTTTTTCCTTCTACCTAAATCAATTCATCTAAATGCATTTGCATGCATAATATTTTTCTTTATACATATTTCTCATGTTGAGATGTATGTGCACATATCAATATCATTTAATCTAACATGTTGTATATTTTTTCTTTCAATTCTATAGGATTCACTAATTCAGCAAAATGGCACCTAAAAAGGGAAGCTCAGCCTTAGGAAAAAAATTTATTCCAACCCCTCCCAGGTAGTGGTACTAGCATTTGAAAAATAACATATTATTTTGAGAAACCATCTAAGTAAACCCATCCTTCTCCAAGTAGGACCATCACAATCAAGGGATAATGATTACATTCAAAATTAAACTTAGAATGAGAATGTGCTCATTTTTAATTTACCCGATGTTGTCAATAGCAACAATAATGAAATGCCTTCCCTTGATTACATTCCATCGAATGATGTTGAGTTTGAAACTATACCACCTACCCAATTGAATTAATATGACACTACATCACCTTCCATCCCAAGTGAATGTTGGAGGTGAAACTTCTGTAGTTGAAATCAAGGAAATATGAATTCAATCAAGGAAAATACTCAAGAGACACCTATTTCGGAAGAAAGAGAAAGTAAAGAAAATGGGACTTGGGAAGGAGTTTCATATTAGAGTAGGTTTCTAAGTTTCCATTTATTGAACTTGGTTAAAATGAGAATAAATTTAAACCTCCCAAAAATGAAAATGTACAATATGTAGTTGGAAATCAGTGCAAGGACAAGACAATGCAACTTAATTTAAATACTATTACGAAGCATGTAGGAAAGATATATAAAAATATAATTATAGGTAGTGTTGAGAAGAATGTTACAAGATGGAAAAATGTGGATGATTTTTTGCATATTAGGTATGAAAAATAATTTGAAGAGAACAAGAGAAATGAAAGAATAGTTGTAGTGAATGGAGGGACAATTACCTCTCAATTCAACAAGATCATTCAAAAAGGCTTTTGGGTAAAACAATTTAGCTAACTACCATTTTTCACGTTTTGAAAATAGGTCATCCTATAACCATTTTTCTTAGTGTCCCACACTTTCCTCATTCTCACCGGTTAGAAAGTAGTGGTTTTGATTGGGTAAAATTCTTGTTTATGGTTGAGAAAGAAGACTTGAAAGAGAAACTAAAATATGCACGATACATATCTTTGTCTATTGATGAGGTTATAGTAGTAGATAATACTTATTGGGTCTGTATGCATGTGTATACTATTGAGAATTCTGTGAGACAACCTCACTTACTTTTCATTCACAAGATGAGAGAGAAATCCAATGTTGAAAACCTTTGTGAGTTGGTGATAAGAAGTTTAAAGGAGATCGGTGACAAGAAGTTTAAAGGAGAACGGTGACATGGATGATTGTGCAATTTAAACAAAGATAGTATGTGTCGGGAAGATGGGGAATCTGTAATGCAAGGTCATCGTAATGGCCTATGTGTAAGAATATAAACATCTCATTTCCCTTATATTATTTTCATTCATTGTATGGCTCATAGAATGAACCTAGCTTATAAAATAGTTGGCAAATTTAAACTTGTAGTAAAAGTTGAAAACCTTGTTTGAGAGGTGCATGCTTATTTCTGTCGTAGTCCTAAAAGGTTCATGGAATTCCAAATATTTATATAAGGACTAAAAAATGGGTGTAAATTGTTAAAATATGTCAACACCAAGTGGATCTCATTATACCAATTGGTTCATAGGGTGTACGAAGAGTATCAATCCTTATTAAGAGTGATGTGGAAGAATCACATGGAAGTGGACAAGGCCCATGATTTGATACATCATTTGACTGATATAGAGTCATTGTTGATGTTGTGTGGTATCCTTCCCATGTTGGAAGAAATGTATTGTTTAATTAAACAAGCACAAGAAATAACTATCTATATTGTTGATTTTTCTAGTTTGAGGAAATGAGTTTGTATGACAATAGAATATATATTTCTCAATGAAACTACTTTTACAAGTCCAAAGTTTTATGGTTGGAATGATTTGATAAAGATTTTAAATGCAAGTATTTTTTGAAGCTCAATTTTTTTGGGAATAATGTGCTTCTATATGTGGATATGAGATACTAATGTACATGTTTAAAGTAGTATCCGGTAAGGTTGAGAAGGTAAATATCACGGGGTCATTGTTTGATAATGTATCATTAACAAGGGTGAGGTGAGAGAAATTGTAGTGTCCCTACTAGAATAAATAAGGGAATGATTTAGAAGGGATGTTTTACTTGAAGCAATAGCTATAGAAAATACCACCTTTTGGAATCCTTTCCAAAATGAAAGATATATGCAGAAGACTACTTCAAGAGGTTGACTACATTGATTCAACATTTTTTTAATCCTTCTGATATCAATGGAATGAATATTATAGGTATTTTAAGAAAATATAGTTTGATTGATCAATCTCGTGAATTCACCTCTATAATGATTTAGTAATGCAAAGGTTTGGATAATCCCTTAGAGTGTGGAGCAATAACTGCTATGGAAACGAATTATGGTAAGTACTCTTTTATAGAAAATGATGTCCTAGTTTTTCTCATTGGATGTTCTATGTCAAACAATGATTTTGGGTTCAGTTGAAGATGAGATAATTTTTAGTACCTTGGCCTTTATAAAGTCAAAATTGTGAAACAAGCTTGACAAAAATTTGGAAAATTGTTTGAGAATTTACACATCACGATACGAAGTGGATAAATTTCCCTATGATAGGGCTCTAAGATATGGAAATTCCATTAATGAAAGGAGAGGGGCTGAAAACAATGGCATGAATACAACAAATAACCCTATTACAGTAGTTAATTATCAAGAAAGAGAGAGTCGAGTCTCGATATCTCGGTGAATCAAATTATAGAGATCATCCAAGTCCATCAAGTTGGAAGCTTCCATTTTTGGATATCCCATGATATAGATTTTCATTTAATAATTAATATATTCAGTACATTGTTCTCGAATCTCAAACAAGGATTAGTACTCACCCTAAAATTACATGTGCCTAAAGGTAATCATATTGATTCCATTTCCATTTTGATTATAGAAACATTACAAATTTATGTTTTAATGGGCATTTAATATATTTCACATACAATGTTGTTGATCTCTTTTATAGAAAGTATACATCATGGTTGGTTGGGTATTAAATCACAATGCATTTACATTATTATATAATTTAAGAATATAAGAGATGTGGTGCTTAATTCTAAGATAGAATAAGTGGCTTTGTTTGGATCATTACCGATATGAAAATTTAAAAATAACATAGTTCATTCAACTTTCTTAAGACATGTCTTGTATGAAAAAAATGAAGATTGTCATTGCAACAAATGGAACAATTTTCAAAATTAAATTACCCTTAATTATGTTAGGATCTAAATACACTAAAGAGTAAACACACACACACACACACACACACACACACACACAGATATATGTGTGTGTGTGTGTGTGTGTGTGTGTGTGTGTGTGTGTGTGTGTGTGTGTGTGTGTGTGTGTGTGTGTGTGTGTGTGTGTGTGTGTGTGTGTGTGTCACTTGTTGACCTTTTTGTAAAAAAATCTTCAACCATAAACAACCTAGATATCACATGTTCATTAATACAATAAATTTGAAGATAACTCTAGTCTATTAATAAGACAATTTACTATTTTTATCCATGACCATGATTTCCTCCCAAATAATGAAATAGTAAAACCAAACTATCACTTTAACTTGGAATCAAGCTCCACAACTTTAACAAATTATATCATCTTCTCGTAACATGCTCCACTCTTCATTCATCATAATTATAATTTTTGTAAATCGAGTGACTGACATGTAACTTTGTTAGCAATTCATAACTGATAGTGGATCATTCCTTTATTGTTGTATGCAAATTTACTGACAAGGTTATCAATGGTTTAACAAATTCAAAAAAATCTCATCTAGCTTCTCAGGAATTCAGTCCTTCTCTTGAGTCATTTTTTATTTCATCTTCTTTTGGAATGCATCCTTCTTAATGAATTGGTGTGTTTTGTCAAAAGGCATTGGAAAAACAAGATTTTTGAACTCCTATACCTTTTCATGCAGCTCCTATAACATTCTTTAAAGCTTATTCAATAATTCCTATGCTTTCCCAACATCACACACTTCCAAATGATAGATGATACCTTTATTGAGGCATCAAACCAGTTCTGAATTCCTCTAGATGTCAGTTCTGTGTCATTGAATTTGTAGATAGCTTCCAAAATTTTCTTTATTGTATCCTCTCTTAAAGCCATCACTTTTCTGCTACCTATTATGTATTCGCAGAGCTTATCACATATTCTCTATAGATCAGTCATGAATTCAAACAATCTAATCAAATCATCAATTTTTTGGTTTATTTTCCCCCAAACATTATCCATCATATTAATCAATGCCTTTTTATGAAATCCAAATAGTTTGATGTTGGAATATTGTATTTCCTTTTTTTCTTATGTCAATTCATGTTGCAAGATTTAATTTTGTTTTTCTCATCATCTAGGCTTTGTTCCCATTTTTTACCTTTTCTTTCTCTTCCTTCACACCTCTTTCAATTCATCTAATGTTTTTTTAATCTATTATTCTTATTCATTATTTCCTATAAAATTTTCTTCGCTTCTTCTAGTTCTACATGTGCTTGTTAATTCACAAAGAATCGCATTCATATAGGTAGGTTATTTTATCTTCCTCTCCAACTCACTTGTCATCTTAACATCTAGTTTTACTTTTGCTTTCTCATTTTCCAAGTCTTTCTCTAACTTTTGAATTTTATTATTCAACTTATTATTCTCCTATCACCTTTATTTATGTTTTGTAAACCACATCATTGTTCCTTTTTGATACATTTATTTTATAATAAGGTTTCATTTCCTTAAGATCCATTTGAAGGAGGTCACCTTGTAGTCACTAGAAACCATTTAATTCTCTTGTTTTACAACTTTGGGCACATATACATGTGTATTCTAGGGTATCTCAGTATCTCGAGTTATATGTAGGAAATACCCTCATTTTTGGTTGGATCTGAAGTTCCAATAGCTTGTAAAATTTTCTATTTGTTTCTTTGTGCATAGGGAGAAAAAGTGCGAGGCATCACAAGTTCATATGATGGGAAATATTGATGACCCAAACAAGGTGTTGCGTGCACGCTTTCAAATCACCATACCAACAGAGAAACTATTGGCTATGACATCATTTGATGAGGAAGGTGCATACCCTGGACAAGAAAAATTATTTCTTGGGAATTTGAGTCCCACATCGATGAACCAAAATTCGAAGTGAGCCAAGGGGAAATAATGAAGGTACCAGAGTCAAAAGGTGACAACCCCTTGGTAAACACTCAATGGCTATCGAGATGAAGAAACTCAGAACCATTTGAATAAATTTTTAGTGGAAGTAGAGGTAAAATTCTTCAAGAGGAATGACAGGGTTAAGTTCCTAGAGGCAAAACTAGAGAAAAGGGAAGAGGAGTTAGAGAAAAAAACCAAGGAGTTAAAGAGGGAGGAGTTAATCAGCGTGCAACTAAGGTATGAGTTGAAAGAAGAGAAGGCAAGGGTGTGTGAGGTCTATAAGAAATCAGAGATGATCATAGATGCCATTTTCTTGAAGCATCCAAATCTAATGCCACTAGCAGAAGTATGGATCCACCCTCAAATGTATAGAGGACTTGACCCACGTCCTCACAATGGAAAGACGACCACTAGCCTTAGAGTCTGCAAAGGAGGCATCGACGCACAAAGAAAAGGAGGAAAAATGGAGGTTGTGGCCATTGTGGCCCAATACAAGAAATTCCTCATGGATGTTAAACCCACCATCCATGTCGGTGAGGCCACTTATGATAATCGTACCCGAATAGAGATAGAGTGGTGATCATTCTGGTCACCACCCATGAAGCAGAGCTCAAGGAGTTCCAGGAGAAGAACAAGGGGAATAGGGCAGAATGTGATAAAATTCTTGTAGTCATTTTTAAACCCACTAAACAACAAGGGAATCCCATGCATGTCGGCCTTTCACCCAAGGTGGGCACTGGGTGCTCACATGAGGCACACGCAGCGCCAAGTCTCTCTTTTATGTGAGTTAAGTGGGAAACCATCATCTATGTCGTGAACTTAATGAATAAAGGTGGAAATGAGACATACAATCATCATACAGCTTAGAATGGACTCTAGACAAATGTATTCATTCCAAATAGAGGGTACTTACCGTAGACACTAAAATTAGGTCACACTCCCCTTTCGTCCCTCAACATATGAGCACCCTTTTTACATTTACCTAGCCATGACCCCCTTCACCCCACTAATATTAATTTAATTAATGTAATTAAATTAATGCATTATCCTCACTATATTTATTATTTAAATATCTTATTTAAATAATATCTACACATATAGTTCACTTAGACACCTCACCAAGCTAACTCAACCTAAGACCTATTCTTAGCAAGTTCTCATAACTAACTAAGACTTACCCAAACCCTAAAAATTAATGCCTACATTCCCTCTAACCATATTCCCGCATGCTCACAAGAGGCTCTGAGTCCAATCTGAGGATAATGACATGAGATCCAAGGAAATCAGGAGGATCTCCCTAGTTTAGTAAACCTAGGAAATCCCACCTTGATCGACGTCGATTACCCCTAACCATCGCCGGTTAAGCTGGACCACCATCGGTTACCCCTTTTAACCCCTAAACTACCTTATTCTCAAGGTTGGAAAACTTTGGGAGAAATTTGACAAGCAAGAACACATCTTAGAGAGATAACACATCTTCAGAGAGCTAATTCTAGCAAAAACTCACATCCAAGGAAGGAGATTGAGCATCTTCTCTGCACGCATCCATCCCACCCATGATCTGATCCAACCAAGCAAAGAGGAGTGTGCATGCAGCCCATGCAGAAGCTTTTCTTCAGTTGGTGATCACTTGCATCCTTCAAACCCATCATCAGCACCTCCATCCTTCACATACAGACCTTCAAGAATGAAATCCAAGTAAGTACAACCTCATACTTTCCTGGTTATTTCATTTCATCATTATTTTATCATCCATTGTTTATCTTGCTCCCCATTGACCTTCTCCAACATTTTCACCTTTGTAGACTCATTAAAACCTCACAAAATCCCACTCCAGTCACCCAATACCTCGTCCTAACCAACCAAAATCCTTTGTGTAATCACAAAGGAGACAAAAACTCCGTTACGTGACATATCCGGATCTCACAAGAATCAGTGCCGGTTATACCTAACCACTATCGGTCACCCCTGACCAACACCGGTCTCTGTGTTTGCCCACACAGCCTTAAACAGACCTACCCACCTAATTTTACCTCACCCTCATTCACCTGTGACCTACCTGAGACCTTTATTAGACCTGCAGAGACCTAGAACCAATCATTTGACCTTTGATTCTATTCTAGCTTAGCCTGTTAGATTAGATCTATTTTCTTATTGTGTTTTTAAGTGAGATACCTAAATCATTTCAAAATAACAATAGGATTTACTTTGTTTACAACATTAATTTGTTTAAAACAATGGACTGATAGCCATCTAGGAAGTATCATACTTCCTGGATCTAGCTCACGCTAGGTAGTTCACTGCCCATATTGTTTAATTCCTTCTGGTGGTCTTATTTTCATTACAGGTAGTTCCTCCTAGCCAAAAGGAAGCTCTCATGATCAGCTATGGATTCAGAAGTCATACGCGTGTAACAACCCATCAACCGACATTTGAATAGGTATTCCTCCTATACCGGCTTACCCTATCTGCATTTCACCAACAACACGATTCAAAGAAATAATCTAAGAGAAAGGTGAAACATTTTGGCATGCAGATCAGGTGGGACCCATCCGGGGTTCCTTGAATTTCATTCATTACTAGGAAAAAAATTGTGTTTGTTTCCCTTCTAAAAAGTGTACACACTAATTTTCTTCCTGGTAATCCACATCTCCTTTCCATCTCGCTCTAAAGGAAAATTTTATTTTGGTGTATTTAAAAAGAATCATTTCTTCATGTTTTCTCGCATTGTAGTTAAAGAGCATCCCTCTTCCTCTTCATCTTATTATGTCATCCAATTTCACATTTTCAATTTGGGTTTAAAACAATTGCATTCCATTCGATTTATTACATTAGCTCACATTAATTGAGGGCATCCTATACACTGAAGTCACGACAAATGATGGTTGACAAATGAATCGTAGAAAAGCACTTCTATCCTTTTCTCTTTCTCCGAGTCTTACCAAACCACGCAAAAATTTAAAATACATACATTCTTAATCAACATCCTACCTAGAAGAAGCAGTAGGTGATCACACGATCATGGCACAAAGGGCACCCACTCACTTTGCTTTGTCAAGTTATACTTCAGAGTGAAGCTTTGCCCCAACCATAACATACCCGAAACCTCACCTTTTACATCTCCTTCTTTATAGGAAGCCATCCTCACCAAAAACTCTATTTCATAATTCATGTGTCAGTCCCTAAATAACATAAGCTAAACAAACATAATAGAAAAGGGCACTCTTAGGATCGTATTTTCTTAGTGTTTCTGCTTGGCTTGCATTTTGAGGTGAAAGATCACATTCATCACTCTTTTTGTTCATCCTTGCACGCTCCTCATCATAGCCGGTGTATTCGGCTTCACCCGAGTGTGCAGGCCATATCATCATCATTCCTGCAGTCGGGTTTGATTCCACATCAAATTTTAACTCACAACCACTTTCTTTTATCACTATTTCAATTCCACAAGATCGCTGTCATCGGTTACTCTCTCGATCGCCATCGGTTATACCCAACCGACGCGTCGGTTCTAGGTCCTTTCGCTAACCTACTCAAAGGACATTTTCACTTCACCTTCTTCCACTTTCCACATTCTTTGTCATTATCATTATTCTCATTGACATTTTAAACATCCTTAGATTTAACATACCATTAGATTTTACCTTTTGCCTCGTTGTTTACTCACTTTGTCCATTTTCTACAGTGACCAGTAGTGATTACCCATGACCGATGTCGGTTGTCCCTAACCGCATCGCTTAGCCTGTTTCACATTCTAACCACCATTTGTTATCTTGCATCCATTTTTTATCACCAGATTCACCTATTCCTGTTGTTCTTTGTATCATTTACAAAGAAGCAGCCCTACCTGATCAATATTGGTTCACATGGTGCTAACCCGATGTTTCGCACGGAATGTTTCGGCTCTGCGAGTAATTGACTTGCTTCTATCCTATCATTCCTTTTAGAAATGATAAGGGGGTTAGGGCTAGGAGGAATACTCGTTAAATGTCAAGATGGTGTGCGCGTCGTAGAGAAAGATCAGGATGACTGCGAAGAACTCCTTTTTGTCTTGGAAGGACTACCTGCAAATAAGAACACAAGACCACAAGATTTTGATTAGACAATAAATGAGGAAACTCGCTTGGGCCAGAAATATAAAACTTCCTTTCAAGGTGGTCAGTTTCCCTGCTAATATGAATTAACACCAAAGACTGTAAAATATCAATTAAGTTGCTTTGTTGAAACAGGTAGGGGAAAGGTTGATTTCTGGTTTTGAACCACAATAACCGATCTTTGGTTACTAATAACCGATATCGGGGGGTCTGGATCTCGTGGGTTAGTTGTGTTGTGGGGTGGTTGTTGTTGTAGGGTAGTGTGTTGTTTGTAAGGCTAGTATATGGGTGATATTAGGTAATGAGGTGATGAGAAGTAAATGAAGGATATTTAGATGCAATATGTTGCTTTGGGTAGTGGATCTAGGAATGGATTTGTGAGGACTGTGATTCAAAAGTCTAAGAAGTATTATTAAAAGGACATGCAAGATGTAACTCATCGGTTATTGACGAAAGATACAGTCCAAGAACTCTGATGACAAAGGCAGAACTGAGGTAGGATGGCCTGACACACAGAAGATGAGATATCTCCCTCCCGATGATCAGCTGAGTATCACAGGGCTCTGGTATCCAGTTGCAGTCTTGGGCTTGATCTCCTTTGCTGCAAACTCTTCTTGTCTCTTCACTTGTCTCTGCTCAGCCAAGTAAAGATCCGGATTCTCTTGATCGCTCCTGATGCTCTCTATCGATCCAAAATCCTTTCACCTCTGTTTTTGGTTTGGGGAGCCCATTTACAGGGAACCGATGGTGGTTACGTAACCGACGGCGGTCGAGTAGGAACCGGTATCGGTAAGGAAAAAGCAGGCTATTTTTAGTAAAATAGCCCACTTTCCCTGCTTTTCTCCCGAGAGATTAGTTGCGGGCTTGGTCAAGTGACTAGAAGGTCGGTTTAGGTGCGAGAAAGGGGTCATTAGTCATGGGTGTAGGTGTGACCAAGTTATAGGTCTTAATTAGGTTAGTTTAGGGTTAGGACTAGGTCATGATGAGGTGGCAAAATGTGGATTTATCAATTACAAGGTAATTAATAAATAATTGTGTAAGGTTTAGGTGATGAGGTTAGGTTGCGAAATGAGATGCGGGTCACAAGGGGTCATAAGACACAAATTTGGTGTCTACATTAGCCTTATTGTCGTGTAGCTTGTTTTGTAAAGCTACACCTGGACAATAATATGAAGTGGTTTCTCCCGTTAAGGGTATAGGTAATCCCTCAAATCTATCATGATTGAGAGAACTTGAAATTAGGGATAGGCTTGATAAAGGGTAAATGGTGTGGAGATGATGGTGAGGTGGTGAGGTAGGTCCAAAGAAGCAGACGCACGTGGAAATGCATTAGTGCGACTAGGGTACATGATTTGACGAGCAAACCAACAATGCATAGGCAAAGGTCGATAGTTTATCCAAACAAGGGTGATATAATCCTGGTATCCAAGGCATAGGAAGTAGCTCCAGGGTATATAATGGGTAAGGTACAGGAACGTTTGGGCATGTTCGGCAGTACCAAATGGTTGGTTTGGTTGAGATAAACGTCACGGTCTAAGTCTAGGCAAAGTTGGTCGACAGATCAAGTCAAGGACCCTAATCATGCTAAAACATGAACAAGTGAGCTCGAGTGAACAAAAGTTACATGATGGGTGGATAAAAGTGTATGTTGTTGATGTTGGGTGAGGTATTTAAGTGGTACGGCCTTGGGTCGGGCTGATTGATGAGTGAGGGCCGTGGGTCGGGCCAAGTTGTTGGGTTGTGGCCTTGGGTCGGGCCAAATGGTTGGGGTGAGGCCTTGGGTCGGGCCAAATTGTTGGGTTGCGGCCTTGGGTCGGGCCAAAATGGTTGGGGTGAGGCCTTGGGTCGGGCCAAATTGTTGGGTTGCGGCCTTGGGTCGGGCCAAAATGGTTGGGGTGAGGCCTTGGGTCAGGCCAAATTGTTGGGTTGCGGCCTGGGTCGAGGCCAAAATGGTTGGGGTGAGGCCTTGGGTCGGCCAAATTGGTTGGTTACGAAGCCTTGGGTCGGCCAAATGGGTTAACAAAGGGGTTGCAGCAAAGGTTGATATAATAAGATGTTTGTGAGAAAGGGCGATTAGTAAATAGGGGCAGAATTGGGGAAAAGTTGGAATAAAAAATGATGTCGATTATCTATGACCGATATCGGTTAGGGGAGATGGTCGAGCTAACCTTGGGAGACCCCATGTCTCCGAAGTGCTGCCTACATAGCCCATTGCACAAAGCAAGGAGGGGCCTCAGACCGATGTAGTTCTCCCTTAGGACCAGGGAGAGGTGAATTTAGGCAATTTGGTACGGTTTAGGCAATTGGTTGGTTGGTAAAAATATTGATATTAATATTGGTAAGGTAAGGTTGTTGGTGTTGGTAATGAATTGGTGATGTTGTAAAAGGTATAAGGGAAGCGAAAGTTATCCTACCCAAGTAGAGGGAACCGTGTCCCGATTAAGATCAACACACAATCCTAGATGCGAGGCAAAGAGGAAAGAGTGCTCCGTAGGTGAAAAGAGCTAAATAAACCACACAACGTAGAACAAGCTTGAAGCCCTAGGTACCGTGCATAGACGAGAAGTCAATAGGTGAAAAGAGTTGTATGATCACAATATATTGGGTGTACATCACGTCCCTTGAGTTGAAACAAATGGTGAGGTGAGGTGGATGATATAACGGAGGTACAGAGAACTTGTTACAAAGCGAGTGTTCTGACGAAAGAGAACCTACCCTAAATAGACAAGTCCATGACTCAAAAGTTCTTTTGAATGAGGCTTTTATTTTACTGAATATAGACTGATCGATGCGGGAAGTCTACAAGGGATATTGATTGTACTATTCTTGAGGTCTTCACAAAGCTGATCAATGCGAGAAGCTTCGATAAAAGGCCGACTGTGTATAGTCATCCTTCCTTCGAGGGAGCAGTCTATTTATAGTAGCAGATATGATTTTAGTGCATAGCTGTCCTTCGGGGGAGCAGTCTATATATAATAGCAGCAATAGTTTGGCATATAGCTGTCCTTCGAGGGAGCAGTCTATATATAAGGTAGATAGCTAGATGTCCTTTTGACGTGAAGCATCTAATTTTTGTAGGAAGTTTGACTCAAGAAAATCCCATAAGAATACGGCTTATTTTAATACTTTGAAGTCATGGACTAGACTAAAAGGGAATGCATTGCATGAGGTGAAGTGATAATCAAACTATGTGAGCTTGATTTTTATTATGAGGTGTAGGAAACAAAGTGTACGTGGTGGTAAGTGAGCTCAAGGGACGAGCGGCAGTAGATAAGAAGTGATATAACACTAAATTCAACAAGAGAATGGTCAAAGATGCAAGGCATTAAGGGTTGTTCAGGCTCAGGTTTACCATTAAGCGAAGCTAAACGATAAGTGCCTGATCCATAAGTGTGAGTGATTATATAAGGCCCAATCCAATTAGGAGCAAATTTTCCACGTTTGCTCTTTTCTAGTTTGGTTACATGTTGATTCTCTTTGAGGACAAGATCACCAACCTTAAAGGTACGCTCATGAAGTCACTTATCATAAGCACGCTTGATACGTTTTTGATAGATTTGGAGGTGATCAAGAGCTGTAAGACGACGCTCGTCAAGAAGCTCCAATTGGGCTAACCGCTCTTGGCGGAAATCATCGTTGGTGAGAATATCCTGAAGAGATATTCTAAGGGAGGGTATTTGTACTTCGAGAGGCAGACAGCCTCTGTACTATATACCAAAGAAAAGGTGTGGCATTAGTGGAGGTACGAATGCTAGTACGATAAGCCCAAAGGGCAAAGGGGATGTGATCGTGCCAATTTCTTCCGGATTCATTGACAACTTTCATGAGGATTTTGGTTAGGGTTTTATTAGAGGATTCAGCTTGTCCATTTGCTTGTGGATAGTAGGGTGATGAGAAGCTGAGTTTGATACCAAAGTTGTCGCAAAGGTCTTGCAACAACTTGTTTTTGAAAGATTTTCCATTATCTGTTATCAGGCGATGAGGAACACCAAAACGGCATGAGATAATGTGGTGGTTAATGAACTCTACAATTTTTTCTTTTTTAGTTGAAATGAGCGGAATAGCCTCCACCCATTTTGTGTAATATTTGGTTGCTGTGATAATCCATCGGTGACGTTGCGAAGAGGACGGATGAATCTCACCAATAAGGTCTAAACCCCATTGTGAGAAAGGCCAAAGATCTCGAGCACCTCAGAAGCGGTGGCTAGGAGTATGTTGAAGGTTGGCATGTTGTTGACACATAACACAACGCTTAACATATTCGTAGCAATCGTTATTGAGAGTAGGCCAATAATAACCTAGGTGAAGGATTCGTTTGGCCATGGCAAGGCCGCTAAAATGTCCGCCACAAATACCGTCATGGACTTGTTGGATGGTATGGGTGACCTCTGCACCGATGAGACATCGAAGGAGGATGCCATCAAAGCCACGTTTATAAAGGAGTCCCCCCATAACGACATAACGAGAAATGCGTTTAAGAAACGCGTTTGTGCGGCATTTACTAGTAAGGTCAGATGGGAGAATAGAGGTTGTAAGGTAGTCATGAAATTGGTGATACCAGGTATCCTGCGAATTAGCAGACACATTATTTATCGTACAAACAACCGAGGCTGAATAAGATGGGGCAAAGAGTTGTTGGACCAAGACGAAAATGTCAGAGTCAGTTGATGAAGCTGGAATTTGCGAGGCTAAGCAAGCCATAGTATCCGCAAATTTGTTAGTGGAGCGGGGAATGGTTTGGATAGAATAGCGAGTAAATAAGGCTAGAAGTGAATCCACGTAGTGTTTGTACTTTTGAAGTTCCTCATTTTTACATTGGTAGATGCCCATAACTTGATTGACTACCAATTGAGAGTCGCCAAAAATATTGATAGATTTGATACCTAAGTGTAACGCAACTTGGAGACCTAGAACAAGGGCCTCGTATTCCGCTATATTATTAGTGCAAGGGAAATCGAGTCGGAATGAGAGAGGCATAGGCTCAGCGTCGAGAGGAATGAGAACAACACCGGCTCCTCCGCCGCACTGGCATTTGGATCCATCGAAGAAGAGGGTCATTGGATACGACTCCTCCCTGAGTGAAAGAGTGGCGATGAGTTCGTCGGGGAATGTAAAATTGGTAAATTGTTCCCCTGGTAAAGGGGCTTCCGCAAGTTGGTCTGCGATGGTTTGTCCTTTGATTGATTTCTGGTGGACAAACTCAAGGTCGAGGTCGGCGAGGAGCATGAGCCATCTGGCGATGCATTGGTTTAGATGAGGTTTGGCATACATGTAATGGATGGGGTCCGTGTTGGTGATGATGAAAGTTTTGTGATTCAGAAGGTAGTGTCGGAGTTTGGTGGCCACGAATGATAGGGCTAGGCACAACTTTTCTACATGTGTATACCTAGTCTCATAGTCCACCAAAGTACGACTTATATAATAAACGGCTTGTTCTCGATTCTCAGAGTCACGATGTGCAAGCATGGCCCCTACAACGTGGTCGGTGGCGGAAAGATAAAGGTAGAAAGGGCGGTCGTCCTGGGGTGGGATAAGCACGGGTGGCTGCAAGAGATAAGCTTTGAGAGCCTCAAAGGCTTGGTGGCACTCTTCACTCCATTAAAAGTCAATGTCTTTTTTAAGGAGGTGATGGAAAGGTTGACATCGATCCGAGAGTTGGGAGATGAAACGTCGGATAGATTGGAGCTTACCTTGTAAACTACGTAATTGTTTAAGATTGGTAGGTGGGGGCATTTCTAGAATAGCTTTGACTTTAGATGGGTCGACCTCAATGCCACGCAGAGAGACAATAAAGCCGAGAAGTTTTCCTGAAAGGACACCAAAGACACATTTCTTTGGTTGAAGACGGACAGAATATTGTAACAGGGGTCAAAAATAATGGTTAAAACATCGAGATGTTCACTGCGATGTTTAGATTTGCCAAGAAGATCATCGACGTAATCTTCAAGGATAGTGTGCATAATGTCATGAAAAATGTAGGTCATAGCCCGCTGATAGGTTGCACCAGCATTCTTAAGGCCAAATGGCATTACACGGTAACAGAAGGTTCCCCAAGGAGTTATGAAGGTAGTTTTATGTTGATCGGCGGGTGCAACCAAAATTTGTCAGATCCTCGAAAAGCCATCCATGAGAGAGAGCATCTCATGGCCTGCAAAGTGAGATCAACAAGTTGGTCAATACTAGGTAGGGGAAGTCATCCTTAGGGAAAGCGAGGTTGAGATCCCGGAAATCTGCATATCCAAAGTCCCCCGTCGCTTTAGTGACAGTGTACGATGTTAGAAATCCATTGAGGATAATCAATAGGCGAATGAAGGAAACAGAAAGAAGTCGCTTGAAGCTCCGCTTTGACCAAGAGGGCAATGCGTGGATGCATTTTTCTCAATTTCGTTTAATTGGTTTGGAATCGGGTTTCAGTGTAATGTTATGGACGGCAATGTCGTGGATCAATTCCCTGGCATGTCACAGAGGACCAAGCGAAAGCTTGGTCATGCGAGCACGAGAAAGGTAATAAAGGTGACTTGTTCTCGATGCGTTAAGGGATTGTCCGATCTTCACAATGTGAGGATCCTCCTCCATGTGGATGTTGATTTCAATAGTAGATTGCTTCAAAGATGGTTTGAGTTTCGATGGTAAGGCGCGTTGAATATAAGAGTCATCCGCGCCAAGGTAAGTGAGGATGGAGTCATCATCCCGGCATTCAACAACGTTAATCAAGGTGAGTCCTCTTCAATCATGTCCGGATACGTATGGGGATAGAAGAGGTGTCCTCATTATCGCGTTGATAAGTGAGAGGACCTAAGAAGATAGCATTTATGAAAAAAAAAAGTTAGGAGGGATAGATTTAGGATCTATCGACTCTGTGGGTGACAAAGGCAAAATGGGTGATGATGGTTCGGTAGGGGTGACGTCGTTGTCTTCTAGAAGACAACTGACACGAGGTTCCTTCGGTGTAAGTGTTCCCGAAATCTGAGACCACTACGATCATTGTGCTTGCGTGTAGTTACGGGATGATTGTATGTCGGCCTTGTTCATAAAGACCAAAACCAAAGCCTTTCCAAGCACAGTGAGTCAAGAAGGTGAGGGCGAAACGATGATTTGTCAGGTATTGAAAATCGGATTGGAAAGGAACCACACCAAGAGGGGGCTCAGGGGCAACGGAAGATGCGTCGACACCCCCATATGTTAGGTTAGTGCGGTAGTGAGGTGGTCCGTAGGGGATTACTTCCCCCACACGACGGTCATAGGTAGGATGTGCATGTACCTGTCTGTACTCCTGTGGGGTATGGAAAGAACTAACGTTATATAGGCGATACTCCCCCAGCGTAAGGTGTTGAAAAACATCTACTAAGGGGTCTGAGGTTGGGATGTTATCTGCAGGAAGGGAAGTGGTTTTTGTGACAGTGGTTTCATTTGAAGGTGTAGGTGCGGTTGAGGTGGATGGTTGAGGCACATTTGAAGAGGATGGTTGGGTTGAATGAATGGGTGTCTTGATTGGTACAAGCACATCATTAGGGCGGTATAACATATTGCAGGTTTTAAAGGGGGGAGGATCAGCTTTTACGGTGTAGGACTTCCCCTCGTATTCAAATTTTATGCATCTATGTAAGGTTAGGGAACGCATCCCATAGCCCGATCCAAGGGCGACCTAGCAATATATTGTATCGAACTCTCCCTCAAGGACATAGAAGAGTTCGAGTAAAGTACGTGGTCCTACACGAATGTTAAGGATCACGGTGCCTAAGGTAGAGGTAATAAAGATCATTGAATGACCGCAACATGATGGGGTTGGCACACATGCAACTAGAAGGGATATTCATTTGTTGGAAGGCTTTTGAAGAGATGATGTTTAGGCTAGTGCCCCCATCAATCATAACACGACGTACCCGAATATCCCGAACGTACGCTGAGATGAAAAGAGCAGGGTCAGGATCTTCTGTACCAAAGTCAACAATTTCGTCTTCGGAGAAACTGACTGCAGCAGCTTGTTGTACAGAGACAGAAGAAGTTGGGGCAGTGGATTGTTTGGTGAGAGAAGCAACGTGATTGGGTGTAAGAATGGAGGTAACAGGCAGGGTTTCATTAGGTAAGACCTCGATCCCTTGAAGAATTTCAACGAGAGCTTGTCGATGAGATTCAGAAGTCTGAATTAGATCATAAAGTGTCATTTTTACGGGTGATTGGTGAAGCTGTTTGATCATGGCTCGATGGGCAACTCCATTAGAGACGGGGTAAGCGGGTCCACGAACAACCACTTTAGGTGGTGGTGCGATCGGGATGGTGGAAGGAGAAAGAGAGGACGCAGGTGTGCTTTCTTTTGCTTTCTCGTTGTTTTTCTGCGCTCGAGTAGCAACACTAATCATATTAATCTCGTAGACCTGAGATGAGGAAGATGGTTGGGATAAATCATGGTCTTCAAGAGGTGGGGTTGTAATAATGATAGATCTTGGTGAGGTGGGGACAGATGGTATAGGAGAGGGAATTGAAGCTAAAGGTCTCTCCCTTCGTAAGTTGTCTTTCTTAACCTTTCTATCTGAGAGAGGTGACTGACGAAGGATGGTTTTTAAAGCTTTGCATCCCTCCACATCATGTCCTGGTGTGCGGTGATAAGCGCAGATTTTAGACTCATCATAACCTATAGGTCGAGGTTTAGATGGGTCATAAGGTCTAAGTGGGGGTAGGGAAATGGTCGCATTCTCCACCAACATAGCAAGGATTTTGGCGTAAGATCCTTTGAGTGGGTCAAAATCGGAGGAGGATGAGGGCATTGGTTGTGTGGGTTTTGGTAATGTTTGGGCATGGTTGGTTCGTACGGGTGGTGGTTTAGCCAAGGGGTGTTGATACATGGTTTTCACTAAACGTGGTTTCTTTGGCGCAGAGCTACGCTTCACCGGTTAGATGATGAGGCTACGATGACGTGGTAAAGGGGGAACAACCACGAGAAAGGGGAGTGACAGAAAATAAATCCTTTGATGATGGAGTTTGTTTAGGGTTGATGGGTGGACAGGATACGTGGGGTGACAATGTTGATATATCCTTTGATCTCTGTATGGGTGTAGGAGGCGTAGGTTGTTTTGAAGAAAACGCAGGAGGTATGATATATTGATGCAAGGTGGAGGGATGAGGTCCCAATATGGAAGGTAGGTGTGACGATGATGGTTTTGATTGTGATAGAGGCACGGATGGAGTTTGTCTCCTAAGTGGCGGGGCGGCTTTATTTTTGGATAAATCTAGTCGCTTAGGCGGGTGTGTTAGGCTGGGTATTGGTGAGGTCCCAAGTGTAGGGGAAGATTTGGTTAGGTTAATAGAGGTGGATGAGATACTTGGTAGAGATTCGGGGGATGAAGATGAGGACATAGGCATTTTGAGTTTCTGTAAACACTTCGGGTATATGGTAGAGGTATCTGGATCGGTCATCTGCATTTGAGTAGAATAGGGGGTACTCAAACGTTCCCATAGGACTCGTCTATCTTCTGGAGAATAACAGTCTTCAGGCGTGAATTGTAAATTTTGTACGGAAGAAAGATGGGTTGTGATTCCAGTCCACTGTGGGTGTGATACAGGGGGTAGATGAGGCACTGTATCAATAGATGTTAAGAGGTCGACTGGTCGTTGAAAAGATTTAGGCGATGAAGAACTAATAGGCAGGAGGGCATGTTTGAGAGGGTCTGTTATGGTTAAAGAATTCGGTGATGTCAAGCGAGAGATTTCTCCCTAAGGATGACAAAAGGAGTGGCGAGCCTTCCTCTCAGTGTAGCAAAGAGTGGTAGGAGGAGACGTTTGGGAAATAGATAAGTTAGATAACATCCGTTCACAGCCTTGTAGGGATGTGGTATAAGAAGACTCATCGATGAGAAGAAAAGTCTCAGCGCTTAACTCCTTTATGGGTAAAGGAATGATTTCGCCTTGGTTTGATGGTGGTGAAGGAGGTTCGGGCCCCTGCGTTAGTGAAGAGGCTTGATTCAAAATTTTCGATAGAGGCTTTTGGTCGGGAGTCGAAGACTCGCATGGATCTCATGAACACTTTCCTCGCTAAGATATCTTGGTTTATGTTATCAAGTTAGAAGAGTGATTTGGGAATGGTTTGTTGAATATTTTCAGATTTCGGTTGGCAGGGGGCATTAGGTTATCGAGGGTTATATCACTCATACCAACCATTTCCTGCGCACTATGTTTTTCAACATCTTGCAGCTTTTCATGACTATGTCCTTTTACGCGGTGAAAGTTACAAGTCATTTTCTTTGTACTGTGAAGGCATATAAAGGGTGGAATCAAACCCGAGTGGGGTTTAACAGAGGCAAGGTGATAGCTCCAGCTTTGAGCAATTTTTCCAAGATGACACCATAAGTTTCTCCCAAGGAGTGTAATTGATGGGCTCGGCTTTGTACTTATAGGTGGTTTTTGGTGGGGTATTAGACGGTGTTTGAGATTTGACCATCACCGCGTGGACAGCTCCTTTTGATTTCGAAGAAGTGGATGCGTGAGGAGGGGTGGTGTTTGGCTTATTGGTAGAATCTGGAGTTCGGAAATTGGGGTTTTTGTTGCGCAACCGCAATTTCTCTTCTTCTAAGGCTCGAATTTCTAATTTCCGAGCCATGGTAAAGGCCTCATCAAATGTGCGGAAAGTTTGAATTTGAGGGTAGGAGAAATATGCTTAAGCGCAGCCCACGTAAAAGTTCGATAAGTTCAGCCTGAGGCAAGGCATATGTAAGTTGGTTGATAAGGCCACGCCATCGTCCAACAAAATCTGCGATAGATTTGTCTTCGAATTGTCGGATGGCATAAAGGTCGGTGATAGATACTTTCTTGGCAATGTTAATGGAGAAATGATCCAAGAAAGATTGGGCTAGTTGGTTAAAAGAGAAGATTGAGTGCTGGGTTAAAGCACTGTACCACTCCAAGGCGGGTCCTGATAAGGACATGGGAAAGGTGCGGAGTAACAAGGCATCATCATGAGCAATCAAATAACAAGCATGTCTAAATGATCGCAAGTGTTGTTGAGGATCCTCTTTACTATTAAAACGAGTAAATTTTGGCAACTCCCATTGAGGAGGATATGAATGAAGGGGGACAGAAGGGTGAATAGGCTCCCGACAAACTTGCTCGTATGTCAAGGCGCTACGACTTCCTGAAACAGAAGCCTCCAGATTATGCATTTTGTCCATCATTTGTTTGATGAAATCTGGTTGGATGAGATGAGGGTGCGGTTGTGGTAAACGGAGGCAAATTGGGCCAAGGGCCTCCGCTAGACAATGGTGGGGTTAAGTGTTGATAAGGTATGGAGGATGAATATGTTGAGGTGACCGAATAGGGATGTCCCATATAGGATGTTGAGGTCACTGGATACGTGTATGGGAATGAAAAGGTAGGCGGAGCTTGAGAAGGAAAGCTCGTGTGGATAGGTGGCAGAGAGCAAGTCATGAACGGAGTGCAAGAGAGATGAGGTAGGGGCAGTCGGTGGTAGTGATATGTGGGGTCCAAGATTAACCAAAGGAAAGCTAATCTGTGTCGTATGAACCTCTGAAGCCATCGGATTGGGAGACGGGGCTAAAGATGCGGGAAGCAAGGCGGTGTCATCAGGTGGAGTGGGAGCTAAATGAGCAGCTATACTAATAGGCATACCAACAAGGAGCTGACCATCGGGCGTACGGTCAGGGGCATGAGACAAATAGTATTGTACAACACTAGGATTAGCATCCAGAAACTTGGCAAAGTCCTTATCTCCCACAGGAATTTTAGGAACCTCGCTGGTATCCGTAGGATTCCCCACAGAATGTGAAGGGGGTGATTCAGGCAAAGAAACAGAGCAAGCATGTGAAACCATGGCGGCGGCTTGCTTTCGAGTGATAACAACCATGGACAGGAGTTCACAGTAGGGTTTCAATCTGTCAGGAACAGAAACAAACTCAGACTGGTAAAATTGGTAGGTTGCTGGTTTGTCAGGAACTGGAAAAGACAATAACCGATATCGGTCTGATAACCGATGTCGGTTATACTATAGCCGACGTCGGTCAGGTAACCGATGTTGGTGTAATAAGACTGGTATAAGAAAATATAAGAAGCTACTGATTTGCTCAGTATATTTATCAAATTGTTCTAAGGTAATCACAGAAGACAGTGTATAACAGAGAAAACAGAACTAAAAACAAACAAGATGCACACGCAAATCCAGAGACTAACCCTAGGGTCAATTTTAATTATTGTGGGCTTATGCCTTTAGACGTGGAATGATGTCAATCCTAAACAAAAGACTTAGGGGAAATGTCAAGTTGTTTTGGCTTATAAGGTTACCTCAATCGGGTGGAGGAATACCGCGGAAAAGGGGGGATGTTTTGAGCTGTTGAGTTAATTGTGAAGTGATTTGGTATGTGTTGTGCAAAGAAAGTAAGATTAATTTCTTGTCAATACCGTGGAAATCACCCCCATGTGTACGACCTATTACTTAGTCTATGTTCACTAGAATTAAAAACAAAGAAGCAAGAATGTAATGCACGTGTTTTAAACCCAAATCAAAAATTATATTCGATGAAGCAAATGAGATGACTTTCACTAATGCAAAACTAGGAAAGCAAACAAATTCTTTACCGAATATAACAAAATCAAAGAAAAAGAAGTATGCTTCCTAAAATGAAAAAAATAAGCAAGAGAAAGAAACCCGAAATGGGTCCCACTGGCGTGCAAAAAATGTTTCGCACGGAATGTTTCGGCTCTGGGAATAGAGTTGCTTCTATCCTATCATTCCTTTGAGAAATAGATAAGGGTTAGGGCTAGGAGGAATACCTGTTGAATGTCGAGATGGTGTGCGCATACCATAGAGAAAGATCAGGCTAACTGTGAAGAACTCCTTTTTGTCTTGGAAGGACTACCTGCAAATAAGAACACAAGACCACAAGATTTTGATTAGACAATAAATGAGGAAACTCGCCTGGGGCCAGGAAATATAAAACTTCCTTTCGAAGGTAGTCAGCTTCTCGCTAATATGAATTAACACCAAAGACTGTAAAATATCAATTAAGTTGCTTTGTTGAAACAGGTAGGGGAAAGGCTGATTTCTAGTTTTGAACCACAATAACCGATGCCGGTTACTGATAACCGATATCGGTAGGGTCTAGGATCTGTGGGTTAGTTGTGTTGTGGGGTGGTTGTTGTCAGAGGGGTAGCCGTGTTGTTTGTAAGGCTAGTATATGGGTGATATTAGGTAATGAGGTGATGAGAAGTAAATGAAGGATAGTTAGATGCAATATGTTGCCAGGTAGTGGATCTAGGAATGGATTTGTGAGGACTGTGATTCAAAAGTCTAAGAAGTATTATTAAAAGGACATGCAAGATGTAACTTACTGGTTATTGACGAAGATGCAGGTCCAAGAACTCTGATGACAAAGGCAGAACTGAGGTAGGATGGCCTGACACACAGAAGATGAGATATCTCCCTCCCGATGATCAGCTGAGTATCACAGGGCTCTGGTATCCAGTTGCAGTCTTGGGCTTGATCTCCTTTGCTGCAAACTCTTCTTGTCTCTTCACTTGTCTCCGCCAAACCCAAGTAAAGATCCGGATTCTCTTGATCACTCCTGATGCTCTCTATCGATCCAAAAATCCTTCCACCTCTGTTTTTGGTTTAGGGAGCCCATTTACAGGGAACCGATGGTGGTTACGTAACCGACGGCGGTCGAGTAGGAACCGGTATCGGTAAGGAAAAAAGTAGGCTATTTTTAGTAAAATAGCCTACTTTCCCCGCTTTCTCCCGAGAGATTAGTTTCGGGCTTCGGTCAAGTGACTAAAGGTCAGTTTGGGTGCAAGAAAGGGGTCATTAGTCATGGGTGTAGGTGTGGACCAAGTTATAGGTCTTAATTAGGTTAGTTTAGGGTTAGGACTAGGTCATGATGAGGTGGCAAAATGTTTCGCACGGAATGTTTCAGCTCTGCAGAATAGACTTGCTTCTATCCTATCATTCCTTTTAGAAATAGATAAGGGTTAGGGCTGGGAGGAATACCTTGAATGTCAAGATGGTGTGCGCGTACCATAGAGAAAGATCAGCCGACTACAAAGAACTCCTTTTTGTCTTAGAAGGACTACTGTAAATAAGAACACAAGACCACAAGATTTTGATTAGACAATAAATGAGGAAACTGCCTTGGGCCCAGTGAAATATAAAACTTCCTTTCGAACGTAGTCGGTTTCCTGCTAATATGAATTAACACCAAAGACTCGTAAAATATCAATTAAGTTTCTTTGTTGAAACAGTAGGGGGAAAGGCTGATTTCTGGTTTTGAACCACAATAACCGATGCCGATTACGATAACCGATATCGGTAGGGTCTAGGATCTGTGGGTTAGTTGTGTTGTGGGGTGGTTGTTGTTGTAGGGTAGCTGTGTTGTTTGTAAGGCTAGTATATGGGTGATATTAGGTAATGAGGTGATGAGAAGTAAATGAAGGATAGTTAGATGCAATATGTTGCCGGGTAGTGGATCTAGGAATGGATTTGTGAGGACTGTGATTCAAAAGTCTAAGAAGTATTATTAAAAGGACATGTAAGATGTAACTTACTAGTTATTGACGAAGATGCAGGTCCAAGAACTCTGATGACAAAGGCAGAACTGAGGTAGGATGGCCTGACACACAGAAGATGAGATATCTCCCTCCCGATGATCAGCTGAGTATCACAGGGCTCGTATCCAGTTGCAGTCTTGGGCTTGATCTCCTTTGCTGCAAACTCTTCTTGTCTCTTCACTTGTCTCTGCTCAGCCAAGTAAAGATCCGGATTCTCTTGATCGCTCCTGATGCTCTCTATCGATTCAAAAATCCTTCCACCTCTGTTTTTGGTTTGGGGAGCCCATTTATAGGGAACCGATGGCGGTTACGTAACCGACGGCGGTCGAGTAGGAACCGGTATCGGTAAGGAAAAGGCAGGCTATTTTTAGTAAAATAGCCTACTTTCCCTGCTTTCTCCCGAGAGATTAGTTGCATGGGCTTGGTCAAGTGACTAGAGGTCGGTTTTGGGTGAGAAAGGGGTCATTAGTCATGGGTGTAGGTGTGGACCAAGTTATAGGTCTTAATTAGGTTAGTTTAGGGTTAGGACTAGGTCATGATGAGGTGGCAAATGTGGATTTATCAATTACAAGGTAATTAATAAATAATTGTGTAAGGTTTAGGTGATGAGGTTAGGTTGCGAATTGAGATGCGGATCACAAGGGGTCGTAAGACACAAATTTGGTGTCTACACCAAGACAAGCGAACGCCGCGCATTCCACGCTAGTTGCAACCACTACCACCTAGTCCTTCACCACCTTCTATTTTATCACTAGCCATGGATCCCATCTAGCCTACTACTATCACTACTGGAGATGAGGAGTTCGCACGACTCCTTGACCAGAACCCTGTTGCCTTGAAGTTTTACCTCTCCCACTCATCCACTCGAGATGCCTCGGTTAGTTGATATATGACATGCCCGTATCTATCCCCTCGACTCTCAGAACCCACTTCCAAATCAGCCCTATCTAGCTCGTGTTTGCTCGCATCCACCTTACCCCCACCATTTCGTAGTTAGGTTCTATACCCGCTATGACTGCCACGTCTATTACCTCTGTGGTACCCATCACATCCACCATACCCCCGACGACTACCCCAAACACAACCTCATCCACCCCTAATGTCTCATACATACTTGTAGCTACATTCCCACCTCTAGTGTCGATGACCCCTACCCCATTTCAGAATGTAGTTCTTTCCATTCCACAATCATTAGCCCCTATTGCCACTAGGGTTACCACGACCCTTCCACCCCCATATACATACTACCAACAACTCACCTGTTTCATCTATTATTCATTCCGGTATGTACTCTATTTCATTGCCTTCTTCTCCACCACCTTACATGGCAGCCCCATACACTAGAATGTCACCCCCATTATATGCCCAAAACCAACCTCCTCATGCTATAGGAGGCATCCAATCATCACAACCCACCAATGACCTAATTAAATTGATGTTGGACAAGATGCAAACACTGGAGGCATCAGTTTTTGGCCCCGTAACACTCTCACCTATGACAAGATTTGCAACGATCCTATTCACCCATCCATTCCCATCCATTCATACCCTGTGCATTGGGAAATTCCTAAATTCAACCGCTTCAATAGCAAGGAAGACCCACAACAACATTTGCGCTCGTTCAAACACGGGTGTTATCTGATCACTCATGATGATGCCCTGCTTTTGAGAACCTTTCCCATGTCCCTCACTAGACTTGCATTAGATTGGTATAGTGGGTTACCCAAACACTCTATATTTTCATTCAATCAGGTAGCCCAAGCTTTCTTGGACCATTTCTCTATCAATATCACCAAGAAGGTTACCATGACCGATCTATATTCCACATGTTAGTACGAGGACAAATCTATCAGATTTTTTTGCTCATTGGCGTAGCCTGATCAATCAACTTACCTTCCAACTGCTAAAAATTGAACTCATCGATCTCTTCACATGAGCTTGCACCAGACATATCTCCCTAACCTTGCAGGTCTAAACTTTCTAAACATTCGATGAGGCATTCACTATGACATGAAAGTTAGAGATTTGGGCCATCGAAGAGAAGAAAATCCAATTACGAAATAAGAATTCAGCATTCAAGTTGAATGAAACCTCTTCTTCTTCCAAACCACCAACCAATTATTCAAAGGCTAAGGGTATCGCTAACATAGTGGTACTCAAGGCCGCCCAACTCATCCATCCAATTTGGCTACACCCTCATCTAATCTATCACTTATCCAAGCTTTTTGATTCAGACAAGAGCAACAAAAATATACCCCAATTGGGGAACCTTACTCTTCTATCTTAGAAAAGCTTATCAAAGCTAGAGCCATCACCCTTCCACCCATAAAACCACACACTGGTTTTGACCCTGCTCGCCCCATGCCCGCATGGTATAAAGAGCATGATTTCTATAACTATCACCAAGTGAAGGGTCATAGTGATGGAAACTGCATCACTTTCAAGAATATTGTCCAAGAAATGCTCGAGAAAGGTGAGTTAACTGATGGATAATCCCAACACCACCCCCAACCAAAATCTACAAATCTTCAAAAAACCATTTCCCAACCATGCCCCTTCATCCAATCAAACCAGTGAGACATCCACTCATAATACCCATACCCGTGAGGTTCACGCAATATTTAACGAGGTACCTATCACCTCTCAATTACCTCACATCCCTTCCATAGAGGAAATCCTAGCCCGAAATCCTCCTTCCACATATGAACCAACCTCCACCGTTCCTTCACCAATGTAGAACACCTTTCATCTCCTACATCACCTATGGAGGGGTCTTCCACTAACATCGAGACCATCTCACCCCTAGCTTCACCACTTAGAGAGCCTTTACCTACCGTACCTCCACCACCCATGAGGATCACCCATTACCTCCTCCACCCGCAGAGAGAGCACCCATTACCTCCTCCACCCACAAAGGGGCACCTATCCATTCCTCTACTTATAGAGGAGCTCCCATCATCTCCTCCACCCATCATAGACCCAATGGAGATACCTATTCCTCTTGGTGAGCATTCTCCATTAGCTACCCAACATCCAACAAACCTACTTTTAGCTCTCTTACCCATGGAAGTTGAAGCTAGCCAATTCCCCGTCTCTAAGACACATTTTACGGAATTCCCATTAGGTCCTCACCAACTCCACCCACAGACATGTCGTTCTCACGTTTGGCCGATCACTTAGATTATGTGGATAGGGCTTTACTATGGGGGCACCTCTTACTCCCTGTCTCAACACAGATGCAAAGATCCCTCGATGACACCTCCACTATCTACCCAAACACATTTCCACCCATCAAACCAAATACAACCACTATTGTCACAACCCTTTCCACGATACCCGTTAGCACTCACATCATACCTTACCCATAACCCGACCTATACCTAAACCCAAACCCATACCCACAACATTTACCTCCACTAAACCTATTACCACTTTAGGGGTCACCCCAACCACTAGCCTTACTCATCCACCTATTAAATTGGATTTAGCTACATCCTCCAACGTCAATATCACACCTACTCCGACACCCAAACTAAAGAAACAAACTCATCGACCTCATACCCCGACCACACCAATCACACCCGCACTTGTCCCATCTACCTTCGACCTCGCCTTCCCAACATGGTCAAGCACCCTTCACCCATCCATAAACCAATAACACAACAACCCATTCCTTCCTCACAAACCTCTAACCTACCTAGGCACACAACACGACTCATACCCTCACCTATAGTCTCTTTACCACCAATACCTCCAATACCTTCAGCTATTGCTTCACTACCCACTACACTTCATTCATTTTCCCTCACACCCTAAGCACGACCCGTGTCATCTACCTTCATAACACCCCCATTATCCCCATGGGTAACTCACCCTCTTCCTCCATCTTCTTTTCCTTCTAGACCTCATACACCCACATCACCTTTACCCAAGAAGGTGCAACCCAAAACAAAACCCCACTACCCCACAACAAGGTAGTCAAAACAACCCCACACCCTCCTACCCATCCATCTACTGTACCCCTACCCAAATGAACCCGACCGATACCTCAAACCACACCACACCTAAACCCATAGCTCGACCCATTCCTACTCTTCCAAAAACAATTCCCGACAACCAACCACACCTACACCCAAACCCACATTCACTTCCCATTGTGATCCACTAACAGGGTCCTATGCCAAAATTTTAACCAACCTCCTCGAGACTTCTGTTATCACATTACCGCCACTCCAACCTTATGAACCCCTCAAACCCAAGCCCAAAGGGTTTGATGATACTAAAATTTTCACATACCATCATGTGCTAGGGCATGATGTGGAGAACTGCAAGGCCTTGAAAACCATCCTTATCCAATTGTGTCCACCGGAAACCAACTTTGACGATGATGACCTTCTTGATGAGGATCCTACTTCACCAACACCCATTCCCACACTTGCCCACTCAACAACCACAACCTCCACCCTCATAGCTCCTAGAGCCACACCTCAAGATTTGAAATTAACATGGTTCACATCAGAGAACTTGCCACGCCACCACCCAAATGTCATTGCGCCCAACTGACCTCACAGGGCTTTTCTCCTCCAATAGGTTTTTTCCCTTCATGTCATTATACCACTTACCCTACACCTTCTCCATTTTCCAACTTCCCTCAAATCAACATGGTACACATCACTACACGTGCGCAAGGGAAAATAAAAGGTAGCTACGACCCACCAACCAATCCTATACCCAACATACCATCTACACCCATACCTAAAATAACTATCCATGGCCCCACATACCCCATTTCTAATGGCATCACACATCGCACCATGCTCAAACAATTACACCAATCTCCCTCAAAATGTCCTTATACAACCTCATCCAAACCTCAAATCCCATCGCAAGCCCTCATGGAGGTTCTTCAATCTATTGAGGTTTTACCCAATGACCCTACACCCGTAGCCTCCATTATCACACCCCATCATGTAGCCTCTCTCACCAAATTACCACCTTCATCCTCACCTCACCTTGTTCACCAAGTGGCCTCCCTCAGCTTCTCGAGGAGGAGATCATGCCACACCAAAATGATGACCTGACTCCACCCTCTTCATCTCTGTCCACATTGATGACATACGGGTATGTCATGTGATGATTGATGGAGGTGCTAGCATTAACATCATTTCATCCCATGCATTTTCTCAAATGCACATACCTAACAATTACATGCATAAACATCTAGTCATGTTGCGTTCATTCAATGATGCTATCACCTCCACACTAGGCACTATCATCCTTCACATTCGCATGGGCCCCCACTATTCTAGAATTGTTTTATGTTTTGGAGGGGAATTCCAATATAACTTGTTGCTTGGTAGACCCTGGATCCATGTCATGGGTTGTGTTCCTTCCACTTTACATCGTTGTGTAAAGTTTGAACATGAGGACACACACTTATACCATTCCAACTGACCCATCACCTTTCAAAACATGCAACATGCTTTATCGACCCAATGATGTGCTCATACCTGTCAAGCCATCTACCTCCGCAACCAATACCACTTCACCTACACCTCCACCTACCAGTATAGCCGCTGCTTTCACCGCACATACCTCCTACATTCCTACCACCACTATAACCTCCATGGCTGACCCATTAGCTTCCCAATCCATTAACTCCACCTCCGGCATCGACCTCCAACACATCATCCATACCAGCTACCTACATACCAACCACTGATCCCTTGGAAGGTGTTTTTCAACGCCTCACTCTGGGGAGTACCACCTATATAGTGTCAACACATTCCTTACTCCGCATGAGTATGGAAGCCTTCACCAACACCCTCGCTATGATCACCATATAGGAGAATGCCTCCTTTATGGTCCTCCTCATCTTCATACTAGTCTCACCTATGGGGGACTTGATACTACCACTTACACACCTGAACCACCATCACAACCCCGCCCATTTTCCGCTGACTTCCAATCACTTACCAATCACCATTTTTGCACCACACCTTCCTACACTGCTGCATGGAAGGGTTTTGGTTTTGGATTTTACAAGCAAGGCCATTCCATACCATTATTCCATGTACCACCCACAAACATAATGACCATAGTGGTATCGGCTTCCCCAAACCTCCTACCAAACAAGCCCGCATTGAACTCATTAAGGACCCTAGCCCTTCTCCACCTTCATCACCACACCTCACCGACCACCCTGAGTCGATGGATCCTAAATCTATCCCTCCTAACTTTTTTTTTTCATAAACACCATTTCCTCGGGGCCTTTTGACTTATCAACGTGAAGGCGAGGCCCCTTCCACTCTCCCATTCTCGTATCCCGAGATGATCGAAAATGACACACCTACCATTAACATCATTCAATGTCGTGATGATGAATCCATACTCACCTACCTTGGTGTAAGACTCATATATTCATCGATCATTACCCTCTCGAGACACAAACCATGTTGAATGAATCGACTATCGAGATCAACATTCATACTCAGATGACTCGCACATCCTAAAGATCGACAATCTTTAGATGTTGTGAACAAACAGAAGCCATCACTTCTTTTCTCGAGATCATAACCACACTTTCACTTGGTCTTACATGACATGCCCGGTATTGACCCCACCATAGTGGTCCACAATATCGTAACCATTCCTAATGCCAAACCTATCAAATAAAAAGCCGAGGAAAATGCACCTCACATTGCTCTTCTCACAAAGAAGAACTTCAACACCTCCTTTCCATTTCCTTCATCTTACCCATTGATTATCCTCATTGGATTTCTAACATTGTCCCTATTACTAAAGCAACAGGGGACTCTCGCATTTACATGGACTTCCATGACTCAACCTCACCTTGCCCGAAAGATGACTTTCCTTTCCCGGTATTGATCAACTGGTTGACCTCACCGCTGGTCATGAGATGCTCTCACTCATGGATGGTTTCTCAAGCTATAACTAAATTTTTCTTGCCCCGAAAGATCAACACAAGACCGCATTCATTACCCTCGGGGGAACCTTTTTGCTATCGAGTCATGCCTTTTGGCCTTAAAATGCTTCGGTGCTACATATCAATGTGCTATGACTTACATCTTCCATGATATCATGCATCACATATTGAAGATTACATGGATGATCTCTCTTGCCAAATCTAAATGTCGCGCGAGCACCTCTTCATCCTTGAAACCATCTTTGACCGCCTCATTAAATATTGTGTCTGCCTTCAACCTAAAAAGTGCATCTTCACAGTTCTCTCAGAAAAATCCTGGGATTTATTGTTTCCCTCCATGGTATAGAAGTTGACCTTGCTAAAGTCAAGGCCATTCTGAAATGCCTCCACCCACTAACCTCAAACAACTCCATAGCCTACAAGGTAAATTACAGTCCATTCACCGTTTCATTTCACAATTATCTGATCGGTGTTAACCATTTCATCATCTGCTTAGGAAGGATGTCTCCTTTAAATGGGATGATGACTATCACAAAGATTTTGAGGCCCTAAAACAATACCTTCTCCAACCACCCGTACTCATTCCACCTAAAGAGATCAACCTTTTTACCTATACATATCAGCTACCAATCATTCCTTGGGAGCCATGCTCGCTCATCATGATGAACAACATAGGGAGCAAGCGGTTTATTACATAAGCCATACTCTTTTGGACTATGAAACCCGATACAACCATCCAGAAAAGCTTTGCTTAGCCTTAGTTTTTCATTGCCACCAAACTCTACCATTACCTACTCAACCACAAAACCTATGTCATGACCAACACCGATCCTTTACACTTCATGTACGCCAAACCTTATCAAAATCAGTGTGTTGCACAATGGCTTATGCTTTTAGCTGATCTTGACCTCAAGTTCATTCACCAAAAGTCCATTAAGGGCCAAGGCTATCACCACCAACTGGCTGACGCACCTATTTTCTAGGGACCAACCCTCTAATTTTGACTTTCCCGATGAGTCAATTACTACTCTTTCCCTAGATGAACCCCTTACCAAATGACACTGTTCTTCGACGGTTCCAAGTGTCAAGCACAAGTGGGGTGGGGCTGGTGTTATCCTCATTCCTCTAGATGGAGAACCCATGCCTTTGTCTTTCAAACTAGACTTTGAATGCACCAACAATATTTCCAGTACGAAGTGCTCGTACTAGGTCTCCAGCCGCCTATGCCCTAGATGTCAAATCAATCCACATCTTTGGTGATTCACAATTGGTCATAAACCAAGTCAATGGTATGTACCAATGTCGTAATGAGATACTTCAAAAGTATAAACATCATGTAGACATACTTTTGACCACCTTTGATCATTACACCCTTCAAACCATCCCACGTTCAACCAACAAATTTTTTGATACCATGGCCTAGCTTAGCTTCCCAAATACCCACTTCCCTACCGATTCCAAAATATTTGTCACCGTACAATGCCTCCATTCACCTTCTTATTTACCTCATGATGTTTACTCAATCGGAAATGACACCCCTGACCCGAGTGACCTTTGGTATAAACAATACTCCACTACCTTTCCTCTCCATCTTACCTCCTGATCTCACCCATAACGGACAACGTGCCTTCCTTAAAAAGGTCTCTCATTTCGTCATTCTGGGGACTCTCTATAAGCACGGCTTTGATGGTATTCTCTTACGATGCCTCACAAGTTTTGAAATTCCTTATACCATTAAGGAGGTTCATGATGGCATATGTGGAGGTCACTTTAGTGGCCTTGCTGTTGCTAAGTGTATTCTTCGCCTAGGCTATTACTGGCCGACCCTTAACCATGATTGTTGTGACTATGTCAAACATTGTGTGAAATTTCAACAACATTCCAACCTTCATCATACACCCAATCATGCCTTACAGTCACTCGTGACCTTTGGCCCTTCTCTCAATGGGGTTTGATCTTGTCGAGAAATCAATCTCATTCTTCCCAATGCCATCAATGGATCATAACTACTACCAATACTACACAAAATGGGTGGAAGCCATACCACTCATCTCCACAAAAGCTAAGAAAATATGTGAGTTCATTAACCATCACATCATTTGTCACTTTGGTGTCCCTCATCGCCTCATCACTGACAATGGAAAACAATTCAAAAAAAACACTGCAAAAACTTTGCGACGCCTTCGGCATTCAACTTAGTTTCTCATCACCTTATTACCCACAAACCAATGGCCAAGCTAAATCCACTAACAAAACCCTCAACAAAATTCTCATGAAAGTGGTTGACGATACTGGGAAGGATTGGCATACGCACATTCTTTTTCCCTATGGGCATACCACACTAGTATTCACACTTCCACTGCGGCCACACCCTTTTCTTTGGTCTACATGACGAGGCTATTCTACCTCTCAAAGTCCAGATCCCTCACTCTGCATTTCTCTCCATGACATGCTTACTGATGATGACTTTCATCAGGACCGCTTAGCACAACTAGAGTTATTAGATGAACATCATCTTAACGCTCTAGATCACCTTCAAGTTTACCAACAACATATCAAATGTGCTTATGACAAACGTGTTCATGAACGAACCTTCCAAGTCGGTGACCTTGTCTTGAAAGAAAATCAACACGTAACCAAAGCAAAAAAAAGTAAACGGGAAAATTCACTCCTAATTGGCTTAGACCATACATCGTAACTCATACCTATGGATTAGGTGCCTATCGTTTATCCTCACTTGAGGGTAAACCCGAACTTGAGCCCCTTAACGCATTACATCTTCGACCATTCTATTGTTGACTCATTGTCCTACCTCACCCTTTGTCTCTCTTACAAGCTTGTCCCTTGAGCGCTATCCACTCCATACACCTCCCTAACAATTAAACAAGAATCATGTGAGTACCCATCACTTGTTATCTTCTCTTGAATATGTGTACCACAACACTGCACATAGCATGATTCTCATGGATAATTTCATCTACCTTTAGATGAGATCCCATGGTCGTTCCACCTTACCTTTTGAACAAGAGTCATATCCTTTACCTTGGTCTTGTCCATGATTTCAAAGACCTCCAATGGGACCAAAATCCTTGAGTCAAACTTCTAATAAAAATATGACTCCCTCAAAAGGACATCTTCCTCTCGATAAAATTGCTACTATAAAATAGATCGCTCCCTCAAAGGATAGCTATGTGAAGCTTTCAAAAAAATGACAAGAAAAACCGAAGCTTCCCGCATCGATCACTTCACGAAGACCTCAAGGAGTACCATATTATTTATCCCATATAGACTTCCCACATCGATCAATCTCAAAAAAAAAAACACTTTTTTATCATGGACTTGCCCATTGTGACCTCGACCTCTTGCCCAAAAGACTTGTCTACTCTAAACATATACAATTAACTACCTTTCACCCACCTTACCATTTCCACTATCATTTCTAAATTGCCTCAAGGGACATCTTGGAATTTTGACATTTGGTGATCCTGTGACTACTTTCACCGTAGAACAGTTAATCATGTAATGCCTTTCGGGTCTTGTGTTCACCACCCCCTTCAAGGTATGATCTACTCGATATGATCCTACCCAATCAGGTGGTTTTATTGCCTCCCTTTATCTTTTAACCATCTTTGTTTACATTTTGATTACCTTATACAGACTTGGTCCTCGACACTTACCTTTGGGGTAATCCTCCCCTTTCACCATAATCACCTTCACCTGTAACATTTTACCTATAATCTACCCACACCTATTAAACCTAAACCCACTACATGCCCACAAACCTACCAACTCATTCTCATATTCTTCCCTAGCTCATGGGAGAACTACATCGGCTTGAGGTTCCTTTTCACTGGGACTATATAGGTAGTACTCGAGGGCATAGGGCCCTTGGAGGATAGCTCGGCAATTTCTCTACCCTAAATAATTCATCAACCATGCCTAACTCACAATTTACCTCTCATTTCACTTAGTTCCCTTTTCTAACAAAATTGGAAATTAATCCACATACATAACAAGTGGTTTACCATTTTATACATTTATTACACCTACAATTTCTCTATCATCACTATGCATAGATTATACAACATTTCACATATGACCCATAGTATCATTCATTGCAAACCATAATGAATCATGCCTAAACCAACCTGACTCATCCATGCCTATAACCTAATTCAACCATACCTATAACTTAACTTGATCCATGCCTATAACCTAACTCAACCATGCCTATAACCTAACTCGATCCATGCCTATAACCTAACTTGATCCATGCCTATAACCTGACTCAATCCATGCCTAAACCAACCTAACTCAACCATGCCTATAACCTAACTTGATCCATGCCTAAACCGACCTGACTCCATCATGCCTAACTCACCTAATTTCCATCCATATCAAAGTAACACATTCATATCTCATAAACATATTAACACATCACAAAATACCATGAATCTCATCATATAAATCAATAAATATGTATCTCAAAATACATGCCTGTCTCATCATGGCCATCATCTCAAAAATGTCGCACGCAGCCGATATACAATACAAAATGTCATCGGCATGTAGGCCGGTCTCATATATACAAAAAGAATGAATGAATCAATACAAAAAAATATTCGGCACGCAGGCTGATATATGCTCACAATATATAAAAATCACTCATACATCCTCACTGTCTTCGGCACGCAGATCGTATATGATAAAAATATAACTATCTTCAGCACGTAGGCTGGCATATATATCAAAAATAATCACTACTATACATCAAAAATTAGGGTGGCCGCATATCAAACATCTCGCCGATGTCCTCCATCTCTATGTCACCTGCACCCTCGCCTCCTGTGTCCCTGCTGCACATCACCTAGCTTTGGTCGCCATGCACTAGTGGCCTCTCCTGATCGGGCCTTAGAGCTCGCTGACCTCCCGTGTTCTCCACACTATGTGTGGGATTTCATCCTCTCATTGGACACCTGTTATGCCCTATACTCTCTGTATGAGACAAAGTATATCCCGGCTGCCATGAGCTAGTCCTGATAGTATCACGCCTCACCTAGGGCATCCCATAACCTAGATATAGGCACGGTCTGTGGTGGTCCCATAGGTCTCGGCCCCCAGTATATGCCTTGTGCCATCCTCGTGAACTGGGACCAGCTCCCTGCGCATGTGGTGGTCACCCCTACCCCTGTGCCTCGTGGTGGTGCCTCGACCACATGCTCGTATCTAGGCCTATAAGACCCCAATTTGTGCCTCAGGCTATGGAAAAATGGCCTCCCGTAATCCTACCACCCGAGCTCTCGTAAGATGGAACCTGACCATCTTTGTCTCCATCTCCTCCATCTCCTCCACCCTCTTCCTCTCTGCCATATGTGATGGGTCGTTGTATTCTTCCAATCATTTAACTGACATGATATTTGTCAGTGTCATTCTAAACCAGGGTTGTGTCCTAGGAAATATGCAATGGAGTCAAGGGGAACCAGTTATACGTTGAGTCGGTTGGGGTTGCTTAGTTTTGTGACTATTCTACGGAAGTGCAGTTAAAATCTATGGAAATTAAATACAAATCTATGGAATTCAACTGTTTGCAATGAAAGGAATTTTAGCAGCTAATCTTCTACTGTAAAATAAAATACACACACACTTATTCTTAACAAATTAAATCACAACTAAATAAATGGAATTTTTAGTAGAAAGCAAGACTGTTCATGAACTAGATTTGTATAACAAAAGCATCTATTCTAAGCGAAAGTGGTAATAGAGAAAGCAGTGATAGTTAATCAAAGCATGCATGTAAAACTTATCAAATGATAATTGTAGTAAAGCTAATTGAAAGACTGTATGCATGAACTCAAAGTAACCTCGTATCTCCTCGGTTGAGTGGGCCCTTGCTCTTCCTCGGGATAGAGTGATCAACAACTTCTGATTCTCAAAATGTCATGGATTTCATTAAGTTCGAAATAATTTCATAACACATAAAACAAAACTAAAAATCCAGAAAAGTATGCAGATAATCTTTTCAACAATCCAAAAAGTGGTACCCCAAGTTCTGAAGACAAAGTCTTCATATAGATAATGTTGGTTACAAGATCTGCCATATCAAGCGGCATTAAACATTGTTCATCAAATATCAATTAAAACTCATAGATTCCTATGGGCCATTAGAGTCAAGCCCAAGCTAATAGGTCAATTCGATGGAAATAGTCTTCAGCCGCATGCTTCAAATTTGGGCTTCTTATCCACTAGTAACTTCCATCATTCCCTGCACACATCATCACATTTGATCTCATAAAGATAGTTAGTAGGAGGTTCATGTGATAAATGCAGTTTTCATAAATAACAAAGCAAGGAAAATGCATCAACCTATTAAGATATGACTACACAAAACATCCCCATATACAAATAAGTCATATCACAAAGAGTATCTCCGGTCTGAAGAAATGATATTAATGAGCCAAACAATGCACTCATCATTTTCCCCTGAATTTACCTGTTGCATGTCCCAATGCAACTCATCTATGCCCTACTCACCTTCCAAGTTGTTCAGCCATGTCATACTCCTCGAATTGATTAGCGTATTGCTTTGTGGTATTCTTGCAGCCCTGAGTATTGGAGGTAATTTCCACCCAGCAGTGAAACTGTCATGGGGTACCGTGCCGCATTGTTCTCGCTATGTCGTGAGAGGGATCAAGAGGAGTGGAGGCCATACTTGAAGGCCTACCCATTCATCAGTGTATTGCTGGCTGGTTTTCTCTGTAGTTTGTTTGATAATGGTGATGAGAGCATCACCCCTGCACATGCTCCAACTCAAATTCTGGGGAGAGAGAACCTCCCTACGTTTCAAAGGCAGGCTTAAAGTATCCCATCTCCTATCACAAGCTTTCCAAGCAGCCCCAAAATTCTCCTAACTATAATTTTCAAAATCAATAACACACTGAAGCAAAATCTGAGAAGTATTCACCCCAACCCCTGCCTAATAGTAAAATGATCGAAATTTTTTCCACAGGGTGACATCTATATGATGAGTTGGGTGAATGTGAAATCTAATGGACTGAGTAGTGTTATTGAAATTGTCTATTTGTTGCCTCCAAATTATCTGATTCCGCAATACAGACTGAAAGGCTTTAATTTGAAAATCACCCACAAATAGGTTGATCAAGAAATCAGGGACATTGGTCACTATCATATTATGTAGATAAAATTCACAGAGAAAATTTTGAATTTCTAGAGCACTGCACTTGTAAACTGATAAAAACTAGGGCCATCAGGAATTTCGTGAGGGGCTTGAGAACACAATTGAAATAACTACCAAGAATAAAATTGTTCTTGGACATACATGTTGTGGCCGAGGAGGGTTTCCTACAGACGGTAGTTTGATGGCCAAAGGACAGATAAAGTCTAAGATAGATGTTACTTTTTTTTCCTCTTCTATAGATTCTTTTTCTTTTTTAATTTTTGATTTTCCTTCGCAATTCCCTTTCTTGAAGGGACAACTATTAACTAACTATTCAAGAGGGTAAGACTCTTATCACATTTTCATTTTAAACAACTTACTTCAGTCACAGTGCGAGGTAGAATCTCCCGATCTTTTCTACTCTGTCTATTGTGTAAATTCAGCTTATAATAAAAGGGTGGTTTCTTCCATACCTTATAAGCGAGATTTTAGCGGTCAATTTCCTCCGATATAGTTATGAGAAGGTGCCACTTGGGTGTCAAGCATTTCCAGAGTTACAAGATGAATTTCCGTAGATGACGGAATAGCAGATGATTAAGCGATATGAAATGGGTCAACCAAGATTTTGAGTGCATCACCACCTGAACAAAGGATCAAGCTATCGCATATGAAATACTTGGTTGACCCATTTCACAATCTCACCCTGTTCAAGGTAAACTTGTTCGCTTAACACCCATTCTCGACACCCAATGGAGTCGGGATGACCTCCGAGAGTGCCTCTCCTTCATCATGGAACTAAGCAATCGGACTTTGCAAAGGGGCATTCATGATAACCTTTAAACTGAAGTTTGGCAAGCCGCAGACGGGTCAAAAATGACCTGACTGGTAATTTCAACTCTCTATCCACCAACTTGTGAGCAGTGGACTGAAAATTATTCAAGAACTCTTCCATAATGCCCTCATCGATACCTTTAAATCTGCTAAATGAAATCCAACCATCCAAAATCATGAAATGCCTCGTGAAAGGGTGGCATTCCGCAGCAAGGCGTCAAGCAAAGTTCTCGATGTCTTTCACGGTCCCATCTTTGAGCAAAAATTGAGAAATACACAGTAGCGGAAAATAAAAATCAAAGTGAGTGTCCCTTCCACTTCCCGTATATAAGTCCGATAAAACCGGACATGACCGTGATGTGCATACCATAATGGGAAGAAGTGGTTGCGAAGCATTAAATTTCAAATGACACCATATTCCTTAGGTAGCACAACATCAAGTGAAGGTGATGGCGGAAAAATAGTGATGAGACCGGCCACCCGCATGAGATTAAGATTTTGTGGCAGCACATATCCCATGGTTGAGGAGCAAGCACCACCTATCCCGACATTAGAGAGTGTGACACATCAAAGCATGTGGTGATTTAGAAAGAGATCCTGGTAATGACCATAGCAATTATTTCATGATGGCACCAAAAATGATGGGTCATTGTATTCTTCCAATCATTTAACCGAAATAATATTTGTCGTTGTCATTCTAAACCCGGGGTTGTGTCTCAGGCAATATGCAATGGAGTCGAGGGAACTAGTTATACGTTGAGTCGGTTGGGGGTTTCTTAGTTTTCATGACTATTCTACTGTAGTGTAGTTAAAATCTCACGGAAATTAAATACAAATATACAGAATTCAACTGTTTGCAGTGAAAGGAATTTTAGCAACTAATCTTCTACTGTAAAATAAAATACGCACACACTTATTCTTAACAAATTAAATCACAACTAAATAAATGGAATTTTTAGCAGAAAGCAAGACTGTTCATGAACTATATTTGTATAACAAAAGCACCTATTCTAAGTGAAAGTGGTAATAGAGAAAGTAGTGATAGTTAACCAAAGCATGTATGTAAACTCATCAAATGATAATTGCAAAAGCTAATCAAGGATTTGTATGCATGAACTCCAGTAACCTCGTATCTCCTCGGTTGAGTGGGCCCTTTCTCTTCCTCGGGATAGAGTGATCAACAACTTCTAATTCTCAAAATTCCATGGATTTCATTAACTTCAAATAAGTTCATAACACATAAAAAAACTAAAATCCAAAACATTATGTAGATAATCTTCTTCAACAATCCAAAAAGTGGTACCCCAAGTTAAACACAAATTCTTCATATAGATAATGTTGGTTACAAGATCTCGCCATATCGGGCGTGATTTAAACACTTGTTCATCAAATATCAATTAAAATTCATAGATTCCTATGGGCCGTTAGAGTCAAGACCAAGCTAATAGGTCAATTCGATGGAAATGCAGTCTTGACCACATGCTTGAACTCGGGCTTCTTATCCAACCAAGAACTTCCATCATTCCCAGCACACATCATCACATTTGATCTCATAAAGACAGTTAGTAGGAGCTTCATGTGATAAATGGTTTTCATAAATAATAGCAAGGAAAATGCATCAACCTACTAAGATATGACTACACAAAACATCCCCATATACAAATAAGTCATATCACAAAGATTATCTCTGGTCTAAAGAAATGATATTAATGAGCCAAACAATGCACTCATCAATCTGGGCTTGCAGATTGGCCACCTATACTCGTAGCTCTGCTACCTCTACCTCTAACCCCTCTAGCTATGTCTACAGTATACCTATCTATGTGATCAGCATCGCTACCTACCCCTATAGGGCATCTCTCTATATTGTCATGGTAGTTAAGTCTAGTTGCCCTGTGCTGGGGTATGGCTCAGTAATCGTGCTTCCCACCACTACCTATATCTATCTGTGCATCCGGAATCATCAATCTACTGATCCACTGGCTGCTCCTCCTCTCTTGTAGGCACTGTAGGCTATGGTAGAGGGAGAGGCCTCTCCACGTCATCTCTCCGATATTGTGGGAAGGGTGGAGGAATATCCCTCTGCTGCCCGAACTACCATATGACCTTATCTACACGGGATCATCTCATCCTCCCGGCATGGCAACCCCGTATCCACCTCTCTATCTAGAGCTCAGCTAGCTCCTAATTCATGTTCCTATATGAGGGGAATCCACATATGGCCTCCAGATAATGTCCACTCCGATAACCCCTCCAACAACTACCAAAAATGGACCACATCATATGTTGGCCTATCCGACCTCCGCTCTCCCCGTAATTGGAACCCATATCCTATATCCCAACCACACACATCTCGGTGGGAATGCATCTACTTGGGCATACCTATAGTTGAACATAGACTATGTGCTCATAGGCCTAGCAAGTGCAAGATAAATATACAAAGACAAAGCTAAACTCGCACAAATGCCCATATGCCCATAGCTCTCAGAAAGCCGCACCAAGAATGTTGGTGCACAGAGCAAACCATGTCTCATGCACCATCATATCATGGAGCATCCCCATCGCGATCGTGGGAAACCATCCACCCTCTCGCATTAGGAAGTGCATAGTAGAACACTCCTCTATCAATAAAACTACTAGCCTCATCTCTCCTCCGACGGCTAGTACATCTTGCCATAGCTCAAATTGGTGTTATGGAAGCTCAGCTCCACTACCCCCTCACCAAATATGGTCTTGATCAGCTCCTCTGAGGCCTCGGAGGAGATAGAGTACACCTGGGCCCCTAATATGGGTAACCTCAAAATCTGGAACACATCCTCCAGGGTGATAGTCATCTCACCCGTCAGAAGGTGGAACGTGTTGGTCGCGGAGTCCCATCTATCGATGAGCGTGACCATCAAACTAGGCTACCAAACAACATGTCGGTAGCACCGAATACCACTCAAGCCCACTACCTCCATGTGCTGCAGCTCCAATGGGCTCGCTAGGCCGCGCAATGTCACTAATAGTGGTGGAACCTTGTCTCGCATGTGTAACTGTGATCGACCCTGCATCCAATCCAAAGCACAACATTAATCTACCTTTACCATGACCATATTCATCACTTATCATTACCTACCACCCTATTTTACCTTACCCATCTCAACCACCTAACCTACATCATTTTTGGACCCTTTTTCCTAAAATCCCAACCACTGCTAGTTCATCCTAACTAATTCCTCGGTCACCCTTAAACCGGCATTGGTCACCTATTTAGTGACCGATACCGGTTCAACTTTACCAACCATGGTTACCACATAACCGGCATCGGTCACCTATCAGTGCGACCAATCCCGATTCTACCCGAAACAATGCCGGCCAAGCTGACCGATGCCGAGTCATTGTCATGAAAAAAATTGAGACTTCCCAAACCCCCCTTTTTTCTAAAACCCTCCCACCTATCCCTTTTACCCCACCTACAATGACCTACACTACCCCAAAACCCCTACCCACCCCACCTATCCAATTTCCTACCCCCCTCTTTTTTGCCCATTTTTCCCCCCATACCCGATTTAAGCTTTTTTTCCCGCCCCAACAAATACAAAACCTACAAAACCCAAAAACAAAAACTATTACAAATCTAACCTATCTAATTAACAAATAAGAGTTAGGTGCCTACCTGAGTCGCACCGCCGCCATCTTGGTCGCACGTCCGCCACTATGCTTTGGTGGTCCGCCTAATCCCTCTCTCACCTCTGCCATCACCAACTATCTACCCGCACCCTCTAACCAATCAACTCTCTCACCCTAATCTTGTGGACCCGCTACTCACCAACCCAATCACCATCAAATCCCACTGCCAGCTCACTATCCCATTTCCTCCTGGACACTTTTCTCACTTTTCTCTCTTTTTTTCATTTCTTCACTTCGCAAATAACAAATGAATAACAAAAATATGGATTTTTTGTTTTTATACCAAACCCGACCTAACCGACGTTGGTTCCCCTAGAATGGCATGATTATCATGCCCTACCTAACTTGTCTCTAGTTTTCTCGCACCTACGCCGGTTATCCATGACCACCATCGGTCACCCTTACCTACACATTGCCCTACTTTGCCATTTTCCCCATGCATTTACCTTGCTCATGCCCCATACCTTTACCCAACCCATTAGCTTACCTTTCTAACCTTTTCAATTCCTACCTCCATTTTTCCTCCTTTGGGGACTCATTATTTTACCCCTACCTCAGCCTTACCCATGCCATGACCTAGATATTTGGACCTGGACCATCGCTAGTGACCTTTGACCTCATGTGTTCGCTATACCTTGCAGCACTATTACCTGTGTTGATTGACCTAATGACCTTACCTAGCCTATTTCCGTGACCGTTTATCCTGACCCTAACTTTGGTGTCTTTGGAACATACCTAAACATTCCGGCACCTAACCTACATTGTGCTTCCTGACCATATCCTATACCTTGGATACCGGATTCACTTCAACCTTGTTTAGATAAACCTATCGACCTTAGATGATGTAGAGTTTTCCTGCTCTTCAACCCGGTAGTGTGCTACAGTTTATACGTGTGAGTGCGTTTGACTATTCCTACCTTTGACCCTAACCCATTACCTAGATTTCCTGAGTAGACCTTTCACTCCTTTTTCCTATACCCACTTACTTTTTCCACACATTTACCTTTTATCAAACCACTCACCGCTTGACCTACTACCTTGTCGGTTCCTGGTTTGATGGGGATCACATTCACCCTCACATGCAAAGAACACATCTTATTTTTGTTAGCATCGCTTACCAATACAAGCTACGCAAAAAAAGGGGACAAAATGTAGACACTAAAAGTAGGTCACACTCCCTTTCATCCCTCAACATATAAGAACCTTTTTACATTTACTTAGCCATGACCCCCTTCACCCCACTAATATTAAGTTAATTAATGTAATTAAATTAATGCATTATCCTCACTATATTTATTATTTAAATATTTTATTTAAATTATATCTACACATATAGTTCACTTAGACACCTCACCAAGCTAACTCAACCTAAGACCTATTCTTAGCAAGTTCCCATAACTAACTAAGACTTACCCAAACCCTAAAAATCAATGCTTTGCATTCCCTCTAACCACATTCCCGCATGACCACAAGAGGCTCCGAGTCCAATCTATGGGATAAGGACATGAGATCCAAGGAAATCAGGAGGATCTCCCTAGTTTAGTAAACCTAGGAAATCCCACCTTGACCGATGCCGGTTACCCCTAACCATCACCTTAAGCCGGACCACCATCGGTTACCCTTTTAACCCCTAAACTACCTTATTCTCAATGTTGGCAAAATTTGGGAGAAATTTGATGATAAAGAACACATCTCGGAGAGATAACACATCTTCATAGAATAATTCCAGTGAAAAATCACATCCAAGGAAGGATATTGAGCATCTTCTCCTACATGACCATCCCAGACATGATATGATCCAACCAAGTAGAGAGGAGTGTGCATGCAGCCCATGCAAAATATTTTCTTCAGTTTGTGATCACTTATAGTCTTCAAACCCATCATCAACACCTACATCCTTCACATACAGAGGCCTTTAGGAATGAAATCCAAGTAAGTACAACCTCATACTTTCTGGTTATTTCATTTCATCATTATTTTATCATCCATTGTTTATCTTGCTCCCCATTGACCTTCTCCAACATTTTCACCTTCATGACCCATTAAAACCTCACAAAAGCCTACTCCAGTCACCCAATACCTCGTCCGACAAACCAAAAATCCTTTGTGAAATCACAAAGGAGACCAAAAAGCTCCTGTTACATGACATTTTCGTATCTCACAAGAATCGGCGCCGGTTATACCTAACCATTGTTGGTAACCCCGACCGACAGTGGTCTCATGTTTGCCCACATAGCCTTAAATAGATACCTACCCACCTAATTTTACCTCACCCTCATTCACCTGTGACCTACCCGAGACCTTTATCGACTGCAGACCCAAAAACAATCATTTGATCTTTGATTCTATTCTAGCTTAGCCTATTAGATTAGATCTATTTTCTTATTGTGTTTTTAAGTGAGATACCTAAATCATTTCAAAATAACAATAGGATTTACTTTGTTTACAGCATTAATTTGTTTAAAATAATGGACTGATAGCCATCTAGGAAGTATCATACTTCCCGAGGTAGTTCACTGTCCATATTGTTTAATTCCTTCGGTGGTCTTGTTTTCATTATAGGTAGTTCCTCCTAGCCAAAAGGAAGCTCTCATGATCAGATGTGGATTCGGAAGTCATACGCGTGTAACAACCCATCAACCAACATTTGAATAGGTATTCCTCCTACACCTGTTACCCTATCTGTTTTGTCAACAGTTCAAAGAAACAATCTAAGAAAAATGTGAAACACTTACATATAACAAATAGAACTACAAAGAAAGGAAAATACATAAGGATTTACATCTATTCCATTACATCCATAAATAGAAATGAAAAGATATAGATATGAACTAAATCAATTATATTCATATTCATTCATGTTTGTAACCTCATTACATTCAATGGATCTATTATACTACCATAGCTTGATCAAACCGAAGTCATACATCACAAAGTAGGGATCATGTCCTTCATCCATACAAATAAAAATGTATATCCCTACCCCTTAATACATTATTCCCTTATATAGCCTCTACCCAATCCCACGAGTTCTCACAAGTATTTCCGCAAAGCTCCGCTCTATATTCTCCTCTATCGTATATCCGATCTACTCCTCTTTTCTTTTGTGGGTGTTTATATTTATAGGCATCCTATAGTGCCAACTTATCCTTATGTAGCCTCAAATCCAAGGTGCAGTGTTTGAATATGGTCCTCCATGGGAGCATGTACCTTTAGATCCGAGCTCTCCACTCCTTGTAATGATGGTCTTCTCTAATCCTATATCACTAAGCTGATTTCCTTTCATGGGCATCATGTTGTCGGGCTAGCACCTTATTGAATCCTCATTCGTTGTTGGGTAGTGCTTTTCTTGTGTCCTTATCGATACACAAAATATGGCTAAGTCCCGAGACCTTCTCTTCGAGATGCAACATGGCCTTTCTAAAACCCTCCTAAAACCTTTCCTTGCATGCCTTCTCCTTGTGCACCCATCTTCAACGTAGGCCTTGCGCACCCATGTTCCTTCGTGTACTTAACCAATATTTTAGGGTCCCAACATCACCCCACACTACACCTATTCTCTCGTCATCGTGGGAACACTTTTTCAATGAATAAAGAATTACAGTAGACTTACATATTGTAAAAAAGGGGATGAAGAATTTGGGAAAGAATAAAAATGGAGAAGTGATGGCATTATTGTAACAAGCTAGAAAAAATCGGTGTTGCAAGTCGACCTCCAACTTATTCTAGGCATCGACTTCATTTTGTGCTCTCTGGTAGAGGTCACCGACTAGGGAACTTTGTGATGCTTGTTAAAACAACCCACTTGAGACCCAAGAAACAACCTAGGGTTAGTTAGGAAAATTATGGAATAATTTTTTTGTTTAGAAGTGTCCACAACCAGGTTGCAAGACAACAGTTGACACTAATAGGTTCTGAAAAGTTTAAAATTACTAGAACATACTTTTCCTTTATTAAAATTTTCGAGAGGTCACATGGTCCAAATTTTTGGGTTTAGAAGTTTCGATTAGGTTCGGGGGAAAAATATCACCATACCCACTCTCTAATGACTCAGAGTTTCAACTTGATTTTCTCATTCTTAGTGCATTCAAAATTTCACTAAATCATTCTCATTGGATAGGAAATTTTCTCACCTTTCTAACGATATAAAGAAGTCCTCCTAACTCCTTGTATAACTCCGTATATAGGACAGGAGGACTTTAAGGGTCAAATTTTCCCCCAAGGGGACATGTGTTGAATAGGGAAGAAAAGCAAATTTCGGGTTGGCGTGTCGTGGGCCACGTTTGGATTTTTTTCTTACATGGGATAAAATTATCATTTGCATCCGTGCCTCTGTTGTGCCACCACCAGGCACACGTGTCGAGCTCTCGAGCTCACGTGGGAATGTAAGAGGGAAGGGCGGGGTAGGCCAAGGTTTTGGGAGGTTTCACCGTGGGGGAGACAAAGGGAGAAAGACACGAGCGGGTCCATGTGTCCACGAAGGGGATAACGCGGTGAGGTGAGGGTGGGAGTGCGAGGCCATGGGGATCTTCCAACAAAATTTCCCCCAAAATCCAACAAGGTCACGAGGGTTCCGCCCCCACTAACACGCCAAGCTACCACGTGGTAGCCTATGATTGGCCGGGCAGGGAGGGAGAAAGGTAAAAATTTCCAAAATTTTTAAAAGCCCCAAAGACAAAATTAATGCCACGCCTCTGCCGATGTCCTGTGAGGACACATGGCAGCCTCTAATTGGCTACAAGACGGCAGAGGAAATTTCAAAAAAATCCCAAGCAAAAGTTTAAAAAAATTCTAACGATTTAATGGGAATTTTTTTGCCATTGAACTGCTTAGAAAATTTTCACAAATTTTCTTGCCAAGGTAGGAAAACTTCAAAGTGCCATAACTTTTTCTAGAAAGCTCAGTTTTGGGAAAACAAGGACTTTCTAGAAATCTCTCAATGCCCTCTTTGCACGAAATCATAAATTTTACATTTTGATAAAGTTTAAGGGGTCAATTTTACAAAAATGATCTACGAGAATTTTAAATAACCAACTGGTAAATTTTAACTTATAAAATTTATTCAATTTGGTCTCCTCCTTCACTCAACATGCCAAACAGACATGGAGAATTATTCTAGGAAGGATTTAAAGTGTTTTAGGGAGGTAATTTCACTTGTTTGATTTCTAATTTACATTTTTCCAACAATTGACAGAAAAATGACTATGAAAGGGATTGGGCTCAATTTTGCAATGTTTCAAATTTTTTTCTTAAGTGTTCCTTGTCAATTTGAGTTCCTTAATAATACATCATGCTAAATTTTAACATTTCCAAGTTGATTATAATGTGCAGGCCTGAACTGTACATTTTGATTAAATTTATTACCGAGCTTTATATTTACAATAGAGGTTCATTTCTAGGAAAATTTGTATATCAATTTTATCATTCAAGAGTGATATTTTATTTCTCATCTAATCTAATACATTTATTTGTTTATAAACAAATTATTTCAAAGCTAAATTGTAAATTCTGATTTCCAATATAATATATTTCAAAAGGAGACGAAGAAATATACTTCCTTCATACGCATTTCTTTCCTTTACATTTAAACAAAGATATTTAACTATCTCTTTTACCATACAATGAAACATTTACATTCAATCCATTTTCTATCTTTCTCAAAACATATATTTGAAAACAACGCAAACCGATACAGTTACATCTCACATGTTTCTTCCTTTTTTCTTTTTCCAAAACAGGGATTTCAAATCACAATTTGATATTCCAATTCAACACAACAATGCAATTGAGGGAAAATCTTGCAATTCTTTATTGGCTTCAATTATAAAACTTTACATCTTTCAATGTTTGAATGCAAATAACACATTTCACTCTCTTTCTTTCAAATGTACAGAACAGAATATAAATATCTTCCACATTTCAAATATACACTTTCATAATCAATTACATACATCTTTCCTTCACAAAAAACATTACAATTTCATCCACTTCAAGTGGGAAGGGTTACAAATGAATTTGTTTCACAAAGGACTATCAAACCGCATTTTCCTTTACTCAAGAATAAAGAACATGCAAGCTTTATTTTTCTCCAAGTTTATCACAACAAAAGTGGGGGAAAGGAAACATTCTCCACCCAACCAAGACATCCAATGAAAGGAGAATTCATCCTTCATCATTGGCCCCTAAGCCCCAACCATAATACAAGTACAGGTGTGATTCAACCCATGGCTACAATAGGCTTCTACAACACACAACATTCTTTCAACATGCATAATTCAATATAAAAATACAATCCACACAAAAACAACAGTTTACAACTACATTTGAAAACAATCAAAACAAAACTCAGGCTTGATCATGCAAGCCAAAGGAGCAAGGTCTATGGGGGAAGCTGCTTATGCCTCCCAAATGGGAATTGGGCATCCACCTATTACAAACCACCAATAAAATTCACCACACATTTCCTTATGCCCCACAATCCCTCCTTATGCCCCCACAGATTTCCTTATGCCCCCCACAAAGTAAGAAATGCAAGCTATTTCTTTTCTATGGTGGATCCCAAACCCAAACTCCCTCCACAAAATATGATGCCACTAGCATTCCCTTATGCCCCCCCACATGGATTCCCCATAACCTTCTCCTACACATTTCTTATGGCTACTACCCAACCAGCCAACAAACAAATCAAAACATGCACCATTCACACAACATAACAAGAAAATAACAGCATAAAAGAAGGATTAAACTCCTACCTCTCCATAGTAACTTTTGTTTCCAACAACAAGCTTTCAATGCCAAAAATACAGTCCCAAAACAACAATCTCCAAGCATGAAAATTTTCTCCAAACTCCTCCAAAAGCAAGAGCTCCCAACACAAGAAAATGTGCCCCCAAATAAGTTTGCAAAATGATTCAACAACCCAAAACAAGCAAAGAGTTTGAATTATATAGAAGAGGGAAGAGAAGAGGATGATGTGGATCCATGTAGGATGCCACATCACACATCCTCAAATTCAAACACAAAAGACAAAATTTCATTCTCCCAAGCACAATAAAGAGGTGGGTGAAAATATTAAAATTTACTTATACACTCCAAAACCCCACACCCCAAAGGACTACAAATTAAATAAAATGTAAGAGATTACAATCAAAACTTGCAACATGATTAATAGAATGCATTATAAAAGTCTAAAATCACCCCTCCAACCATAAGTATGGTTGGTAAATTAAATTGAGAGGTATGGTATAAGTTTTACTTGTCCCACAAGCCTCTAAAAAAAGCCCCAAGGACAAATTCAAATTTCAAGGAGGTGGAGTGTTTCATACTCCAAAATTTGACTTACACAACTCTTACACAAACTTACACATCCCTTACATAATTAATACAAAAGCCAACAACTCCCATTATTACTTTCCCATATCCCAATTTAATTTATTTAAATTTTAACCATATGATTTCTCACATTAATCCATCACAATTTTAATTAAATAAATGAAAGGAACACATCACTAATAAAATACATACAAACAATAAATAAAATTTAACCACATTAATAAAATACACAAACCCATGGTCACATATAAAGGTGATCCCCCCATGGGAATCCCTAAAAACAACACACACACAAAACAAGTTGTCATGGTGACCTTGTCGAATTCACCTAGGATTCCATTGTGGTAGGTCTCCAATCCCGATGTTTGTTGTGATTTTTAACTGAAAACACAAATACCTCCTTTGGCCTTGTGGTCATATCAAAACATCCAACATGATATAAATACAATCACATAATCATCTACACATATGAATCACAACAACATCAAGGCAATTTAATAATATCACTAATAGTTTATATGAACAACTATATCATCATCATATAATATCCATTTTCTAGATTTAGTCATAATATCAAAACTCACATGTCTACGACAACATCCATAAAATATTCATGTCAAATAGTACATCATCATCCATATATTAGGTGTCTCCAATGATCATTATGCATCATAACCAAATCAAGATCCACAATAATCCATGACCAATGTCTAACATCATACTAATTCAAAACATGATAATGTCCATAAGGTAATCAACCGTATCAAAATAAGTATCAAAAGGTGTCGAGGGAAGTGGGCACTACATGCTTACCTCCCAAAACCCGGTCCATCTCCTTGAGCATTCATGGTGTCAATAATTTTCTCCAACTCCTTGCTCATGTCTTCAAGTGCATCCATCCTTCTAGTGATGTGGTGCATTCCTTGACCAGCTTTTTATTGAACCCCTTAAGGTTTCAATGGCCTCAGATTTCTTTTCGACCTTGGAAAGGATTTTGTCCCTTTCCACCCTATTTCCCTTATTCTTCTCTTGAAACTCCTTCAGCTCTACTTCATGAGTGGCACCAAGATGCTTGCCACTCTATCCCTATCTACGTAATTATCGTAAACGTGGCCTCGTGCATTAGGTAGCAATCTTGACATCCACAAGTACATTCTTTATACTCACATGATTGCTACCACTAATTTTCCTCCTCACCAAGTGTGCTACTTCCTCCGCTGACTCAAGGGGCCAATGGTTCTCTCCATGGTGACAATTAGATCTTCAAATAGGACTTGATCTTGTCCTAACTATTTTTTAGGTTGTGCCTTTCAACCAAGGTAAGAGGACCTATTTTGTAACCCTCAAATGGTGAAGGAGATGAAGATATCCCTCAATTTGTGTAAATAGTATGAAAAGGCCTTGGGAAAATATGATCAACACTCCAAATCTGACTTTCACAAGTTGTCACTCCCAGATTATGGAGATATTTTCAATGCAAGGCAAGGGTTACTGAAGACATTGTATGATCTTGATTTTCTTTGTGCATTTTTGTAAATGGATTGTATTCTTTTGTTGACACACAATGCAATGCAGGGGTAGTATGGGTAGGATTAGTTTGTTTGAATGAATTTTTGGTGGGAGATTTTAGACAAGACTAACCAAAATTTGCCAAATTCTTTGAGGACCTTTGCAAGAAATTTGTAAGACCTAAACAACAGAATGCTTCAAAGGGTTAAGGTACTCCTTCAACTAGGATATGTGCACCAAATGGAGGCCCAGATCTACACTCTTCCACACAATCTTTGACAACCTGCCACAAAATCTTGAAGCAGATGAACCAACAAAGCATCCAGAAATCTCTATTTTATCATGACCTAAGGTGCACCCAAAGGTTTACAAAAATCTCTAAATTCAAGGAAGGTAAAGTGATTTTAAATCTGTTTATCTCTTTATCAGATGAAAGCTCTTATGAATGTGAGATTGCAAATGCCACTAAACTATCAACAAGAAATGAGACCATGTATGATCAAGAGATATTTTAGACACAAGACTGCAACAGGAGCAAGAAACACAAATTGAAAACATTCTGAAACATAAGTGCATGCAAATTTTGCCAAGAGACAACACAAAATAATCTAGAATGACCAAATTTATCAGTAGGGGAATGTTATAAGAACAATCTCAGAGCTTGTTGATGGCTTTACAATTGAAACCAACTCAACATGATACAAATCTGATGCAAAAAGGAATTAGAAATGGTTCTCAGGTGGTTTCTCAGAGAATGGGCTTCTTCCCATATTTTCCCATGAAATTCTAAGTTTCTCTAACCTTTTGCATGTCAAAAACATGCATTATATAACATCTATTACATTTGATCCTTCTTTCCCAAGAAAATAATATGCCAGCATCAAGTTTGTTACAAAATTCCAACATGATTCATGAGATAGGGACATTTAACATATTTGCAACAAAAGTTGCCAGGTGTTTCAAAAAAGGTGAATCATTACAAATCCTTCATCATTATCCATTGTGGAGGCACATTTTTCATCCTCAAAGCATGCAGACCCCTTTCATTTCATTATTTCATCCTTATCCCTCCAAAATTTGATTCTGTAACTTCTTGATTTGATATTTCACATTTTAGATGGGCTTGGGGGAAAAATTATTTCAAAAACACCTCAAATCTGCAAATTGATCCTAAAACCACTTTGCATTGGTCCTTGCAGGAGCACAAACAACATGAATTTGCCAAAAATTTGATGAAAATTGATGCAAAATTCACATTTCCACACTTCCTGGAGTAAAAATGGCGGCCAAAAAAAATGCATAATTATTGTTGATTTTCCCTTTTCCTTCAATTGAGCCCTCCACGTGTCAAAATATGATTGGGAATGGATTTGGGATCATTTTTTGACTTTTTAACATTTTGGAAAAATGTAAAATTTTGACATTTTTCTCGCCCCTCTCCTTGAAATTTGGTGTTGACACGTGGCATATGGTGGGTCCCATTGAAGTCACGCGGCTCAATTCTGCACATTTCCACCCTTTTTGGAAATTTGGAAAATTTTCACTTTTTCCCCTGGGCCCCACCTCTGCCTCTTTATCCTTGACACGTGTCACCTTCTCTCTATCGCTAAGGATCCATGGGCTTATTTCATTTTAACTCCCCTTTTTCACCAAGGAAAATTTCTCACTTTTCCTCCATGGGCCCACACCTCCGATTTCTTCCCTACCACATGTCTCCTCTACTTCGTCGTGGAGCCACGCCTCAAATTTTCACACTAAGTCTTTTTTACCAAAAGGGAAAAATTTCCCTTTTTCCTCTGGTGGCCTGCACTCCTTCTACACCCACCACGTGTCTCCCCATGATTCATTTGCGGACCGCGGTTAATTTTCACTCTAAGTCATTTTTGAAAAAGGGAAAAATTCCCTTTTTCCTTTTGCCCCTGCCCACCCGCTCCTCCTCCACGTGTCTCCCTTCACTCCATTGTGACCCATGGCCCCTTTTTCAACCTTTCATCCCTTTTCACCAAAAAGGGAAAAAAATTTCTAAGTTCCCCCACCACCTTCCATCCCCTTTGAATGAAGAACATGACACCCTTGTGACACCCCCCTCTGGGACTGTGGAGTTGGGGAAATTTGAAATTTTTTCAAAACCAAAAAAAAAATGTTAAGTTTTTAAAAAACCCATTGCCAATCCTTGTCCAACCACAAGTGGCCACCATGTATGAGGATATTTTTAGGATTAATTTTGATGGGAAAATGACACCCGTATGACCGTCAAAAACACATAAAATTTGCAGAGATGCCCGAATTTGATTTTTTCTTCATGGGTGAAGGATTTTTGGTCAAAAAAAATAAATGGAAAGTGATTTTAGGCAATTTTTGACCATGGGGATAGATTTTTAGGGAAAATAAGCATGAAATGAACAAATTTGAGCTCCAAAGGCTGGGAAAGTGGAAAAAATGATAGAGGCCCATGGATTTGGAAAATTAGGGCACAAAACAGGGCATACATGTATTTTTCTTTCAAATTGGGGAAAATAATAAGTTTGTGAGCTTTTCAAAGCATTCAATCTGGAGGAAAAGTTTTAGACCACCAAATTTGAAAAAAAATTTTAGAGCATGCATAAACAAAGGGGAAAGATGGCAATATAATAGGTAGAGGATCAAAATGGGCACCAACATCGGCTCCTACTCGAGGATGGGCACTCCCAGTGAGTGCCACAAGAAAAAAAGTAGACCAAGTGCCAAAATAATCCATTGGGAAAATGGAGTCATGAGCCAAAACCACCAAAAACTAGCTGAGAAACTAAAAAAAATGGTTGCCACACACCAAGGCAAACCAAGAACCACAAAACACCAAAAACAGAGCAAAAACCAAACACTATACACTGTACAAGTTGGTAAGCAAACCTTGATTCAAAGAAAAAAATCAAGGGGAAACCCCAAATGTCCTCCATGTTGGATATGACCATGCCAAGAGGTTCTGATATGTTTTTAGCAACTGGAAATATACCTCTTTTTCTTCTTTGTTTAATTTGTAAACCATCCAGTTTCTTTGAAGCTCCTCCATTGTGTTCATGTCAAACCTTTTAACATTTTTCAAGGCTGAATCAAGGACCAAATCTCTAGAAAAAATAGCATACTTAGGAGATATGTTTTCAACAACTTCATACTCCCTAAAATCCACAAAACTCACAAAGTGATCAGTACTAGCATCTGCCTGCAAAACTTCATAAGATGCATTGTTTGGGTCTTCAATAAGGTACAACATCTTCTTCTCTCCACATAATTTCACTAAGTTTCCTTCAATGGGGATAGTGGCATAAGACATGTCCATTTGGACACTCCCACCAACACTTGCAGCCCACTTTCTTGACAATAACATACCCCATTTAGCAGGGCAATCAACAATCACAACATCCAATTTTAAATTCCTCCCAGGATAAGATGCAAGTTGCACCACCAGATCTTTGACACACCCAACAACTGGCACTTCTCTAGAATCCATGGCAGTACACTTTCCATATGTTGTTGTCACTTTGATTCCCAATTCATTCATGACCTCAAGAGGCATGACATTGCATGAGGCTCCTGAATCAAACATACAGTTATGTAACAACTTGTCTTTGATAACCAAGGTAGTGAAAAATGGATCCACATTCAGCTGAGATTTAACCAAAGAAGTTCCTAAGTAAACCTCAGGTGGTTCCCCCAACTCTTCCAACACTTGTGGTTGTTCCAATTCTGCAATGGCAATAGGAATCTCAACCTTGCTTCTAACTCTGCTTTGGGTACTCTCTTCCTCTTTGAATCCTAAATATTCAAAAGCCCTCTTCTTGTGCTCAGGAATCCTAAGAAACTCAGCAATTGGGACAGAAATCTTGATCTGACTCAAGACTTGGGCAATATCATATGGAGCATTCTTGGGTAAAGCAGCATTGGAATGGAGACAAGCAGATTCATTAGATGGTATGGAAGTCTTTTCAGTTTGGGCATGGGGAGGATCACAAGTTTTGCTTAGGGGAATAGGGCCTTCACCAGATGTATTTTTCTTTGGAGTTTCTTTAGTAAGCAATGGAAATTTGGACTTGGCTTGTTGCCCTTTGGCAACCTTACTTCTGGTATTGTGCTCCTTCTCTTGGGAAACTACAACATTCATAAGCAGCTACCTATCCTCTTCCGAGGGTATACCTCCATCATACTTTTTGATCATCAATGCCCTCAAGTATTCAAAATCATTATTGGGCAGCTCAAAGGCTTGTACATTATCAATTTCTAAAACATGAGAAGGAGGAAGAAGATGTACCCATTGGATACAATCCCAAAAAAATAGCAGCAGTCCTAGCACTTATGACATCCATTGAAGTTGCTCCCCTTGGTGAACTTGCAGGGATCTCCATCATGCAGGCATCATCATCAATTTCATCATCAACTTCCTCTTCAATTTTCTGATCTATTTCACATGGAGGATGGGGTAAAAAACATCTATCACACCAATCAATCTGATTTGCATCATCAACAACAGCCACCCTAGCAGTTAGGGATCAGGCACTACCTTATTTTCCTTGGCCTGAGATTGTCTATTTCAGACCCCATGGGTCCTTTTCCTCTATCATCTACCCTTTGATCACCTCTAGGATGATTGGAAAATATGTCATGGTTTTGTGCTCTTTTTGTTGACCTTGTGAAGTCTTCCCAATTCCCTTCTCAGCTCTTGCCAACTTGTAGAAATTTCTTTGACAACCCTTGCCAAAGTTTTCACAACCTCCTCCAAATCAGCACCCTTGCTAGCTTGAGGTTTTTTAGGGTTTATCAACTTTACACCATCTCTCTTGAGAGGTTTCCCAATTGCTTTGATATTGTTTTCAATTTGAAGTGCCATGGTGAAAGCTTGTCTTAGATTAGTAGGGTTCTTGTCTCTTAGGTAATAGGCTGCCTTTTATCAAATGCATCTACATATTTGATTAAACAAGACTCATCACAAGGCCTCAAATTAACAGAAGCCTTCTCAAAGTTTTGTTAAACCTTGTGTTGAAGTCATGAACTATTCATTGGGATTCTTCTTGATATTTTCAAATTCAGACAAGAGAAATCTAGGATCAGTCTTGTCACCATATTGCAACCTAAATGCATTCTTCATTTCAGTCCATGAATCAATAGAATTATCAGGCAAAGCCTTGTACCAATCCCTAGCATCCTCTTCTAGTGTATGAATGAACAATTTAATATACACATCTTCAAACTCTATTTCAAAATCCTCCATCATGTTAACAAAAATTTTGAGATGTTGATCACCAGTTATAGCATTGTTACCTTGGAACTTTGGCAACCTATTTCTAACATCTTGTGGGACAACATTTGGGTAACCATCCATTCCTCTAAAGTCTATAGGACCAAAGGTGTTAACAAAAATGGAGGTCTAGGCTGAGCCATATTGTTTGGTGGAGGTGATCTTGGGGGTGACACAAGCTGATGAGGAGTGCAAGGTCTTTGGGGCTCAAGAATGTGGTTCACAAGATTGGTATTCTCTAAGTGCTGATTTTCTTGGAAAGTTTTATTTGAATTGAAACACAAAAGTGCAGATTGAAGAAGGAACTCACCAGGTATAATAGAAGGACCTTCACTAGCTGAGTAAACAAGTTTATGAGAGGATTGCTTGAATCAGAATCACTTGAAGAAGAGTGATAATCCTCTACCAAAGGTTGATCTCTCTCACCAATGGATATATCTTTGCCTGATGTCTGACCTTTAACAACTTTCCAAACTCTTCTCCCTTCTAACTCTAAGTTCCTTGAATCTGAAAACAACTTCTTAGCAGAGTCTCTAATGAAGAGAGATCTTCTTCCTTCCAGTTTTGCAGAGATTAGCAACACAAAAATAAATGACAGAAAGGTAAGACACTGGTATTTATCAAGATCAAAACAACATGGAGTCGCCACTAAGGATTTTCACCTAGTTGTGCAAATGCACTAAAATACTCTATCAAATACCTATCAACACTAAAAATCTTGCCAAAATTTATAGATCAGACCTTCCTTTTTTGAATTTATCAATCACAAATGCAAATGAAGTGCAACAACTACTGGAAACTGATAAAATTACAGGAAAAACTTATATCTTCACTTAATCCTTACAAATCTATTATAAAATGATGCTTCAACAATGTATTTGCATGCAAAATTTGCAAGGACATTACTAGGTTTTGACATGAATTCAAATATCTCAAATATGTATGCACATGGATCAGATTGAACTAAGAAAATATCAAACTTAGAACTCTACTCTTCATTCCATCCTTATAAATCTGATCAAAAGATGATACTCAGATTTGTAATTACACATAATCACATAAGAAGTATTACTAGGGATCTAAAATACTAAAATACTGAATAATGTCCCCAAATGGTGCCATTAAAGTGTTGTTGATGGGCTAAATAGATATGGACTAGGTAATGAATCAGCAAATCAATCTCTCTCAAAAAATTTCTCCAAGAATTAAAAAAATGTTGTTGATGGGCTAAATAGATATGGACTATTCTTCTCAACAATGTCCCCGGAAATGAATCACAGCAACAATGCCATAAAGTGTTGGTACCAAATTTGTTCTCCTTTTCAGTCTTGAGCAGCATCGAGATATGGCATGAAGCTTGAAGTTAGATAGATCATGATGTGTGTCATTTTGTAGCCAGGGATGTGATCTAACTAGCACTCAGATTTGTGGAGAGATGGATAGCACTCAAATAGGACTTGATCTTGTCCTAACTATTTTAGGTTGTGCCTTTCAACCAAGGTAAGAGGACCTATTTTGTAACCCTCAAATGGTGAAGGAGATGAAGATATCCCTCAATTTGTGCAAATAGTATGAAAAGGCCTTGGGAAAATATGATCAACACTCCAAATCTGACTTTCACAAGTTGTCACTCCCAGATTATGGAGATATTTTCAATGCAAGGCAAGGGTTACTAAAGACATTGTATGATCCTGATTTGCTTTGTGCATTTTTGTAAATGGATTGTATTCTTTTGTTGACACACAATGCAATGCAGGGGTAGTATGGGTAGGATTAGTTTTTTGAATGAATTTTTGGTGGGAGATTTTAGACAAGACTAACTAGAATTTGCCAAATTCTTTGAGGACCTTTGCAAGAAATTTGTAAGACCTAAACAATAGAATGCTTCAAAAGGGTTAAGGTACTCCTTCAACAGATATGTGCACCAAATGGAGGCCCAGATCTACACTCTTCCACACAATCTTTGACAACCTACCACAAAATCTTGAAGCAGATGAACCAACAAAGCATCCATAAAATCTCTATTTTATCATGACCTAAGGTGCACCCAAAGGTTTACAAACAATCTCTAAATTCAAGGAAGGTAAAGTGATTTTAAATTTGTTTATCTCTTTATCAGATGAAAGCTCTTCTGAATGTGAGATTGCAAATGCCACTAAACTATCAACAAGAAATGAGACCATGTATGATCAAGAGAGATTTTAGACACAAGACTGCACATGAGAAAGAAACACAAATTGAAAACATTTTGAAACATAAGTGCATGCAAATTTTGCCAAGAGACAACACAAAATAATCTAGAATGACCAAATTTATCAGCAGGGGAATGTTATAAGAACAATCTCAGAGCTTTTTGATGGCTTTACAACTGAAACCAACTCAACATGATACAAATCTGATGCAAAAAGGAATTAGAAATGGTTCTCAGGTGGTTTCTCAGAAAATGGGCTTCTTCCCAGATTTTCCCATGAAATTCTAAGTTTCTCCGACCTTTTGCATGTCAAAAAACATGCATTATATAACATTCTATTACATTTGATCCTTCTTTCCCAAGAAAATAATATGCCCAAAGCATCAAGTTTGTTACAAAATTCCAACATGATTCATAGATAGGGACATTTAACATATTTGCAACAAAAGTTGCCAGGTGTTTCAAAAAGGTGAATCATTACAAATCCTTCATCATTATCCATTGTGGAGGCACATTTTTCATCCTCAAAGCATGCAGACCCCTTTCATTTCATTATTTCATCCTTATCCCTCCAAAATTTGATTCTACAACTTCTTGATTTGATATTTCACATTTGATGGGATGGGGAAAAAATTATTTCAAAAACACCTCAAATCTACAAATTGATCCCTAAAACCACTTGCATTGGTCCTTATAGGCACAAATGACATGAATTTGCCAAAAATTTGATGAAAATTGATGCAAAATTCACATTTCCACACTTCCTAGAGCAAAAATGGTGGCCAAAATGAAAAATGCATAGTTACCATTGATTTTCCCTTTTTCCTTCAATCTGAGCCCTCCACGTGTCAAAATACGATTGGGAATGGATTTGGGATCATTTTTGACTTTTTAACATTTTGGAAAAATGTAAAATTTTGACATTTTTCTCCACCCCTCCACCCTTGAAATTTGGTGTTGACACGTGGCATATGGTGGGTCCCATTGAAGTCGCGGCTCAATTCTACACATTTCCACCCTTTTTGGAAATTTGGAAATTTTCACTTTTTTCCCCATGGGCCCACACCTCTGCCTCTGTCCTTGACACGTGTCACCTTCTATCATTGAGGATCTGCACGGGCTTATTTCACATTTTAACTCCCTTTTTCGCCAAGGAAAATTTCTCACTTTGCCTCCACGGGCCCGCGCCTCCGATTTCTTCCCTACCACGTGTCTCCTTCTACTTTGTTCATGGAGCCATGCCTCAAATTCTCATTCTAAGTCTTTTTACCAAAAGGGAAAAATTTCCCTTTTTCTCCGGTGGCCCGCACTCCCTTCTACATCTGCCACGTGTCTCCCTCATGATTCATTGTGGACCCATGGCTTAATTTTTTGCTCTAACTCATTTTTGCTAAAAGGAAAAAAATTCCTTTTACCTCTAATGGCCTACCAACCCATTCCATTTTCCCCTTGAAGCCCACATGTGTCCTCCTTCCATTATTGGACCCCATGGCCTTGGGGGATTTCTCAACCTTTCATCCCTTTCACCAAAAAAAAAAATCTTCTAAGTTCCCCACCAGCCTTCCATCCCCACCTTTGAATGAGAACATGACACGTGTCCTCCTCTGGGACCTACGGAGTTGCGGGGGAAATTTGCAAATTTTTCCAAAACCAAAAAAATGTTAAGTTTTTAAAGAAACCCATCGAACCTTGTCCAACCACAAGATGGCCACGTAGGAGGAGATTTTTGAGCTTTAATTTTGATGGGCAAAGACACACCCGTATGAATCAAAAAAACACAAAATTTTCCAGGATGCCCGAATTTGATTTTTTCTTCGTGGGTGAAGGATTTTTGGTCAAAAAACAAATGGAAAGTAATTTTAGGCAATTTTTGACCATGGGGATAGATTTTGAGGAAAATATGCATGAAATGAACAACTTGAGCTCCAAAGGCCGGGAAAAGTAGGAAAAAATGATAGAGGCCCATGGATTTGGAAATTTAGGGCACAAAATAAGGCATACATGTATTTTTCTTTCAAGTTGGGGACAAAATGATAAGTTTTGAGTATTTCAAAGCATTCAATCTAGAGGGAGAAAGTTTATCGACCACCAAATTCAAAGAAAAGGGGAAAGATGGAAATATAATAGAGGATCAAAATGGGCACCAAAATTTCACACTTCACTACGCTAATGATCAACTCTTCTTGTTTTGAGCCCTTAGTCTTCTTAGCCAGCTCCTCTTCCTTCTTTTCTAGCTCTCCCTCTAAAAATTTTACTCTGTCATTTCTTCCAAAGAGCCTAGCCTCAGCCTCGACAACCTTGTTGAGTGCATTACATAACTGCTCATTCAAGAGTTATTGGGCATTTACCAAGGGGTTGGCTCCCTTAGACTCTAGTACTGGAATGATTTCCCCTTGGTATAATTTGAACTTTGGCTCATCAATATGGGACTCAAATTCCCAAGAGAGCATCTTCCTTGTCTTAGGGTACACGCCCTCCTCATCAAATGATGCCATAGCTAGAAGTTTTTCCATGGGTATAGTGCTTTGGAAGCACATGTGTAGCACCTTCCTTTGGTCAACAACATAGCCCATGACCTATCCTCATTCTGTATCAAGGATCTTCCTTCCCGAGCACGTGGCTTTGGGGAAACTCACCGTTAGACTAGGACCTCCTCCCACACTGACTTGTTCTTTCTCAACACTTTCCTCCTTATCCTCTTCCATCACTATGTCAGCGTTGCACTCCAATTCTTGTTCTACCAAGGCCTCGATTATTTTTGTTACTTCTCTTTCTGCCACCTTGTTTACTTTCTCCTACATAAGGCTTGGAGTTTTCTTCTCCTGCACGCCAACCTCCTCACTTCTTCCCATGTCCTGGGTACCTTCCTCCTCCTGGCTACCCTTGTGTCGCATGAAAGTAAACTCATGTTCTTATTCTTCTTTTTGAACCAAGCACACCGAAAACAAGTGGTTCTTGGTCCTCTTCGAATCATCTTCTTTATCATCATCATCCTTTTCACCTATGTAGGCCTCCAGGCTCTTAGTTTCTTCCGAGTCGGCCCCCTCTTCTATCCTCTGCTTCTTTCTAAGAGGTGACTCTTCCACAGGGGATCCACCTTCCCCTTCTTTTTCCTCTAGCGACTTCTCCTTAGCGAGGGGTTGCTCTAGCGCCTCTTCTTCTAGGGTCTTCTCTTTTACTGGGGACTTCTTCCTGCATGTATAGGTGCTAGGTTTGGTGCTTTCCACTAGTGCGCTTACTGGCTGGGTAGTCTACACACTTGGTGCTTTTTCTTCTTCTCTTCCTTTTCTTGAGTGCGGGCTTTCTTCTACCCATGGGATCTTTAGGTATGGAGACATCATTCTCTAGGTATGTGCCTTTCTTGAATTTTGGCCTAATGCGGAGATATACATGCGCCACGACTTTCCTACAATTGGTAGAGTTAGGGTTTCATCATTCTGACTTCATGCACTACGTACTTTTCCATGTACGCGTGCTTCTTAGGGTAGACCAGTGTCTTACGCATCTCACTGTGGTCTTGATAAACTTCACTAAGGTCAAACCTTAGTCTCTTTGCTTCTTTGAACCTGTTAACTCTCGCTTGGAAGTACTTGGGTGGTGAAGGAGAATGGGAGTTTACACCATGGGCTCATGGTTTCATCCACCAACTTGAATCTACCTATGCAAAAGTGTTGGTACATAGAAAACTCAGCTTCTCCCTTTGTAAGCACCAATAGTTGCTCTGGGATTCTCCACTCTACCCCAAATGCATCCCTTAAGCGCTTATACCACTTGTCCAGGCACGCCTTGTGGGAGGCTGTCATTGTTTCACATGTATACTTTGTAAATATTTTCACAGGTGAGGGATCTTCAGCCGGATACTCCCAAACAAACTTTTCTACCACGTCGAGGAATCCTATCTCCAAAATATGATTTTCGTGGAGGATATTTCCAAAGATTATCTTGTCTCCTTCCTATGCTGTTATTGATTATCTCATCTGTAATGAAGGCTGATAAATTATAGATTGTGCCCTCTAATATTTTTCTACATACATTCAACTAGGCCTTATTCACCTACATCCACCTTTCTTGATCATTTAACTTTATGACCAGTGCATGGCCATTCTCATGATGGGATCTAGGATTTCTGCAATATCAAAATACCTTGACCCCTTCTTGTAATCATATGCAATGATGGTTGCTTTGATGGCGTCCTTGTCACTCAGGTCATCATCTATGCTTTCTCCCTCATAGATGAGGCTTGTAAACTTTGAAATCAGCTAGGGGTTATGCGCATCTTGCGCCCCACGAAGTAAAAGTGGTCCTCATGCACACGCGACATCAACCACTGATAGAGGCACTCAGGATTTCCAAATTAGGGCAACTCATAGAGTTGTAATAACCCTGCCTTCTCCAACTTCACTTTTACCTCATCGCTATAGATGGGAAAACCCTCTGGTGTCCTTTTGTTCGTCAGTGCACTAACTCTAGTGCCATTTCCTTCTCTATTGTGTTTGTGCAATGGTTATAATCACTCACCGCCATCTTTCTCAAATGGGATTCCCACTCCTTCCCAAGAAAAAAATCCATCCGAGTACTTGTTATCTCATTTTTGAGTTTACGCCAAAAATGAGATAACCCTAAGAAATTTTTGAGCTGATTTTCTAAGGATCACCTTTCAGAGAGATAATCGGGTTTTCGGGTTTCACAAGCAAGACAACATGTGTTTTGGATGCTTCATGTCGTGTGTTCCCCGAAACCCGAAACCCGCATCAAGTAAGGCGAGTCGGGTTTGCGGACCTTCCAAGCATCGAACATGCCTTCGTCAAAACATGCTTCATGTCGCATGTCTTCCGATCCCCGAAGCCCGATTTACTCCTTTGTTTCAGGTTTTGGGGTCATCAAGCATGATGCTTCATGTCACTTGTTTCCCGCAACCCGAAACCTGAATTGCTCTAAAACCCTTTGTGTCGGGTTTCCGGATATCCCAAGCATGCTGACATGGCATTAATGCCGAGTTGTCGGGTAGTTGGCACGTGTCAACTGAAGTGTATTAAATGTGAATTTTCTTATATATATTCGGATTTCCACGTCATTTTTACCAGACGTACTTTTTACCTCATGGATTTTTGTGCATGCATCTTCGACCCAGAAACCCGACTCGCCTCTGTGCCTGATTGCATTGCTCATTTTTGATCATTTCTTGTTCTGGTTGAAGGTATTTTTCTTCATTCTTTGTTTGTGGTTTTTGTGGAATAATTGTGTAAAGAATTCTTCCAAGTTTCTTATCAGGGTTGTTGGGGTTTTATCTTTTCCATTTTGGGGGTTGTTTTCTAAATCAGGTTTGTGTTTTAGGGTTACCCCTTTGGAATTATCACTTTGTTTTATTCCTTAAAGATGTCATTGTAATTAAAAATATATTGGGTAATATTCGAGTGAGGGAGAAAAGATGGATGATAATTTCTCCCAAGAAATTGGACACCTTGATTTGACTTTCGAAGCTCTCTAGGTATTAAAGCAAATACCATCACGCCTCTTGGTATAAGAAGGCATCATCCCACATGCGGATAAGCATTTCCAGCTAACCAAAGCCATCAGGTTCAGGGTAAAGATTCTCAATGAAGCCTGTGGTAAATTGAGAGAATCAAGAGATCAATTGATTGATGGCAAAAGTGACCTGGAAGAAGAATTGCTGAAAATTTGTGCAAAAGTGTCAGTTGGAAATTCGGGCATCCTATCAGCTGACGATCTTTTCAAACAAGTCCAAGAATCTGTTCAGCATGAACCAACTCACGGATTTGGTATTGAAATCATTGACAAGTTTGTAAAGATTGAACATTCTTTGGAGGCCCTGAGAAAACTCAACAAAAGATTGAGAAAACTTCCCGGTAGTGCCAGTGACACTCATGAAACATGTGAAGTCTTGAGTGATCATTCCACTGTGCCTGATGAAAATGAGATGCAAGGTATAATCCGGAAGTTCCAAGAATTTTGGAACAAACAGGCTCAGTTGGAGGAAGAGAAAGATGAAGAAGCAAAAGATGACGATTCAGACTAAGTCTTGATGTGACATGTCATTTCAATCTTGAAATTGACATGTCTTTTTCATTTCTGTTTCGTCACATTTTGAATCATATTGTGACTTGGTCTCCTGCGTGAGAGCCAAGCAAAATAGGACTCTTTTTAAAAGACTGTTTTATAGGGTTTGTCCTATTTTCTCTCAACTATTTTTATTATAAATAAGGGATGTGTGTACATTCCAAAGGGTTGAGATTTTTGAAACATTGGGAGCTATTGTGAAGAAGAAAAACTTTGTGTTTTCTTTTAATCATTTGAGGAATAGAAGCTGATACTATTTTCACAAACTTTGTGTTGTGAGATGTGTTTTTCTTAAGATATTGTTCTTATGTTCATGATCTTAAGCTATTATTTGTTTAGCATCTTGATGATCCTAATAATTTCAAACATTATATTTGTGATCTAAAGCTCATATGATTATTTCGTGCTCTGTGTTTACTCAAAAGAAAATACGTTCCTCTCATTTCCTTTCCATTGTGCTTCTTCCATTATAATAATTTCCGACCCAGTCCATTTATAAAAACAACATCTTCACATAGTGTGGATATGGATTTCGGGATTCTATCCCAACCCCAATGGTTAGATTAGTGTGAATATTGTATATATTATTTATGTTGTGTTTTAGATTAGTAATAAATAGGAAGCCTCACCTATCTTTGAGGAGGGATTTAATCCCATGCACTGTGGTTAAACCTCATATTTTGGATTGAAAAAATATCCAACCAATAGTATCGCATTTTTGCATACCACTCCTCATTCATGCTTATGGTGGTTGTTGCTAACTCTCTACCCTTTCCCTTTCCCTTGGGCTTCTTGGGTGACACGATTGGTTTCTTAGGTGCCATTGTCTAGGTCCTCTTATCACTTCAATCTCTTCTTGTTACTCTACTCTTCCACTCCTTCTAACCTTAGATCTCAAACTTGTGAAGAAAACCTCTTAAACTCATGCCCTAGTTTTTCAAACCCTAACTAGGATAATTCTTTCACAAGACGGTGCCTTCTCACAACTACTCTTATGCCCATGAAATCCCTTCCTTCTAGTTTGCAAATCCAAACTAGTTACTCACACTCAAACTCTTCAAATTTTTCTTCACACGGATCAGTTCTGGAAGCCCTAGTTTGCAATGATGCAAAAGTGCTTCTCTCTTCATATTCACAAAGTAAATAATGAAATGCCTCGACCCTCTATTTATAGTTTTTCCTTCTTTTGTGCATTAAATTCTTCTTCACCTACCACCGTACTTCAACACTTATTACAGATTTTTCCAAAAGCCGACTTTAGTGCCCTTTCTCACATGCCCAACCTTACACGAACAACTCTACAACCTTCTGGCATGTAACCAACCTATCTGATAGAAGACTCTTACGCGCGCATCAACAATGCCGAAGGCACTTCTTCCATCCTTTACATGATTTTTTCTCTCGCCTACCTCGTGTTGCTTTTGCACTTCTTCCTCTCTTATATGTGGATCCCCAATGTAGCCTTATCCTAGACACCAACCATCCTTTTTCACCTTTCCTTACATGTACTTCCTTCACAAGGCCATTCAACTAGGCTTTCCAATGTAATCCTTCCTAATGCTTCACACTTTAATTTCTTCCACCTTACTCCACCCCACACTAAAATGATGCACGGTCCTTTCATGCAGCTTCTGATAATCTTCAAAAAGTAATGAGATTACTAGCACCCAAGGCGTAACACAAAACAACAACAAGAAAGGGAAACACAAGAAAATAAAATGCATTAAGGGAAATCCTAAACTAACTAGCAACACTTCCTTATTTACAAACACCAAGAAGACTTATTTATAGTAGGGCTTTAGCCTACTCCCATTGAAGTGTCCTAGTAATCTCATCCCATCTAGCACTTGTAATTGGCACGCGCCTGAATCAAGGATGTATGAGATGGTGTAGGGACCCAACCAATGCACTTTTAACTTCCCAAGATGGTGCAAAACTTGGAATCATATAGTAACACCATCTGCCAACCTCAAACTTCTTGTTCCTAATGTGGTGATCATGCCATGCTTTTTACTTTGATTTTTTTGTTGTTTGGCTCCATTTGGCAAATGATCGCCTTTCATCCAGATTCATTAATTTATCAATCCTTTCTTCCAGCACTTTCTCATCAGTCAGCCCTCCTGCGCATGCTATTCGTAGAGAAGGTAACATGAACTCAACCGGCAGACAACCTCTCGCACCAAACACCAATTGAAACGGTGTGGCTTTGTTCAGCCTTTTATAAGTTGTCCTATAAGCCCATAATACGGATGATACCTTGTCATCCCAATCTTGTCTTCCGACATCACAAATATTTGTTAGGGTATGACTCAATATTTTATTAAATTCTTCCGTGGTTCCATTTGCTTGTGGGTGATAAGGTGTAGTTTTGTGATGAGCCACCATGAACTCTACTAACAAGATCCTCATGGTCTCATTCAAGAAATGTGTACCCCTATCACTGGTTAAACTTAAAGGGCATCCATACCTCGTGATAATTTTCTCCCACAAAAATCTTTCTACTGTAGTTGTTATGCGCTTTAGTTGGGGCTGCCTCTGCCCACCTTGTCAAATAGTCTCAGGCAAGTGATTACATAGTGTGATCTAGTCCTACACGTTGCTGGTGCAATAGGGCCTAAAAATCTATTTCCCATTTCTCAAAAGGTTTAGCACTAGGGATAGGGCACAAAGGCATTTCATCTCTCCGTCCTAGCTTTCCAACATGCTGACAATGGTCACATGCTTTACAATACTCCTTACAATCCTTATATAGAGTTTCCCACCACAATCCTGCCATTAATATTTTATGTGTGGTGGCATCGCCGCATAATTTCCACCTGCACTTCCTTCGTGTGCTTCCTCTATGATGGCGAAGCACTCATGCTCTAGTACACACCTACGCAAAACTTCATCATGCCCTAGTTTGTATAAGTCCCCACTGATCAACATGTAGGGCGCGGCGTGTATGGCTAGTTACTTTTTCTCTAATGTCTTCATCCCTTCTAGCACCATACCCATTTTAAGGAACACAACAATATCCTCCAAGTCTGAGGGTGTACGCCGCAACCTAAACAGCTTACGCATCCGCATGGTATCTTCAATACTTTACGTGTCCTCCCCAAATCAATCTGAGACAAATGGTCAGTCCAAATTACTCTTTCCCGGATTGACAACTATAGTGAACTCAAACTCTTGGAATAATAGCATCCACTAACATATGTGCCCTTGTAGGATGGGCTTGTTTACCAAGTATTTCAATGCCATATGGTTAGTGTAAAATATAAAAGGGGTTGCCAACAAATACTGTCTGAATTTATGAAGCGTGTAGATCATGACAATGCCTCGCTCACCATAGTATAATTCTTCTATGCTGGTGTCAACTTGCTGCTTGTAAAGCAAAAAGGATGATCAACAATCCCCTCACCAGTTGTGTAAGTACTGCTCCAATGGTAGTCCCTAAGGCATCCACATGAACATGGAAAGGCTTATCCCAAGAAGGGAAACGTAGGATGGGTGCGGTGATAAGATGATCCTTTAAAGTGTCAAATTCTTTCTTTGTGCCTCTCCCTAATAAAAGGCAATCTAATCTCTAAGTAACTCTTCTAAGGGCAAGGCAATCTTGGCATATCCCTTAATGAACTTACTATAATGCCCCACCTTTCCAAGAAACCCACACATTGCACTTTGACTAGTAGGTTCCTTTAATCCCACAACTACGCAAATTTTGTGGGATCTACTAAGTAGGCCCTCCTTACATATGATATGCCTTAATAATGTTCCAAATGGGGTAGCAAAGACACATTTCTTAACGTTGAGGGATATCCTCAACTCGATGACACCTTTCAAATATTAACCTTAAGCTATCACAATGGTCATTTACTAACCCATATACTATCCAATCATCTAGGTAGACTTGAAGGAATTTATGGATGAAGTCCTTGAAAGCTTGTACCACAATGTGCAAGAACACAAAAGGTGCATTCTTCAACCCAAAAGGCATGACCATATAGGAAAAACTTCCCCACTCGGTGGCAAAGGTTGTCTTTCTTTGGTCTTCCTTTGTAATCCTCACCTAGTGATAGCCTGAGAACCCATCCGTGAAAGAGTAGACTTCATGCCCTACCACTCCTTCCAAGATTTCTTCAATGAATGAGGTTGGGAAGGGATCAATGACACACATTACATTTAGATCCCTATAATCAACACATATCCTTATCCTTCCATCCTTTTTGATACTAATCACCATTGGACTTATCCACTCTGACTCCTCCATAGCCTCTATGATTCTTGACGCTATCATCTTGTCTATTTCCTCCTTGACCTTCACGCGCAGATTGGGGTTCATCTGGTATTATATCTTCCCGATCGGGCATACACCTTCCTTTATTTTTATCCTCACCTCCCCCAAGGAAGTGTGGAATTCTTTAAGATCATGATACTCACGTGGGAATAAATCCTCAAACTCATGTAAAAGATAAATGATCTTAGAGACTTCCTTCTTTGAGTAATAGTCTCGATGATAGCCTCTTTAGGCTCTTCTTCTTACCCAATGTTAACCTTATTTATCTTTAAAGGTTCGGGGTAGGTGTGCGTTATTGCATCAGCACTATCCATCACTTCGCGTGAGCTTAGAGAATGCTTAACCTCCGAATTTTCCATCTCTTCACCATCTATGACATATACCATCTTGCCTTTTTCTTTTTCGCATATGTGTACTTAAACCGCACCTCATCGCACACATATTCACCAAATTATCCCTCCAAGCATGGATCTCCTAGAAATTCTACAAGCCTATCCTCTTGCCTTTGCACTATCCCCCATTGTAAGGTGCTTGACCTCCTATAATGCCTTATCCACCGATGGTTTGGTGCTTCGATACTCAAATGCTTGGACAAGATCAACCGCTAGTTCTTGCCAATTCCTTGTTTGGTGGCATGTCTCAGAGTGGATGTACCATACGTACACAACCCTGTAGTGTAGAATACATTTTGTGTACCCAGAGGGATGGTGGAAAATCTTCCACGCCTTCCCTCTAGGCTCTCTCACAGCTTGGATGTGGAAAGAGGTGGGCTCCTTACCATGGTAGTATTTGATGGTGGTGGGCGCGTTGCTTCTAGAGAACCAAACAGAGAAGGTAATTTTCATTTCACACCATTCTCGATAATCTCTCGTAGTGTGTCATTGACCATCATGCTGCAAAGATCTTTGAGAAAGACATAGCTTAGCATCTCTCTTCTTTCATTCTCATTTCTCCACTGGGCCTCCATTTCCTATAAGAAGGTCTTAGTGTAAGCCCCTCTAGAATACTTAGGTAACTTCCTTCCTCCTAGGCACCTAAGCAAGCATGCCTTAGGTGCTCTGGTTACAAGCCCCTTCAGTTATCACCCAACCAACTCATAAGTTCTGTGTGCCCAATTGTCACATGCTAGACTAGTGGTGTCACTTCTAAGCATCCTCAAACTAGATAACTCCATCGTAGGATGGATTATCTTTGGGTCTCGAATATAATGCACATAAATCCAATCAAGGACCTCTTCTCCTAAGGGCTCTTTGTGCTAACTTCCCATCTGTAAGGGGAATGATAACCCTTTCTTCCTCATTCTCAAATCTGATGTACCCCTTATTGAACTCGAATATCCACATTGTTCTTATAACACCATGGGCACCCAAGTAGGCCGGGAAATTTTCTACCATGGTGAGCACCAAGACTTCAAAGTCCCCAAGAAACTTAGCTCACCGAATGGTGATAATTGCATCCTTTAAGACACCGATGGGCATTGCCTTTTTTTTTTTTTTTTTCCATATATAGCACATTTGAAGATGAATATAATACAATCCTTCCCATCTAATTCCATGCATCCAACGTGAGAATATTGACCTCCATGCTTGTGTCAATGAGGATATTACTAAGAATCCATCCATCCACGACTACATTTAACATGATCTCCTATCATAGTAAAGGCTATAAGGTGGAAGGTTTGCATGCAAGACCTACCTTTCATGCTCTACTCCCGCACGTGGTACTTTCTCTCTCAACCATGCTCCTAGCAAAAGAATAATATTCTCTTGCCTTAGCATTTTCGCATACTTCCTCGACCTCATCCAGGTCATGATTTGGTGCCTTGACCTTCCTTCTTTGCTCCACCCTCCTAGACTACTCCTTTAGACACTGGATTTCTCCTTGTAAACTCTGAATGACGTCCATGGTTTCTTGATATACCTCCTTTTGATGCGCAAGGTCTAGGTACTTCCCATGTACCACTTCTTCCCTTGAAACTAGGTTCTTCTGCCTTGGTATTTCCTTTGTGTGAGTGGACTCTTCTCTTATTGCTACCATAATAGGTTCCAAGCCTCGCATCATGTGTCACCCATGACATCCATTGTGTGTCCACCTTCTTAATGCTTACCATTACAAAGGCCCTTGTCTTTCCAAAGGCTACTCGATTCATGTGCTCAAACAACTCAGGGCACTCCTCATACTTGTGTTTCTTCCGCACCATGAGCACTACAATAAGTCAGGGCATTCTGCTTATAATGGTCTGTGGACCCACAATTGTAACAAGTTCCTCATGGGAACTCACTTCTTCCTCCTCCGTGGCCATTGCGACCATAGAATCCCCTATGAAAACCCCTTCCATGCACTCCTCCATCCATGCATCCTTCATAATGGTGGTCATCCTCCTTGGAGCTACTAGCAATGCTAGTCTAGCGCACACCATGATCAATGGCCTCATGGATTTGGTCAATCAATCTACGACCTTAGTATCATGGGTTGTAGAGGTGTAGATCTTATAGTAGTAGGACACATTCTTCCGAATTGTGCGTTGTAACAAGGGACATCTACTTGCATCATGGTCCCCATGATAAATTTCACAGCCTCATCACACGACACGTCTTGTCCTCCTGGGAAACTATCCTTGACATGCCCTCTCGCTTCATAATTTATACACCATATACCACTACGAGTCTTATGGGCTGAGTTTAGAAAAATTCTCAAGATACTTACCCATAATAGTGATTTGAGCCTCCAAAACGGGCTAACACTAGTATTAACACTTCCAACAACTTTGGCACACAGAGCAGCTTCTAATGCCTCACATGGGTCTGTGAAAGTTTTATGAGATAAATCTCTTCTAAATGGAGTTATCAACCCCCAACAAACCATTGAGCATGCTATGAAGGGTGAATTTCTTATGTCAATTTTTGATAGGAGAATCTTAAATCGCACATCATATTCATGCACACTCTCTGTCATTCCCTGTTGAATCTCCTTAAGGGTGTTGATGCTCTTCTGTTCAAACTCAAGGATGTGGAATTCTGCCAACAAGGAATTCTTTAAAGTAGTATAATCCACAATCAAGTTTGATGAGGATCATATTTCCTATACCAATTATGCGCACGCCTTGTAACGTCATTGAAAAATCGATAGCCTTCTGCTCCATGGTTGTGATCCCTTTCACACGCCATAGTAGCTCACACTTTTGAACATGTTCTATAACATCTTCAATACCCATGTAATCTAGAAAATGTAAATAAATCTCAAAGAAGACTTGAGGAGGTGGTTGGGGCCCTTGTCCTCCTGAGCCAGAGCCTTGGTTTCCTCTAGTGTTTCCCCAAAGATTGGATCCACCAGTCCTATGCCTCTTGAGCCACCGCATTCACCGGATCCACCAAGTCTTGTTCCTCCTGACCCAAAGTAGATCCACCGCCCATAAGGTCCTATAGTGGTCATGCCAAGGGTCCCTAAATTTCCACTGAACTGTGCTTCAACGGTCTATGATAATGCCCCACTACCACTAGTGTACCTCGTGCCACTCCTAGATGCAAGACCAAAGGCTTGTGTACTTGCTCCTTGTCTAAAAATTCCTCTGAATACTAGAATAGTATGTGTAGCCATAGAAGTGGGAAATGAGAAATTGTATCTCCTAGGCACAGCTTACATCACTTCTACTAATACCAATCAAGTTAGTGATAATTCTTCCTTGTTATGGAAAACCAAGTGCCATGGTTTGGTCACTAGGTGGGTTCAGATGTGCACCAATGACTCTTTCTATCTCCATGTGATGAACTCCCATTAGAAGTCAAGGGTCTCTCTTATGCGCTTACCAAGATGGGGTAACACAGATCGCTCGTGTTCCACGTCCTCTCGCGTGAACCTTGACTCCTTCCCCGCAATGTCTCGCCTCCATATGTCCATCACACTTGTAACCTCATGTTGTCTTACAATCTCCCTTTCACACGCTTCACTATACTTGAGTCACCTCTCCTCCCTTTCTTTCTTTGTCATAATATTTTTCATCTTCCTCCACCCTAGATTTCTTGCCCAATGCTCGAATGGTTTATCCGACCATCGAAATGCCTCTAAACAAAAGGTAACAATCAAGATCTTTATTTCTAGAGGAGTAGCATGCAAAAATGATCCTCTAGGCTCCCTCATAAATTCAAACTCAGCAACTTCAGGGCATGAATATGTTGAAATGGCGTACTCCAGAGTGTATAGTTGGCCAACACTCTCTTCCACCACTGATCAACGACATGTGTCCAGGTTAGATCTGCATCCTATAGCTTCTGATATTCCTCTTGTGTCCACCTACTTTTTCTATAGAACTAGCTTGATCTAGACACATATGCTTTGAGATCCATTCATACAAATCTACCAGAAACAACAGAAAAAAAATTCATACAGTTCATGGTAGAGATTCTCTTCCACCCACCTCCATGCATCAAACTCGGGCCTTATATTGAATATCCGAGAAAAAACATCCTTTGTGCTCCTGAACCAAGATTAAACACTCTCCAGAGTTAGACATTTTGTCATTACTCATTATCCAGAGCATGATGCATGCCATTTCCCACTACAACTTTGAAAAGAGGTCCCAGAAATGGAACCAAGATGTAGTCATTTTTACACCCACCAAAGAACAAGGGAATCCCATGTGTGTCGGCCTTTCACCCAGTGGGCACTGGCTGCTCACCCGAGGCACGCGCTGGGTGCCAAGTATCTCTTTTATGTGAGTTAAGTGGGAAACCATCATCTATGTCATGAACTTAATGAATAAAGGTGGAAATGAGACATACAATCATCATAGGGATCAGAATGGCCGTTAGACAAATGTATTCATTCCAAATAGAGGGTACTTATAGATAATAGATAGAACTACAACATAAAGGAAAATATATAAGGATTTACATCTATTCCATAACATCCATGAATAGAAATGAAAAGATATAGATATGAACCAAATCAATTACATTTATACTCATTCATGTTTGTAACTTCATTACATTCAATGGATCCATTAGGCTACCACATCTTGATCAGACCAAAGTCATACATCACATCAAGGATCATGTCCTTCATCCATAAAAAGAAAAATTTATATCCTAGCCCCTTAATACATTACTCCCTTATATAGCCTCTACCCAATCCCACAGAGTTCTCGTAGTATTTCTGTAGAGCTCTGCTCTCTATATTCTCCTCTATCGTATATCTGATCTGCTCCTCTTTTCTTCTATGGGCACTTGTATTTATAGGCATCCCAGAGTGCCAACTCATCCTTCTGTGACCTCAGATCCGGCACTAAGTGTCTGAATGTGGTCCTCCATGGGAGCATGCTCCTTCATATCTGAGCTCTCCACTCCTTGTAATGATGGTCTTCTAGAATCCTCTATCACTAAGCATATTCCTTTCATGGGCATCACGTTGCCAAGATGGCACCTTATCCACTCCTCATTTGTTGTCAGGTCACGCTTTTCTTGTGTCCTGCCCGATACGCCAAATATGGCTAAGTCCCAAGACCTTGTCTTCTCGGCACATAACACGACCTTTCTAAAACCCTCCTAGAACCTTGCCTTGTGCGCCTTCTCCTTGCACACCCATCTTCAACCTAGGCCTTGTGCACCCATGTGCCTTTGTGTACTTAGCCAATATTTTAGGGGCCCAACAATTCTAGCCGAGGTAAAGAAGAAATCATAGGCTATTGAGACCTTTCGGGCTCAATCAAAAACCATATGAAATAGTTGTATCCTCATATCAATCAAAGGTTAGACACACTTGAGGATTTGGGAAAATAGTTAGAGGGAATCGTGGAGACAATGAATACCCAAGGAGAAGGGTTAAGCTTTGAGGAGGTGAGCACCCTAGTCGGCGACCTTTGTAAATAAGCACAGAGTGAAGTTAATACCTTGAATAATTTGGAGGCTAACTTGATGAAATATTTCCCTCTCCTCTTGCATAAATAATCATGGTTCTCCATTCTTTCATTCTTCCCCAAAATTCTTCATTCCTTTATTCTTTCTCAAAACTATTCAAGTACATTCATTCTTTATTATTTGAGAAGGTGTTCCCGAGGCGAGAACATGCAAAGTTCAGGGATGTTGAGCCCTAAAATATTGACTAAGTACAATAAGGCACGTGGATGTGCAAGGCCTATTTGAAGAATGGCACACAAGGAGAAAGTACACATGACAAGTGTTTTAGGAGGGTTTTGGTAGAACCAAAGTGTCGTGCATGCAAGGCGAGCAAAGATCTTGGGACTTAACCATATTTGGCATATTGGTAAAAATGAGGAAATCATGACCAAACTTCGCATACGAAGTGGATAAGGTGTCACCTTGTAACTTAGTGCCCACGAAAGGAATATACCTTGTGATAGAAGATTCCAGAAGGTCATCATTACAGGGGATGGAGAGCTCACATATGAAGAAGCATGCTCCCATGGAGGACCACTTACACACATGGCAAGAAATATATAACTTTAGAAAGGCATGGCGGTGCTTGATAAGGCTATATATATGAGCACCCAGTAGAAGAAAAAGAGAGATATAGAGATACACATAGAAACAAATGGAGAGATCGAGAATTGGAGAGAGGCAAAGGCATGTAATAATGTTGTGAGAGATCCATGGGTTGGGTTTAGAGGAATTGTAGGAGTAGGTTGTATCAAGAGAATGGGTCTCGAATATTATATTTTTCTTTGAACTATGAATACCCTAAGTCCAGCCTAATGCATGACCTTGGTCTGCACTATCATATGGATTTGTGACTAGCCCTAGTTAATGTAATGTGGTTATCAACATGCTTAATATGAATATATGTGTGTTTCTAGTTCTACTTTCTTCTATATGGATCAGGTCATATATACATTTCATATGAGTGGGTGTAAACCCCTATGCATTTCTTTTTTATTATGATTCAGATCTATGTTTTGTAATGATTTTCTTATATGAATGAACACATTTGTCTAGAAGTCATTCTGAGCTCTAAGAAGAATGTATGGTTCCTTTCCAATCTATTCACTTAAGTTTCTATCGTAAATAATTCACTCTCACACAACTCATATAAAGGAGGGACTCAAAGGCCTACGCGTGCTTTGGGTGAGCACCCAAGCTCCGCTAGGTGATAGGCTAGTGCACATGGGATTTCCTTGTTCTTTGAGAGGGCATAAAAATGACTACAAAATTGAAAATGATGATCAACCTGATATTGGTCATGCCTAGCCTTATACTTTGCCTAACTCTTTTCCAACTTATCTTGGATAGGTTGATGTACCATTCTATACAATTTAAATGAACTTCTTAGCCTTATTGACATCATCTCATCTATCCATTACGCCTCTTGTCCAAAGGAAAAATTCATAGGTGACTTAGGAAAGAATTTGAAACATGTCTTAAAAGGATACTTCTGTGTGGAAGAATGAATGACAAAATTATAAACATGTTTCATATAACACAAGTTTCCATCCCTAAGTTTAGGATGTTTCTTACAATATCCTTAAAAATGCACTATTGTACGGTTAATCACTTATATTTTCTCATCGATCTATAGATGAAAAAATACTTTCTTCAACTTAGTGACCATCATGTCCTATAAGGCTGGCCAAAGATTCCTTAAAATTGAGAATCTTGATTAGAGACAATATATGAAGGTAGACAAAAATGAACCCCAACATTGTTGATGAATAAATGTGTAGTTTCCTCACTTGTTATTTGGTTTTTACAATGCAACAAAATACACATCTTGCTAAATCTATCCAAAACAACATACAAATAGTCGTGTTTTCTTTTTTTTTCATAGGTAATCCTCAAAATAAGTCCATGGAAATATTTTTCCATGGCCTCGGATGGTACGGGAAGTGGGCACACAAGACAAACTTCATGTTACTAGGTTTTCAGTAGCACAAAGAATACAACCTTAACATATTTATACATTTTTATACATTCGAGGAAAATAACAATACATTTGTAATTGTGCAACTATTTTACCAACACCAAAATGAATAGAAATAAGAGACGTATGTGCTTCCCTAATTAAATGAATTCTTTAATCTTACAGGACTACAAAGTTTACCAAGATTAAAAACAATCCATCATGTAAATGATAATCTAATTCTTCCACCTTTTTACCATAAGTTAGATCTCCATAGACATCCTTAAAATCAACATTTCTAACATATTACTCCTTATAAATTTTATGCACCAAAGGAACATGTTATAAAGAATAGATGCAATAATAGGTGGTCTAGAAAGCATAACAATTTTTTATGTATACCTTTTTTATACTCTGATCACAAGATGGAATTGTTACAAAAACCCCATCCAAAGTGAAAGTGCCTTGAATGTTATAACTTGGAATGTGACTAAAGGTATTGCAAATTCTAATCATCCATACAAATGATTGTCTCTTTGCCCATCGTGTAATGTTTCCACTTTTTTCCTTTTGCACCAAATCATATAACTTTTTGTCACATGTAGGATAGTTTCTTACCACACTTGTGAAGGAATATAAATAATAACAGAGACATTTTTCTCTTTTTTCATCAACACTACACCCATGAAATATTCACTTGTATCAATTTCAATCTCAAATGGTTAAGCTTTGCAAATCGTAATGCCAAAACTTGGGATGTGCTTATATTTTCTCTTATCATGTCAAATTCTTTATGGTACTTTCCTCCTCAATGAAATACCTATTTCACACTTCTCAAGGAATGTAAAGGAGATGCAATCAATAAAAATTTAGCAATAAACTTACTCTAATATTAGATTATCCCTAGGAAGCTTCTAACTTCAGTTGCATTAGTAGGTTTGGGCCATTTCACAATAACTTCAACTTTAGAGGGATCAATTTTCAGTTCATCACACCCCTACGAGATCTAGAGAACAAGATGTTTTCACAATAGATTTGAATAAAATTTCACATTATAGGAATAATACTCATTACAATGATATTCCCAAATTACACTTTTATAGAGATTACAGCTTCCTAAAATATCCAGTTTAAAAAGAAGATAACTCTTTTGAGTTAACTCATCTTGATGGATGTGCGATGCAAATCCTAGTAAATGGGATCTATCTCAAACCCTTCCATTAAGTGTATTCGCATCATGTTGTATATATTAGAGTAGTTTCAATTCCTCCAAGTGCACTACATGCACACTGTTTGTTTGTACATAGTTCTTTCTTCTCGTGTGCTTCTTGCATGTGCTCTTCCATTGCTTCCAGAATGTAGAGCTTCTCTCGGTGGTTTCATGATTACATAGTAGACTCCATGCCCAATGGATAATCCAAGGTACTGATCTCCTTCATCTAGCAGGAAGATGGCCCCAAAGTTGCCAAAAATATTATCCAAATAACTCTCCTAGTTATTAGGGTAACTGGTATAAATATTCTATCTCTTAAGTCCTCACTGAAGTTTACATGCTCTTAGGTTCAGTTGGCACAACTCCTTGGTTGCAGCTTCCCCTTGGCACCCATTCTTTTTCTCAAGTTCCCTTACATGCTTTCTATTCTCTCCTTCCCTTTTCTTTTCCTCTTTGTTCCACTACTCCCTTGTGCCCACCTTTTGTGCTTTCACCTTCTTCCTAAAAATCTTCTTCACCCTGCACACATCTCAAGACTTGCTTCAATCAGCTAAGTCCTTGATCTCCCTCATGCACCTTTCCCATTACCTTGAAATAGTTGCTCCTTGACCATGCATTCTCTACTCACCAGTTTTCCTCATTTCCCATGCATGTCAAGTGTGCCCTTCTACACCTTCCTCCACATGCCCATCCCTCGCACCCTCCTTTGTGCTCCTCTATGCCAAGTCATCTTTTGACATGCCTAAATATGTCATGCACAACTACTCAAAGCATGCCAATAGGATTCCGAATCCTTACAACAAATAAACAAGTGACATGTGGAAAAAACAAAAATATTCACGCAATTAGCCATCATCTCAACCAATCCACGAAGCGCCACGTGTTTTATGTGTACCAATGACTCAAATCTTATGACAAGTGTATCTTTTTCTACAGAGTTTAGATCAGCATGCACCTAGACTTGTGATAAATATGTTGACATCGGCTACAGTGCTAGAAATTCAAATTCAAATTCTTAGCAAATCTGGTAGGTGAGAAATGGGAAAATGTCTCTCTGAGCATTAATGAGCAGATTTGATTGCTCCAATCACCCAATTTGATATGATCTACCCCCTTTTCTTCTTCAACATGCCAAACAATCTTAGGGAAGCATATTTCATATATTTCTAGAAGGATTTATAGGAATTAAAGGCTCCTTATTGGTGGTTGCACTTCAAATTTGAGTTTTCCACTTTTTCTTCCCTTCTTCCTCCATAGATTCATCTATAAATGTAAGAGATAGACTCATTTGTTATGTTGGAAACTCTGGATCCTTATGTATTTTTCTAAGGACTTCATCTATATTTTGAGTTTCAAACCTTTGGATTTGGCTCTTGCATGTGGATATCAACCTCCTTTGCCATCAGTAATAGCATTATGCATTTCTGAAGTAATAGAAGCATCATTTTGTGATTATTCTTTGTCTTAACATGTTTTCATTCCTTCTTCTTGCCTTTTCTTTTGCATTGTTTGTTGGTTTTGTTATTTCAAGTCCCTTGTAGTTCCTTATTTATTTGTGTTCCATGAGAAGGATCTCGGTGAATACATGTTTAGTTGTGCTTTACTCTGCCTAGCCTCCTTTCATGCATTTCCTTTCATTATTTCTCAAAAAAAAGATAGTGTTCATCCTCTTTTCTGGTGCTATCACCTTTTATTGTGGTTCCTTTTATGTTATCCTTCTATCCCTTGTCCGTTGGAATTATTAGCTTAGTTTCCCCTTTCAAAGCACTAGGAGTAGCAATAGCAGTATAAGTAGATAGAGGAACCGGCCTTCTACATAGATCTGTCCCAAGCGTGTAAGGTTCCACATTTTGGGGATGGTTCCATTATGGTCTTAAACACCTCATCCCTTCCAAGGTCTGAGATTTGGGTGCATGTTTGAGCAACCAATAGTTTCTGGCATGCCCGGTGGGACCAGCATTGAAATCTCAAATTTCATATATCTAAGTTCTAGTGTGTGGACTTAGTGTTTCAGACTTTGGAGGCTCATTTCAACACATCTGATGACTCCCAATATTTTAAGATCTTTGTTTTAGCATTACTGAGTGACTTTCATAAGAAGAGTGCACATAAGAAGAAGTGCAGCATCTAAGGATTCTTTTGAGTACCTCCAGCTATCCCCAAGAGGAGTTCATTCTAGAAAATCCATGCATGCATCCCCATCTCCTGCATGTCATGCCCATTCAACTCCTCAAAATAGACAAGTTGAGCATTCTACAATGGTGCATCAAAGACCTCCTCCATTGAGAAACTTTATAAACTTTTCTATTGTGATTCCCTTACTTCTCGTTGTGCAACATGATATGCCAAATCTTACACTCAAGATTATTTCATACTTTACTAGTGAGAGTCAAGTCACCCCGAGGATCATATCCAATATATAGCAAATGTGTGATCACTCTATTTGATCATGCATGATGATGTAGCAATCAAGATATTTACATCCTCTTTCAAAGGTAAAGTGCTTCAATGATACCGAGGCTTGAGACTTAGATCTATCACCACCTAGGATGAGCTGGGAATAGCTCTTTGTAACTACTTTGAAGACAAGTTAGATCACCTATCTCTAGTGGAGCAACTGAAAACAACAAGGAGGGCACCTAATGAGTAGATGACTGATTTCAACATCAGATTTCAAGACTTGGGACAGAATCCCTCTTGTGGTAATACCTACATCTTAGCATGCTTTCCTATATTATCTGAAGGTGCTCAATAGCAATATCTCAGTCATGATCCAATCCATGGGAGGTAGGACTTTACCAGCTGCTTATAGTATTGCAGTAAGGGCAAGAAAATAGTCTTATTTAGGTGGGAAAGTTAGCTCCTAGACCACCTATGCCCTTATTCCCAAAAATGTCACAACCACCCCACCTTCTCTTCCGTGGGTCCATATTCCCTGTTCTTGAGAAAATTGTGCAACCAAACTTGCCTCAACATCCTACTCTCTAGCGCAACGATGGAAGATGAATAATTGAAGGCCTTAATTAGAAATTTATCAAACAAGGTCATATCATTAGAAAAGCAACAAGCGCAAGCCTATAGAGGCAATTCTAATCAAGAACATGGTCAAATCAATTAGCCTTGGTGGAATCAATACAGAAATCAAAGATACACACCTAACTGGTAGAATGATAGATGGCATCTCAATGCACATCTTTCCTTATAATTTGTTCCTCCTGCGCTTTCTCTTCCAACACCTAAGCGCGATTCGGTGCTTGTTCGTGTTCATAACAATTTGGTGCAAGATTAAAAATGGTGCTTCCCTTACAACATGCCTCATAGTCAATATCATTATGCTAATGTTGCATGACACTCAAGCCTTCATGATCTTGAATGCTTTAGTTTTTGAGCCTTCAACAAGTGCCCCTGAAGCAGATAACCAAGGAAGACCAGAAGCTCCTCCAGAGAAAAATTTTATGTTCTTTTACGCTAAGGACTTATGTGAAATCAACCAATCAGAGAATATATAAATGCAGACCATGCACCCAAGTTACAAAAACAAAAGATACAATAAGATGATGTTAGAGTCAAGCGTTTAGGTCCCACTCCTAGCAATGCAAGAAAATCCTCAAAAGTCGAAAGATGCGCATAAGGCATCCTGCAAAGAAAAGTGATCAAGTCCTTCCGCAAGAGATCCTCAAAAATTTCCTTCTCAAGTAGTGTGCACCCCTCCTTTGGTAATTCAAGCCTCTTCTCTAGCTAAATTCAAGGATTTCATGCATGAACAAATCAAGAAGGGATGTTATTAGGTCGGGAGTTCTTGTTAGAAAAGGTAGGAAGCTAATAGAAAAATTCCCGTTCGGTTTAGGAAGAAGTCCCAGATTAGTTAGGTCAATTGGTAACTTAGCACCGGACGTGATGACTTGGTCAGCATGAGTTGCATGCCACTAGAATGGGTTCAGGTGAGGTATAGTGATGAGGTGGATGTGTGAGGATTAAATTAATTTAATTAAATTAATAATGTGAGGGTTAAATTAATATGAATGTTGGGTAAGGGGTCATTGTTAGGTGAATAAGTTACATTGGTTAATCAAAGGGCATTAAGGGAGTGTGACCCAAATTTTGGAGTCTACATTTTCCCCTTTTAATCATGTATCTCGTATTAATAAGCGCGCTGAAAAAACAAGAGTTCGTTGTCCTCAGTATGGGTGAAGATAAGGCTACCCCAATTATGAGTGGAGGTAATTCCCTCAAACCAGAACTCGATGGGGTGATAAATGGAGTTAGTGAGTGGTTTTATAAAGTGGTAGGAAATAAGGTAGGGTATAGGCATAGTCAAGGGCTTCTAGGTTATAGTTAATATGTTGGAGCATTCAAACATACGCACATGTATAGAATACAACAAGGCACTAGGATGAAGAGTTTACAAACTCTACATTGTCAAAGGCCGGTAGGTTTATCCAAAAAGGTTGATGTGATCCAAATATCTAAGGTATAGGATACGGTCCTAAAATACAACTAGGCTGATGTGCAGAACGGGCATTAGATGTGTTCCAAAGCACCAAACGTGGTTAAGATAAACGATATGGAATTAGGAAAGGCGAGGGTTGTAGGCTAAACAACACAAGTAAGGTAATCATCACAAGGTATAGCAAGTAAGTGATTTTGAACATCAAATGGGTGGGTTTTGGTTGATTTGATAGGTAAAGTCATAGGTAGGTTATGTAAGAGGTAAGAGTGTAGGAAACATTGTAGGAAGAGGTAATAATATGCCCCAAATGACAATGTGTGTGGGTGATAGGTAATAAGGAATTAGGTTGGGTGAAAAGGCTAGTAGAGGCTTGGGTAGGAAAAATAGGGTTTCAGAAATAAAAAGTGGTGTTAAGTGGTGTATTTGGTTGAAAATAGACTTACCAATACCGTTCAAGATAAACTAACACCGGTATAGAAAATTTAACCATGGTACCCTAGGGCACGTGATCGGCACTGGTCCGTATAAATCGATGTCGACCAAAGCCGATTCAGGCTAAAAATAGGTAACATCCACATTAACGGATTCATTTAAACGTTACCATTTGTAGAAGATAACGGTGAATACGTATTACAATGCTTTTTCATGGGATAAAATGATAATTATATTTTCCAGGCTTAGTTGGAGGGAGGTGAGTGGTGAGTGGAGTGTTTTCACGGGTCCGCAAGATCAATTGGAGTGAGTTGATTAGGTGATAGGTGTGGAGGTGATTTGGGCATTACTGAGGTAGGAGAAGGTGCTAGAGGAATTCTAATTCGTGAGACCGAGGTTCCACTAAGGAGACATTGTCGTGTTGAGGTAGGATCCAATCTTCGTTAGTTGTATTTGATTGCAATGTTAGGTAAAGATGAAGAAAATGGGGTTTAAAATTTGAATTTGAAATTAGGTTAAAAATGAATGAATTGGAGTAAGGGGAGGGTGGAATGTAGGCTAAATAGGTAAGAAAATTAATGTGGTGGGTTTTAGGGTATTTTTTAAGTTATTTTTTCAATTTTTTCAAACTTGAGGGTGTGGGGTTTAGCTTTAGGGCCAAACCAAAGACCAACACCACCATGAATCAATCGACGTTGGTTATCACACTAGTGTCGGTGAGGTTATGGGTGACCAAAGATCCAGCACCGTGAAAAGTGAGGAGAACCTAATAGGATAGGTTTAGAAGGCTAAAACGGGGTAAATATGAAATGTTAGGATTGGTAGGTGGGAATGGAGTGAAAATAAATAAGGAGATGTGGAAAAACCTAGAAGAAAGTGGGTTATGGGTAAATGTAGGCAAGTATAGGTGGGTGGTTAGATTAAAATTAGGTCAAATAAGGATGGAAAAATAGTGATGAAATATAAAATGGAGACTTGGTGAGGCTAGATAAAATGTATGAGAGGGCAAGTGAAATAGATAACTAGGTAGAGAAAGTGTATGTTTGGGATGGGAAAATGTTGGTACAAAGAAAGGTTAAATAGGTAAGTGTCTAACATTACCGATTGGGGAGGATGTAGGCCCATTAAGAGGCGACGATGTGGGATAGGATACCACCATTATCGCACAAATACAAGCCAAAGCATCACAGAGGATGAGTGGGTGCACATGCATGACGTTGGACTTGTAGGTGTGGAGTGATACATATGTATCATTTGAGATCACATCTTGATGTTCGCTCTCATTGTGATGGGATGCATGTGACCAATACCTTCCATTTACTTACGTTATCTCAATTTTTCCCTCGAAAAATTGATCAAACATGGCCCCGTGTAGGAAGAAATCCAAGGGATGGCTCCATCACACGAATCCACATTTCAAATCCAACAAACAGGTTGCATGTGGGCTCTATAATAGATACAAAGGTTCGGGAAGGAGGTAATTAATGTCAAAGAAATCCAAAGGCCATAAGGGAAGAAATGGAGAAAAAAATCGAAGGCTTTGGGCTCTACAAATGATTTAGAATGAGCCCCAAAATTGGCTAAGTATGGAAGAATCAAGGAAGCCTCCACATGCCTCATTGGCGCATCTCCAAAGATTAAACTCAAAAGGTAGACTCGAACAAGCGTCAGGTCTGCCATCGTGTGTCCCAAAGTCAAAAAAGGATGAATTTCACACCCAAAATAATTAAGTATAATGAACCAGTGGAAGCCTCCACGTGTTTAAATGGCACACCTTCAAGGGGAAAAGCAAAAGGTAATTCCTAGACGAGCGTGGATCTTCCACGTGTCTCAAGTCCAAAAAGATAGATTCGGCGTTGAAAAGTCAAAACAAGTGGAAGGAAACACATGTCACTTGGCAAAATTTCAAGATGGGAGCCAAGGGTGAGACTCAAACTTTCATCAACCCTCCATGTCGTCAATGGTCAATAGAGGTCATAGTCAAAATCTGGCCTAAATTGGTTAAGTTTAAGAGTTTCCCACATGTTTAACGACACTCCCTCAAAGGTAAAATCCTGAGCGGGTTTCCAAGTGAGCGCGGACCTTCCACATGTCCCACGTCCAAAAGGGGGACAAGGTTTAGGGTTGAAAAGTCAAAATAGAGCAAAGGCCAATGGAAAGAGCCAAGTGTTAGCCCAATGCACTACTTCAAAAGTAAAATTTGAAGTGGTCCCCAAACACGCACCAACCCTCCACGTGTCTAATTTCCAAAAAGACCCATTTTGTTAACCGGTTCCCACCATTTTGGTATGTGCCCAAAAATATTCAAATGAGCATATATTTTGATTTAGTGCTCAAAATTAGACAAATTTGGCACCGTTGGAAATATCTCACCTCATCCATGCCATGGAGATCTAAAACTTTAATTTTGAAGAAGTTAGGTGGGGAAAAAATGAAAAAATGTCTTTGCCCATTAATATAAGATTTATTTTCTCCAACAACCAAATCGGATTTGATCTGATCCATCATTCTTCCTCCTTCAATGTGTCGAACAAGTAATCAATGCATACATGACAGATTTGGGGTGGATTAGCAGGAGGCATTGATGGCCAATAGCTGAGACTCAAATTAATTTTCTCACTTCTCTCTTCTTCTCTCTTGTGTTGAATCTATAAAGGAAGGGTTGGGGCTCATTATAAAAGGTTGGACATTTCTATTTTGTGCCCTCCCTTTTCCTTTTGTTTACAAGTGGATTTGTGGAGCTTTCAAACCTCCCATTTGAACTGTAATATGAAGTTCCTTACCTCTTGGCCATTGTAATGTATTGTATCGATTTTAGAGCAATAATATATGTCTGTGGGTGATTTCTAACCCTTTCATGTGTTCATTGTTGTCCTTCTAATATTTCATTGCATTTTGGTCACCTGTATGCATGGTGTGGTATTGCATTCTTGTGGTCTGTGTTAAGTTACAAATGGGTGTCTAACATTCCTTTGGTGCATCACCTCATTTAGCTTAGGTTTATTTTCTTGCATCTTCTCAACCTCTGTCTCCTTGGTAAAATAGAGTAGATTAAAAATAGATCCTCTATAATTTATTTGTATGCACCTGAATAGAGGAATAGGAACCGGCCTTAATCCGGAGAGCTCTCTCAACTCGCAAGGTCCCACACTTTGAGAGATGCTCCATGTTTTGTAATCACACTGAGAGTCTCAACCCATCTGGTTGCAGGCATTCAGGGGTGTTGTGATTCTACACTAAAATATTTTACATGAGCGGTGGACGAAGAAGTCTCCATCTTTATTGTAGCAAGATTGATGTGCACTTGCTGTAATTTTAGCTTTTAAGAAGCTCTAAAATTACACATCTGGTGACTCCAAAAGAATCATAATCTACTGGTTTCAATAGTCCAAGCTTATCAAGTTCATGAGAAGAATATAAAAAAGGTCAAGAACCAGAGAGGAGGGACTATTTTCCTATCTACACTTGTCCCTAGACAGAGGGAGAGGAGGGAGAAGAGCCCAGAGGTCTCCATCTCCACCAAATAGAACCTTGTCAACACCTCCTCTTGGTAGGTCATTCATTCAATCCATAAGGGTTCTAAGCCAATCAGGATGGCACAGCCAAATCCTTATGTCAATTTCACTAACAGCAGCCCACTTTCCCCTTAATGCACAAAATCTAGTCCCATTGCAACATTAAAGAGCATCCCATATTTCACTGGAGAGAACTAGACTTCTCCTAGTGACCACATTCAAGACATTGTAAATGTCTATGTAATTCATGAGATCACTGAGATGGACATTACAGTCAAGTTACTAGCCTCTTCACTCAAGGGTAAAGCTTCACAATGGTTCAGAGTCTAACAACAGCTCTATTCAAACTTGGGACCATCTGTGCAAAGCTCTTCATGATCAATTTGGAGAGAAGGGAGATAATCTATCCCTATTGGAGCAACTGACAACAATCAAGAGGGCTCCTAATGAGCAATTTGATATATTTCAACCTCATATTTCAAAGGACATGGGACAAGATTCCAGTGGCTGTAAGGCCCACAGATGAAGGTGTTTTCTTATACTTTCTTAGAGCTCTAAATTCTGATATTGCTTTAATGATTCAATCAATGGGAGGCACCACTTTACCTATAGCCTATAACATCTCTATAAGAGCTGAAAAATTGTTTAATTCAGGATGGAAAACTTTCTCCTAGGCCACCCATGCCTCTATACCTAGAACTATCAGCCTCAAGCACTAGTCAGACACCCACATTGGCTCCTATACCTACTCCTAGGAATCAGAGTTCAGATGAAGCCTCTACCTCATCTTCTAGTACCTCAAAAGAGCTTCAAGAAGTTATGAAATAGTTACAAACCTAGGGAATGAGTTAGTAACTATCAAGAGGAAACAAGCTCATATTTCTAGGCCATATCAGCCTCAAGCTCAGTATCAGGCTAGACCCCATATCAATAAAATAGGCAACCAACTCAGGCTATAAATCAAAACCAAAGCCAAGGACAACCTCAAGTTGTTAGGCCTTTCCGGTCATATGATCCAAACACAACTTCAACATCAAGGGCCTTGGTTCCAACACAAAACAATATGGCCCAAGAATATGATTGGTGTTTCCATATGCAATCAGCCACATAACCAATCAATGTGTTTTAATGGTGCACTAAACTAGGCCTTGATGGTACAGACCAGTGGTGTGTCACAAGAGTCTAGTCAAGAGGAAAATCAACAGTAAGGAGTTCAACAAGAGGCATCTCCAAGTGAGACTATGCTTGTCAATTGGAAAGCTAAAGATTTTTGTGGGATGAATCAAGCACCTTCTCAAAGTGTAGCTATCAATACACAGTCCAAGAAAAGAAATATTGGAGAGGGAAAATCACCAAACTTAGGTAATCCTCAACCCTCCATTACTCCACAAGGTATTGGCACTCAAAATGCAACTTCCAATATGCAGAGTCAGTCCAAGCCACCTTCCAAACCCACTCAAGAACTACCGGTTGTAATGACCCATGTGCAAGAGAAAAATGTACTAGGAAAGGGGCAGAAAAGGATAGCTCATTTAACATCATTAAACAAATGAAGAAGACAAATGTGAATATTTCAATGTGGGAGTCATTGGCCATTCCAAGATAGAGAGATCTATTGTAGACTACTATGGCCAATTGGTCAAGCTCAAATTAGCCCCTAACTAGCAAGAGAGAGTGTTTACCAATGCATCTCAGACTAGGGGAAATCATGGAGGACAACAAGGTAAGAATCTGAAGCCTCCTCCATTCTATGTTTCATTGATCATTGGGGACAAATTGGTACATAATTGCATGATTGATTCAGGGGCAAGTAGCTCTGTAATGCCAAAGCAAATAGCCAATCAGCTGGGCCTTCAATATGAAGTCATCTCCAAGGGGGTAGTGCAATTGGATGGGAAAATAGTGAAAACTATTGAGTCATCAAATGATTTGAGCCTCACACTACATGCCTGCCCCAATGTGACTGTATTGTAAAACATATCAGTCATAGACTTGCCACCACATTTTGCCTTGTGTTTGTCAAGAGACTTCACTACTAAGATTGAGGCTATTTGTCTGTTGATTGGTCACACATGCTCTTTAGAACAAGGTATGGAGCTAAGGCTACAATTAGATCTCGAGCCCATTGCAGATTACCATATTGAGTCTTATGTACCCAGCCCAATCAATGCCAATTGTTCAGCCTTTGATCAGAGGATCTCCCAAGCACTTGTGAAGTAGATACCAAGGTGGGGTGTATCCCGACTTGACCATCGACAATGTGGTCAAAACAAGGCATGGTTTTTACCCTTATAAGGAAATGGAGGAATCTGAGCTAGAGTGTATTTTTTTCATGAGGAGAATCACCCTCTTCCCGACATCATTAAGCCAAACCACAGAGATGATAATGAGGTATGACAATTGTTCTTTGATGGCTCAAGAAGTAGACAAGGAGCCAGAGGAGGAGCTATGCTTGTTTCCCCAAGGTATGAAATACTACTCATCTTTTTGTTTCCAATTTTCCTATTCAAACAATACAACAAAGTATGAGGCTTTGGTCCATGGACTGCATTGGGCAAGGAAACAAGGAATCAAGAACTTACAGGTGTTTGGTGATAGTGAGCTAGTTACAAATCAAGTCCGAAGACAAAATTCTGCCAAGAATTCTAAAGAGTTACAAGAATAGGGTATGGGACCTCATTGAGGATTTTGAGGCATTCAACATCAACTCCATCCCAAGGAAGAAGAATGAAGTAGCAGATAGATTGGTAGCAATTGGGGCAGCCTTTGACATTGTGGAGAGTATTAAGAGTGATAAGTCTTAGCCACATATCAAGTTGGTTGTGAGGCCAGCTGTCCCAGACAACAACACAAGTTGGCAAGTCTTTGAAAATGATCAAAAAATTGTCAACTTCCTACAAGAAGAAGCTGAGTTCTCCTCCAAGAATCAAGATAAACTAGAGAAAACAGATGGTGATCAAGTGGTGTAGTTGAGGACCAACAAACTACCAAAGGGTCTTATCACTTTGGAATCAATCTTCAACCCAAATGACCAATTCAAAAGGAGAAGGAAAACATTCAGGTAAAGGGTGAAGATTCAGAGCCCATTTTCATAGAAGAAGGCAAAATGTTAGATTGGCAAGGTAAGCACTCAACAAGAAAAATCTGAATTTATTCAACTTTGTCAAGAATTCCCAGATGTCTTTTCCTGGACTTATAAATATTTGAGAGGTTTCAACCCAAAGCTAGCACAACACACAATCAAGTAGATCCAGGAGCCAAGCCTTTTAAAAAAAAAAGGCCCATAAATCCTCACATTGATCCTCTCATGAGGAAAGAATTGAACAAGCTAATTGAGGCCAACATCATCTTCCCCATCAAGCACTCAAGTTGGGTTGCTAACTTGGTACCTGTGAGAAAAAGAAATGGAGAAATCAGATTGTGTGTGGACTTTCATGATCTAAATAGAGCATCACTGAAAGATCACTACCCACTTCCATCAATGGAATAGATCCTACAGGTTATAGCTGGCTCTGAGAGGTTTTCATTGCTAGATGGATATTTAGGCTATAACTAGATAATGGTGAAAGAGGAGGATCAGTTCAAGATAGCCTTCACCACCAAATGGGAACATATGCTTATAAGAATATGTCATTTGACTATCAAATGTTGGAGCAACATTTCATTGAGCTATGGACATGGCATTCAAAGGCTTGATTAACAATATAGTTCTGGTGTATCTAGATGATATCACCGTTTTCTCAAAAATGCTTATAGACCATCTCTTCCACCTCAGATAGGTATTCTAGAGATGTAGAAGGTTCAAAGTGTCCTTAAACCCAAAGAAATGTGTATTCTTGGCACATGAGGGTAAATTGTTGGGCCACATTGTCTCTAGAGAAGGGTTAGCAATTGATCTTAAAAGAGTTGAAGCCATCCGGACACTTCCATTGCCACAACACAAAAATTCTCTCCAAAGCTTCTTGGGGAGGATAAACTTTGTTCACATGTTTGTACCTAATTTTTCCACTCTTGTGAAGCCTTTAACAATGATGTTAAAGAAGAGTCTTGCATTTAAATGGACAACAAAAGGCAAAGAGAGATTTGAGGCCATCAAGCTCACAATATCACAAGCTCCAACTCTCATTAACCTAGACTTCTCAAAATAATTCATGCTATATGATTTTGGAGGGTCAGACACCATCTCAGCCATCTTGGTCCAGCCTAATAAGGAAGGTTCAGAACAACCCATAGCCTTCTTCAGCCAAATCTTAGAGGACTATGAGGTAAAATACTCTTTCATTGAAAAACATGTCCTCACTATTATTAGGAGCTTAAAGAAGTTTAGACACTTGGTCTCAAATAACAAGATTCAATGCTAATATCTCATGTTGGTGTTAAGGACTTCCTTTTAAATAAGGATTTGAATGAGAAGAGGGCAAGTTAGATCACTCGGGTAATGGAATATGACATTGAGATCAAGGTGACAAAACTGGTTCGAGGCAAGGGTCTGTGTGAACAACTCACCTCCAAGCAACAGGATGAGTCAGTGGATGAAAAAGAGGCTATCCTATTTCTATAGAATGATCAAGAACAACCAAATGATGCACCTTCTCCATGTTGGACGCAAGCCTTGGTGCATTACCTTCAAATAGGGAACAAAGAAAAGGAGATACTTGAAACTACAAGCCATCCCATATATATCCTATTGGTCTTGTTTAAAAGGATATCAATAGTGTTCTATTGAGGTGCATTGAAGAAATCGAGAAAGTGTTGCATGAGTTTCATGATGGGGAAGTAGGAGGTCACTTTTCCCCTCGAATAACAGCTCTCAAGATCATGAAAGCTGGTTATTACTGAGCCTACAGTGTTCAGGGACTGCTACTCATGGATCAGGAAGTGCAAGAAGTGTGCATTCTTCACAGGAAAAGAGAAGTTAGAAGCCCTGCCCCTTCACCCAATTTCAGTGGATCAACCATTCATGCAATGGGGACTAGACTTCATTGGGGTGATTAACCCAAACTCAAGCCAGGGCCACAAGTGGATACTTACAGCAACATACTACTTCACCAAGTGGACTAAGGCAGTGGCACTAAAAGAAGCAAATGAATCCAACATCTTGGATTTCTATGAAGGAATAGCCACTATGTTTGGAGTCCCTGCCACTATTATATCTGATAATGCATTGGCATTCCTTGGTATAAGGATCATTGAATGGGTAGTTAGGAATGGTGTATACCTCAGCACTTCATCAAACTATTACCCTCAAGGTAATGGCCAAGAAGAGTCCACAAACAAGAACCTATTAAGGATTATCAAGAACTCTTGATGAGAATCAGAGAACTTGGCATACAAAGCTCAAATCAGCTCTATGGGCTGATAGGATCACATCCAAAAGATCCACAGTAACTCCCCATATAAGCTTGTATATGGAAAAGAGGCAATATTTCCCATATCATTGGAGTTTCCCACTCTAGAGCTCATGAAACAGTTAGAGCTAGCTGAGTTTGAACCCATGGCAATCAGGTATGCAGAGCTGATGGAAGTAGGAGAAGTAAGAGAGCATGCAATGTAGAAACATGGAAAAGGATCAAGCATTGATCAAGAAGAGTTTTGACAAGAAAGAAAGAATGAGGACCTTTCAAGAAGGGGACTTAGTTCTGAAGTGGGATGCGATTAGGAAAATCCAAGAAAGCATTCCAAATTTGATGCCATTTGGAGTGGCCCTTACATGATCACAAGGTGCAAGAGTAGAAATTCCTTCTAGCTGGTTAAATTGAATGGCAAAGAATTTTACATCCCAAAGAAATAAATGGATCCATCTCAAACATTTCTATCGATAGAGAAGGTTCCACCCTTGTAAATATTAGCATAGGGTTTTTATTTTCCCTAAGTGTATGCACATTGTTTTGTTGTAGAGCGTAGGTTTTTTTCCTAAGTGTTGTGCCACATGTTTTTACTCCATTTTGCGTTGTTATATAGTTTAACATGCCTCCAGTGAATGTGCTTAGGCCCTTTAGATTCTTGCAACAGGGGATACCCATAATGTTTCCATGAATAGCTTCTCATTTTAATAGAACAAATACAGAGCAACTAAAATCGGGTCTTAAGTGTTCATTTCTAGAAGAATGAGACAAGAACTAGGCCACCAACCATGACTCCATGCCTAATGGATACAAAAGGAAACTGATCTCTTCATCTAGTAGGAAGACGTCCCCGTGAGTCACCAAATTGTTATCTCAATTTTTCCCCAAAAAATTGATCAAACATGGCCTCGTGTAGGAAGAAATCCAAGGGATGGCTTCTTCACATGAATCCATATTTCAAATCCAACAAATAAGTTATAGGTGGGCTCTATAATGGATGCAAAGCGGTCGTGGAAGGAGGTAAGTAGTGTCAAAGAAAACATCCAGGCCGTAAGGGAAGAAATGGAGAAAAAAACTCGAAGGCTTCGGGCTCTGCAAATGATTCAGAATGAGCCCCAAAATTGGCTAAGTATGGAAGAATCAAGTGGAAGCCTCCACATGCCTCATTGGTGTATCTCCAAAGATTAAACTCAAAAGGTAGACTCGAACAAGCGTTAGGCTTCCACATGTCCCAAAGTCAAAAAGGGTGAATTTCAGGCCCAAAACAATTAAGTATAGCGGGCAGTGGCGAAGCCTCCACATGTTCAAATGGCACACCTTCAAGGGGAAAGCAAAATGTGATTCTTAGATGAGCACAGAGCTTCCACGTGTCTCGGGCCCAAAAGGATAGAGTTGGTCATTAAAAAATTCCAAACAAGCAAAAGGAAACACGTGTCATCTCAAACACAATTTCAAGATGGGAGCTCAAAGGTGGAGACTCAAACTTGTGCCATCCCTCCACATCACCAATGGTCAAAAAAGGTCATAGTCAAAAGCTGGCCTAAATTGGTTAAGTTTAAGAGTAGGTGGAAGGAATCATGTGTCTTAACAATGCTCCCTCAAAGGTAAAATCCTAAGTAGGTTTCCAAGTGAGCATGGACCTTCCACATGTCCCAGGTCCAAAAGGGGATAGGGTCGGGGTTGAAAAGTCAAAATAGAGAAAAGGCCAGTGGAAAGAGCCAAGTGTCATCCAGCACTACTTCAAAAGTAAAATTTGAAGTGGTCCCCAAACACATGCACCAGCCCTCCACATGTCTAATTTCCAAAAGACCCATTTTGTTAACCGGTTCCCGCCATTTTGGTATGGGCCCACTCAAATATTCAAATGAGCATATCTTTTGATTCAATGCTCAAAATCTGACAAATTTGGCACTGTTGGAAATATCTCGACCTCATCCACACCATGGAGATCTAAAACTTTAATTTTGAAGAAGTTAGGTGGGAAAAAAATAAAAACATATTTGTGCCATTAATATAAGATCTATTTTCTCCAACAACCAGATCAGATTTGATCTGATCCGTCCATTCTTCCTCCTTTAACGCACCGAAAAAGTAATCAATGCAGACATGACATATTTGGGGTAGATTTGCAGGAGGCATTGATGGCCAGTAGCTGAGACTTAAATTAATTTTCCCTTCTCTCTCCTTCTTCTCTCTATGTTGAATCTATAAAGGAAGGGTCGGGGCTCATTGTAAAAGGTTGGACATTTTTGTTTTGTGCCCTCCCTTTTCCTTTTGTTCATGCAAGTGGATTTGTGGAGCTTTCAAACCTCCCATTCAAACTATAATACAAATTTCCTTACCTCTTGCTTGATGTAATGTATTGTATCAATTTTGGAGCAATAATATATGTTTGTGGGTGATTTCCAACCCTTTCATGTGTTCATTGTTTTCCTTTTGATCTTTCATTGCATTTTGGTCACATGTGCATGGTGTTGTATTGCATTCTTGTGGTCTATGTTAAGTTGAATGGGTGTCTAACATTCCTTTGGTGTATCACCTCATTTAGCTTAGGTTTATTTTCTTGCATCTTTTCAACCGTGTCTCCTTCATAAAATATAGTAGATTAAAAATAGATCCTCTCAGTAATTTATTTTTATGAACATGAACAAAGGAATAGGAACTGGCCTTAATCTGAGATCTCTCTCAACTCGCAAGGTCCCAAACTTTGAGAGATGCTCCATGTTGTACAATCACACTGAGAGTCTCAACCCATCCGGTTGTAAGAATTTGGGGTGCTGTGATTTTGTACTAACACTTACCAAGTGAGATGATAGTTACACTGGAGGATGTTTACAAGATCTTACATGCTACATATTGTTACGGATCCTATTTATCATATTTCATCAAACACATCATTTGAGCCCATAGTTTCGGTGTTTGGAAAGTAGATGGGTGAGTGATAGATCACAAACATAGTGATTTTTATAGGAATATGTATACATCCTATCCATAGGAGACTAGATAAGCAATGTTTATGATGGTAGCGATTGGGTGTTAGGAACTTCATAATTCAGAGGGTGGGAGATATCCCCGAGCATTGATGGGGGTTTTGTAGGATATGATTGAGGACCGAGTCTATTTTGCATGGGAACTTGCATATCTAGTGCGGTTATACGAGGAACTACGGACTTATCAAAGGATGCAACGATACGGTATTTGTTATACCTACTTATTGCATTGTTGGGCTTATGAGCACATAGTGATTGTGTGCCCATTGGGTCTTCCTATAGTAGATTAGCATCGTGGTAGATGAGAGCGGGCTATAGGAGATGATTAGTAGTAGCGATATAGCCCCGAGTAGAGGAGGCATTACGTGATGTGACCTACTACCGATAACATTTGGAGGGGCTATACGCAATGGATATAGTATTGTGACCTAATGTTGGTTTCATGGCTTACCGAGGTATGGTAGAGGAGTTGGAGGAGTTTTTTTGGTCTAAAGGATACATGTCAAACGTGTAGGGGACCATAAGATGATTCCATTGATAGATTCTGATGTCATTTCAGGTTATAGCAGGACGTACCTCCACCATTTGCTCAAGATATCGCAAAGATGGTGTGGAGATACCGCTTCCTCTACCACACCCGATAGTGTCGATAGGGCAAGAGGAGTAGTTTACATATATCATGATTGATGATGTAGCTATGATAGATGGTTAGAGACACTAGTGGGAATCCCTATTACAAGCATTACCACCATGGCCAAGTCCACCGAGACTTAGCCACTATGATAGTTCTAAGAGATACACTTAAGGGAAGGTCATCACTTTAGGGATGTGGTTGGCGATGAGTGCAGGAATAGGTCATCACTTTGGCAGGGGTTGGTGACTACATTACAGGGTCCCATTAGCACATGCATAGGCTAATACTAATGGACAATAGTCGGTAAGTGATGGGGCGGGTGATGGGGCACAGGTAGCAGCCCTACAGCACAAGTTATGGCCTCTACAGGACTAGGTAGTCACATAAGTACTGCAGAGAAAAATCACCGGGACAGGGTCCCATTTTGCTGCATCATTGCATCGAGAGATGGTCCTTGGTACATGCAAGAGGATAGGAGGCACAGTCCAGGATGAGGACATTATTTTTAGGGTAGGGTTCATAGGTTGGACCCAGGGTGATGGTGCCACCCCATACAATATCCATGGCTAGGTTCATGGATGACTGAATGAGGCTCGTTATTACTGTGATTAGCTGACCATGATTGGTATTGATGTTCCATCATATGCTAAGTACAGGGCCTAGTAGATAGCCAAGAGTGCATCAAGTCCCGAGAATCATAATTTAGGGAGCACAAGGGTCGTTAGCCCTAGAGATAGGGTCAAGGTGAGGTTACCATCTCTCATAGGCCGAGCTCGAGATGAGAGAAAGGAGGAGATGATGATAGGGTAGTTGAGAGGGTGAGAAGAGGATACATGTGAGGGTGGGGGATAGGGCCCTATATGGGGTGAGACCAGGTTGATATGTGATACTCCATTTTGATTTTTGATATATATATCAGCCTAGGTGTCGAAGATGTGAGATTTTACATGAGATTTTTTGAGCTACTCTCATTATTTATATATGTATTGATACATAGACATTCCTACTATATAGTTGATGCTTTGATGATATTTCTATTGTGTTGTGTTCATGGAGACTTCCTTTGATTGATGATGTATGTTTTGATTACAGTTCCATTTTATTGATGTCATGAAAACTTAAAGTTTGGAAAGTTAAGGTCAGATGTAGGCATGGTGGATTAAGATATAGGTATGGTAGAGTCAGGTATAGACGTGTTATTATAGTATGACTTAGTTGATGGTATTGTGAAATTAAATGAAATGATGGTATGCTAAATAGTTTAATTTCCAATGTATTGATCTTATGGAAACTAGGTCAAAGGCATGGTTGATTTTTTTATGTTTTTATTTAATTTCCAAGTCATTGGTATTATGGAAAATAAATAATGATGTATATGTATGTTGTGTTTTAATTTAACTTCCAAATTATTTTTTTATGGAAACTAAGTGTTTGTCTCATGGGGAAATGATGATGGGGAAAAGGAATGGAGAAAAATGGTTAGAGGAAAATAATGACCAAGCTAACCTCCATGGTCCCTTGCCCTCAATGTGTTTCCTACATATCCCTTGCAAAAGGGTCTTTAGGCCAATGTAGTTCTCCCTTGAACTAGGGAAGAGTAAATGAGGTAGGTGAGTAAGTTGGTGAGTTTAGATATTGTTAGATGGGAAAGGTTGACTAGGCATGATTGAGTCTAGGTTTTAAAGCCATGGTTGATTCTAGGTTGATTTAATTGAAGTAGATGATGATTGTAGATGTAGGTAAAAGTTAGAGAAACCCCAGAAACCAAGTGCCAAATGTCTTGTCCTGGGTAGAAGAATCAACAAGTAAACAAAGGGGCGAATAGTATAAAAGAAAAAAATGCTTCATAAGTGACAAGGACAAAAGTTGTTTAGACTCATGAGATTATTTGAACATAAGTCCCTATATATATTGCACTATCGATATATCTAAAGGTGAAAGAATTTGTGTGATCACAATGTGTAAAATACACACCACATCCCTTGAGTTTATATGAGGAGATAAGAAATAGAAGGTAAGGTGGAAGTTTTGTTTAGCGTGACCTTGTTGTGAGAGAACATGCCCCTTCTACAAGATACCCTAAACTAGAATAGGCAAGTCCATGACCAAAAGTTTGATATTTTTCTTGACTTTTCTTTTATTTTTCGTTGTATAGACTGATCGATGTGGGAAGTCTATATTAGGATAAATAGGTTCTCCTTGAGGTCTTTGTGAAGTTTATCGATGTGGGAAGCTTCATAATTTTTTTTTATGAGTAAGAGAGGTTAGTCTTCCTTTTGATAGACTAAATACAATATGTGGCTAGATTTTTATAGTTGTCCTTTGAGGGAGAAGTCTATTTATAATAGAAAGATAAAGAGATAGATGTCCTTTTTTTTTAGGGAGTCATCTAGTTAGACTAGTATTGACTCAAGGAGGTCAATATGAATATCCCAGTATTACTTTTGAACTTTTTGGACTTTTAGGTCATGGACAAGACTATAGGGGAATATAGGCTTCTTTTATAAAGGCAAAAACCATAACACTTAAAGGTTAACTATAAAAGAGATATTTTAGGTGACAAATGACCATGGGATTCATTCCTAAGAAGAACAAAAAGTATCCATGAGAACCATGTCATGAGTAGAGCTGTAATACCCATATTTAAGATAAGGTTGAAAGGTGACGGTTAATCACACAATTCTTGTTTAGTCATTGGTCCTTAAAAGAGGTAAGTGGAAGGTGAAGTTTTCTCAAGGGATGAGCATTTAATAGATGAAGGTGATAGATTACTTAATCTAATAATAGAATGGTCAAGATGCAAGGCATTGAGGGGCTCAGGTTTGGGTTTACCTTTGAGGGAAGATAAATGATAAGCACCTTATCCATAGGCATGAGTAACGATATAAGGTCCAACCTAATCGGAGAAAACTTTCCTCGTTTACTTTTCTCACGATTTTGTTACATGTTGATTTTCCTTAAAGACAATATTGTTGATCTTGAAGGTTTGTTCATGGACATATTTTTCAAAGTCATGTTTGATACATTTTTGATAGATTTGGAGGTGGTCGAGAGCATTTAAATGACATTCACCTAATAACTCAAGTTGGGCCAAATGATATTCATGAAAAACATCATCATTGAGAATATCTTTAAGAGAGATACAAAGAGATGGAATTTGGACTTCGAGAGGTAAAATGGATTTGTTATCATATACCAATGAAAATGGTGTGGTTGTGTTAGATGCACGAATAATGGTGTGATAAGCCCATAGGGTGAAAGGAATGTGTGCATGCCAATCCTTACCAAGATCATTGGTGAATTTCATTAGAAAAATTTTTAGGTTTTTTTAGTTAATTTGGCTTGACCATTGGTCATGGGTAGCATGGTGAAGATAAAATGAGTTAAATACCAAAGTTATCACACAGCTTTTGTAGGGTTTTATTTTTGAATTGTTTACTATTCTTAGTTATAAGGTGATGAGGAACACCAAAATAGAAAATTATGTGATGGTTAATGAATTCACATATCTTCTCAGATTTGGTATAAATGAGAGGGATGACCTCCACCTTTTTCATTTAGTATTCGGTTGCGTGAGGATCTATTGATGACGTTAAGAAGAATGAGGGTTGATCTCTCCAACGAGATCCAAACCCCATTGAGAGAAAGGAAAAATTTCCTTGGTGACTTGTAAGGCGTGACTAGAGGTATGGTGAAGGTTAGCATGCTGCTGACATTTCACACAATGTTTGACATAGTCACAACAGTCTTGGTTAAGGTTTGGCCGTAATAGCTAAGGCGAAGGATGCGTTTAGAAATGGCGTGACCACTGAAGTGTCCACCACAAATTCCATCATGGATTTCCTTGATGGTGTATGGAATCTCAGAACTAGTTAGGCATCTAAGTAGGATACCATCAAAGCCACATTTATAGAGAAGGCCTCCCATGATGACATAATAAGAGACCTTTTGGAAGAAGGCTCACTTACCATTACAAGTGAGATCTAGAGGTAAAATTGAAAAGGAGAAATAGTCAGCGTCTTTAATCTTATACAAAAATTTTGCATGGCTCGCTTTTGATTCATCCCACAAAATTAACACCATGGCTAAGGTGAGAAGGTGATTGCACCCTTTGCACTGTGACAAAAAATTTAGAATCTGAAGGTGAGGCAGGTATTTGTAAGGCGAGGCAAGCCATGGTATCCATGAATTTTTAGTGGAACATGGAGTAGTTTTAAGATTGTAATGATCAAAGGTAGTCAAAATCATGTGAACATGATGTTTATACTTTTGAATGTTTTCATTATGAAACTGATATAAACCATTCACTTGGTGGATGACCAATTGAGAATCACTTGAATATAAATGATCTTAACATCTAGAAATGACAATTTGGAGACCTAACATGAATGCTTCATATTCAGCCATGTTATTGGTACATTTGAAATCAATTTTGAATGATAAAGGAATAGGTTCACCATCAAGAGGAATGAGGATAACACCTGTGCCACCCCCACATTGACATTTGGAACTGTCAAAGAATAAGGTCATTTGGTAGGCCATGACATCCATGTCTTCAAGAGAAACAATGGAAGTGGATTCTTCAGGAAAATTAAAGTTAGATGATTAGTTTCTGAAAGCGGTGCATCGTAAAGTTGGTCGGAAATGGTTTTTCCTTTGATAGACTTCTGATGAATAAACTCTAGGTCTAGGTCTATGAGAAGCATGAGCCAACAAGATGTGTGTTGATGTTGGTAAGGATTAGCATACATGTAGTGGAGAGGGTTAGTATTAGTGATGACAAAGGTCTTGTGATTGAGTAGGTAGTGGAAAAGTTTGGTGGCCACAAAAACTAAGGCTAGGCATAATTTTTGGCATGGGGATATCTAGTCTTGTATTCTAAAAGTGTATTTTGTATGTAATAAACCACTTTTTCCCTATTTTCTAATCACAATGAGAAATCATGGCACCCAAGGAATGATTAGTAGTTGAAATGTAAAGGTAGAAAGGTTGATCATCTTTAGGTGGGATGAGCATGGGTGGCTGAAGAAGATAGGCCTTCAACGCTTCAAAGGATTTATGGCATTCATCATCCCACTTGAAGGAGACATCCTTTTTAAGAAGATGGTGAAAAGGATGACAACAATCGAAAAGTTGTGAAATGAAATGTCAAATGGATTACAATTTTCTAGTAAACTACAAAGTTATGTTAGGTTAATGCATGGAGGCATCTTGATAATGGCCTTGATTTTAGTGGGGTCAACTTCAATACCACACAAAGAGATGATAAAACCAAGAAGTTTTCCATAGGGGATGGTGAAGATGCACTTCTTTGGTTGAAAGTGCACGAAGTATTTGATAAGACGATCAAAATGATTTTATGGATAGGTAGGTGCTCTGCACACAATCTTGACTTACCAAGAATATCATCGACATAGTCCTCCATAATATCATGCATGATGTCGTGAAAGATGTAGGTCATCATGGCTTGATAAGTGCCACTAGAATTTTTCAAGCCAAATGGTATAACACGATAACATAATGTCCCCTAAGGGTAATAAATGTGGTTTTGTGTTGATCCTCAGCACTAGTAAGATTTGATTATAACCTAAGAGCTTTTCCATAAGAGATAGTATCTCATGGCCAACTATAAGATCAAAATTTTGGTCTATACTAGGTAGAGAAAAATCATCTCGTTAGGTAAGCAAGGTTAAGGTCATGGAAATATGTGCATATGTAGAGTCCCCCTATCACTTTGGTGACAGAAAAATGTTATAAATCCATTATGGTTAATCGATGGGTAAGATGAAGGAAACAAAAAGAAGGCATTGTATTTCTTCTTTGACAAGAAGGGTAATGCATGGATGCATTTTTTGCAGCTTTACGTTTCACTAGTTTGGCATCAGGTATGGTTACAATGTTATGGACAACGATATTGGGGTCAATACTAGGCATGTCAGCATATGACCAAGAAAAGGCATTTCTATGTTCATGGAGAAAATAAGTATAGGCTTCTTGTTCAACATGGTCTAAAGATTGACCTATCTTTAGAATTCGGGGTCATTCTGAGTGTGAATTTTGATCTCTATGGTCGATTTATTCAACATGGTTTGCATCTCAAAAGGTAGTGACTGATGGATATAATAACTTTTGCACCTAAATAGAGATAAGGGAATCATCATTGTGACATCAAACGATGTTTATAGAAGGTGTATCATCATCGATCATGTCAGGATAACAAAGAGGAATGGAATAGGAAGCCTCACCATCATGTTGATAGGTCAGAGGTCTTAATGAAATGGTGTTTAGGAAAAAAAAGTTAGGAGGAATGGATTCTGGATTCATGGACTCTTTGGGTGAAGGTGGGGTGATAGGTGAAGATGGTGTAGATGGTGGAAAGATAGGTGATGAAGGTTTAGAAGGTTGATCCTCCTCTATGAGGTTAATTTGAGCCTTCTTTGTGGTAGGTGGTATGGAGAATCTGATACCACATCGGTATTTGCGTTTACGATTATTATAAGGTATGAATGTATGAAGACCTTATTCAGTAAGACTAAAATTAAATCCTTTCCAACCATAACAATGAAGGAAAGTATGTGTAAAATGGTGGTTGGTAAGGTATCTGAAATTAGAAGAAAAGGGTTTGGTTGGAGGTGGCGGTTCGGGAGAACAAGAAGAGGTATATAATCCTCTATAGGTCAGGTTTGTACAAAGATGAGGAGGACCATATAAACATGTCTCTCCTATACATTTTTCATAATGGGGATGTTGGTGGAGACTACCATACTCTTGAGGAGTGAGGAAGGTGTTGACATTGTCAGAGAGATGGTATTCCCAAAGGAAAGATGTTGAAAAAAAAATCTACGAGGGATTGGAAATTGGGACTTGGGATGCAAGAATAGATGAACTATCGGGCTCTTGGGGTGATGTAAATGGGATAGCTTTAGAAGTAATAGAAGTGGTGGGGATGGATGAGTTGATTGTGGTAAGGGGATTAGTAGAACTAGTAGATGTGGCAATAAAAGAATATGAGGAAGTGGAAGCAACAAGATGAATCGGTAGCAATAGAGGGTGAAGCGGTAGCGGTGGTGGATGAAGTGACCATGGTAATGGATGCCTTGATGGGGATGAGGACATCGTTTGGTCTAGTATAACATATTACAAGTTTTTAAAGGTGAAGGATAAGTGGGAATAGTGTAAGGGTGTCCCTCATATTCAAATTTGATACAACGATGGAGATTCGAGGGTACACATCCCTTGCACGAATCCGTGGTTACCCAAAAAGTATGTTATATTATAACTCCCTTCTAGGGTGTATTAGAGTTTGGTAAGAGTGCGAGGACCCACACAGATATGAAGGATGATGGTGCCAAGTGTGGAAGTGATGGCATCATTAAAGGAACATAGCATAACTATGTTATTATGCATTCAATGGGAAGGTATGCACATTTTTTCATACATAGAGGACATTATTTTGATACTCACACCTCTCAATCATGACACGTCGATGTGGATATCATCAACATACATAGAGATGAAGAGGATGAGGGTAGGATCCTCTAAATGGAAAGGATTGATTTGAGTCGAGAAACCCATTGTGGAAATATGATGAGTGGTAGTGGAGTGTTTCACTAATAATTTATGTACGCATGAGAAAATAGATAGGGTAAGGGTAAGGAGGAATAACCGTGAATGAAGGTGGAAGGTAGAGTACACATTTTCTGATTTCTCGATCCATTTTTTATTTTGAGAACTTCCTTTTCTAGGAGGAACTGCTGTGAATGCAAAACAAGACCACAAGAGGAATATTAAACAATATATGCCAGTGGAGTGCCTATTATCCAAATTTTCCCTAGATAAAATTGGTCACCATGAACCCACATAAAAAACCAGAGAAATCACATTCAAATCCTACAATTAGGCAATAGAGGGAATCTACAATGGAGTGGTAGGGCCTGTGAAAGATCAAACGACACCACGTAAGAAACCAGAGAAATCACATTCAAATCCTACAATCAGGCAATAGAGGGACTCTACAATGGAGTGGTAGGTCTTGCGAAAGATCAAATGACCCTGTGTAAGAAGAAATTTAAGAAATGGCTCCATCGAATGAACCCATGCTTCAAATCTAGTAAACATACTAGGCAGGCTCTAAAATGGAATAGTAGGGTCGGGAAGGAGAAGATAGTGTCAAAGAAACCAGAGGCTCAAAGGAGAAGGAATGGCAAAAAGGTTTGAAGTCTTTAGGCTCTACAAATGGTTCAGAATGAGCCCCAAAATGACTAAGTATGGAGGAGACAGCAGACGCTGCCAAGTGTCCAAACAACGCACCTCCAAATATTGAATCCAAAAGGGCAGACTCAAACAAGCGCCAAACCCCCATGTGTCCCAGGCCCAAAGAGGGGCAGATTCAACAGTTAAAAGTCAAAAGGGTGGATCGGGTGGGCCTAAAAATACTAAGTATAAAGGTGCTAGTGGAAACTACCACGCGTTAGCTCATCACATCTTCAAAGCATGGCCCAAAAGGTGATCCCCAAATGAGCACCATCTCGCCATGTATTTAGGGCCCAAAAATGTAAGAGCAACCATTGAAAATTCCAAGAGCCTACTGGAGGCTTCCACATGTCAACCCAATGCTCCTTCAAAGGTAAAATTTTGAGCGGGTTTCCAAATGAGCATGGACCCTCCACATGTCCCAGGTCCAAAAAGGGACAAGGTCGGGGTTGAATAGTCAAAGAAGAGATAGGCCAGCAGAGGGTGCCAAGTGTCAGCACATCGCTATTTCAAAAGTAAGAGTTGGGGAAGGTTCCCAAACAAGCACCAAGCCTCCACTGTGTCCCTGGTCAGATGTATGGCCCGCCAAGTAAAAGGACTTAGCCAAAACATGAGGAAACTGAGCAAGCCGCGGAAGATGCCACGTGTTGGCCTAGTGCAACTTCAAAAGAAAAATCCAAAAGTAGTCCCCAAACATGCGCTAGCCCTCCACGTGTCCAATTTCCAAAGACCCATTTTGACAACTAGTTGCCATTTCTATACGGACCCGATTCAAATTTCAAATGGGCATATCTTTTGACTCAATGCTCAAATCTGACAAATCTGGCACCATTGGAAAGATCTCGGCCTCATCTACGCCATAAAGATCTGAAACTTTAATTTTGGAGAGGTTAGGTGGGGAAAAATGAATAAATGTCTTCATGCCATTAATACGAATCCATTTTCCCAACAACCGATCGGATTCGATCTCGATCTTTCATTCTTCCTCCGTCAAGAACTCGAACAAGTAATTGATGCAGACACGATAGATTTGGGGTGGATTTACAAGAGGCATTGATGATAGTGGTTGAGCTTCAAACTATTTTTCCTACCTCTCTCTCTCCTTCTTCCCTCTATGCCGAATCTATAAAGGAAGGGTCGGGCTTATCAGAAAGGGTTGGACATTTCTTTTGCGCCTCCTTCTTCTTTTGTTCACGATGATTTGTGAAGATTTTATAACATCTCCTTCGGGTTGTAATGTAATTTTTTCTTCTTGGCCACTGTAATATATTGTATCGACTCCTGAGCAATAATATATATGTCTATGGATGTTTCTTGACCCTCTCATGTATTTGTTGTTGTCTCCTCGATCTCTTATTGCATTTTGGTCATCTGTGCATAGTGTTTGTATTACATTTCATGGTCTGTGTTAAATTAAAAAATGAGTGTCTAACATTCCTTTAGTGCATCACCTCATTAGCTTAGGTTTATTCCCTTACATCTCTTTAACCCTGTCTCCTTGGAAAGATAGAGTAGATTAAAAATAGATCCTCTGCAATCTATTTGTATGCACTGAATAGAGGAATAGGAACTAGCCTTAATCTAGAGAGATCTCTCAATTCACAAAATCCCACACTTTGAGATATAGTCCATGTTGTGCAATCACACTAAGAGTCTCAAACATCCGTTGCAGGCATTCGGGGGTGTTGTGATTCGCACTAATAGTGCCTAGCATGTGCTAGATCCGGGAAGTGTGATACTTCCTAGATGGTTGTCAATCCATTGTTTAATATAATTCAATGCAATAAATAATGTAAATAAACAACATCCTACTATAGTTGATATGATTTAGGTATCTCATTCAAATAAAATAAGAAAAATTAATCTAGTGGGTAAGGTTATGATCAGATTTGGAGGTTGGGCAGGTAGCCAAGGTGACTAGGATAGGTTAGGATCAGGTTTTGGGTGGTTTGGTTTATTTGGGTGAATGTTATGAGGTTTTTGTTATAGGTAGAATTACCAGATATAGATACTAACATCGGTCTAATATGACTGATGCCGGTTGAGAGAAACGGACGACACTTTAGGTTAATCAAGTTGATAGGGGTGAACTGATAGAAACTCAACAAAAATTGGTTTTGGAGATTCTTTGTGATTACATAGAGAATGAGGGTTAGGTTGCCAAAGAAGTTGAGAATGCTCAGAGATGTCTTAAGTCGGGTATAGGGATATGGGAGGTCAGTAGATGGTTAGGTGGATGGATTAACGGGAAGGTGGGAAATTATGGGATATAAAGGAGACTATGAATCTCAAATGGAGATAAAGAAACTAATCTAAATAAGTATGGAAAGATGCAGATCCAAATGCACGTACTTGTATTTGAAGACCTAGTGGTTAGATAGGGGTGATATTTATTTTGTGTAACTGGTGGTCGAGTGTTGTGGCGTTGCTTCCTCGGAATGTTACCATGAATGTGTAACGTTCATATCATTCTAAATTTGGTGTCTACATTTTGCCCTTTTATCACATAGATTGTATTGGTAAGTGACACTTTGAAAAAAATAGGAAATGATTGCCCCTTGTGTGGGTGAGAATTAGGTTTCCCTGTGTGGGTGAAGGTGACCCTCAAACTAGGAACTCGATGAGGTGTTCTACTGAATTAGTGACTGGTTTGATAAGTGTGTAGTTCATGGAAGTGAAGGTAGGTGGGGAAGGGTGATCGTTGACTTGGGAAATAAGTAATAGGCTAGGGTCACATTGGGTAATGGGTAATGGAAATCAAATGCACACACACATATAGACTACAACACGGTACCGGTTAAATAGATTGTGAAGTCTCCATCATCTAAGGTCGATAGGTATATCTAAACAAGGGTGAAGTGATTCAGGCATCCAAGGCATAGGATATGGTCCAAAAACATAACATATGTCGGGTCGAGGAAAGTTTAGGTATGTTTTGGTACACCAAAGGTTTGGTCGGGATAAACGACACGAAATTGGCAAGGTATGGTCATTAGGCCAAATAACATGGGTAACATCGCAAGGTATAAATGCGAGTATAGAAGTTCAAGGGTCCCAAAATTTGGTTTAGGTCCAAGTAAATAGGTCATGGCATGGGTAAGGCCAAGATATAGGTAAATAACAAATCCTAAGACACAACTAAGGAATCATAGGGTAGTTTAGGATTGTATGTGTTGGTGCTCAATCAGTAATCTTGACATTTTTCATTTAAAACTTTTCATCCACCCGGATTGATGTAATTTATGTCTTCCTATGTGTATGTGTGTAAATTTTTTGCCTTCACTAAGGTGTCATTGTCAGTCTTGTCTTTGGGTCATGGATCATACCGATTCTTTGTATTATTTATAGTTTTACATGTCTCGTGGTAAAACTTTTATAGTTGGGAGGGTTCCACGATCGTGTCTCCTTTGTGTGGATTTGTTTTGAAAATGGAGTAAAGTTATAGAAGTAAGTCACTACCCCTGGTGACACCTAGGTAAAATCACATGTTGAGTCAAAGATCAAAAGCGGATGTGTAACCTTCTCGCACCCTACACACATGGAGGGCTCGCACTTGTTTGGGACCTACCCCTGAATTTTACTTTTAAAGTTACGCCAAAGAGACATGTGAAGGCTTCCGCTGGCTCTTCTAATGCTTATAATTTTCAATGGCTGGTGTAACCTTCTCAGACCCTAGACACATGGAGGGCCTACACTTGTTTGGGGACCTGCCCCTAAATTTTACTTTCAAGTAACACCGAAGAGACATGTGGAGGATTCCGCTGGCTCTTCCCATGCTTAGACTTTTCAATGGCTAGTGTAACCTTCTTGGACCCTAGACACGTGGAGGGCCTATTCTTGTTTGGGACCTACCCTTAATTTTAATTTTGAAGTTGTCTTTGAAGAGACAAGTGGAGGCTTCTACTAGATCTTCTCATGCATAGAATTTTCAATGGCCGATGCAACTTTCTCGAACCCTAGACACGTGGAGGGCATGCGCTTGTTTGCAGACCTTCCCGATTTTTACTTTTGAAGTTGCATCAAAGAGACACGTGGAGGATTTTGGTCTTTGGCTATTCCCATGCTTATACTTTTCAACAAATGGTGCAACCTTCTCATACCCTAGATATGTGGAGGTCCTACGTTTGTTTGGGGATCTCCCCTAAATTTTACCTTTGAAGTTGTGTCGAAGAGACACATGGAGGCTTCCGCTAGCTCTTCCCATGCTTAGACTTTTTAATGGTCAGGCGAACCTTCTAAGACCCTAGATACGTGGAGGGCTTACACTTGTTTGGGGACCCGCCCTCAATTTTACTTTTGAAGTTGTGGTCGAAGAGACACATGAAGGCTTCTACCGGCTCTTCCCATGCTTATACTTTTCAACGGCGATGCAACCTTCTCGAGACCCTAGACACGTGGAGGGCCTATGCTTATTAGGGGACCTACCACTCTAATTTTACTTTTGAAGTTGCATCGAAGATACACAGGGAAAATTCAGCTGGCTCTTCCCATGCTTAAACTTTTTAACAAGTCGGTGCAACCTTCTCGAGACCACTAGACACATGGAGGCCTGCGCTTGTTTGGGGAGCTACCCCCGAATTTTACTTTTGAAGTTGCTCCAAGAGACACATGGAAGCTTCTGTTGGCTCTTCTCATGCTTAGACTTTTCAACGACCGGTGTAACCTTCTTGGACCCTAGACACATGGAGAGCTGCGCTTGTTTAGGACCTACCCACTGAACACTTTTGAAGTTGCGCCGAAGAGACACGTGGAGGATTCCACATGCTCTTCCCATGCTTAGACTTTTCAATGGCTGGTGTAACCTTCTCGCACCATAGAAGCATGGAGGGATCGCACTTATTTGGGGACCTTCCCCGAATTTTACTTTTGAAGTTTTGTCCAAGAGACACGTGGTGACTTCCACTGGTTATTCCCATGCTTAAACTTTTCAAATGCAGTAGGTCTGCAACCTTCTCGCACTTGGCCTAGACACATGGAGAGATTGTGCTCATTTAGAGTCTTTCTTTTAAGCTTCATACCAAAAGTGTGCCAAAGAGACATGTGGAGGATTCCTTAGGCATTTTTTTATAATTAGCTAATTCAGACCTCAAGTGAACAAATCAAAATCAGAAGGGAACATTTTAGATGACCTCAAAAGTGAAGTCAGATCTCCTAGTCACACACAGATGACATACATTGAAAAGACTCACTTTTCATACACCTGACCATATGGGATGATGTTCATAAATATCATGAGATAGAGCACACGATCAGCAGTTGGGTAGAGAGTGGAGGGAAAAGAGAAAAGGACAAGCTAGTTTTAGACCCAAACACTCAATCATTGATCATTGTGTCACACTCAGACATCTAGTGGAAAATGGGTGGGATCAAAAGAAGGATGCTTACTATTGTTTTCTGGAATTCAAAAAATCTTTTGACAAAATAGAGAAGTTAAAGTTCCAACACATTACAAGGTTGTCATTCATGATCTGTATGAGCAAGTGAAAGTTAAAATCAAAACGCATGCGGGTTTTTTGAAAAGGTTTGTGTGTGATATAGGGGTTAAGCAAGGCTTCCCTCTCTCTCCAACCTTATTTGGATTATACATAGACAAATTGGAAGAGTGGATAAACAAATTTGGAGGTAATGGAGTGCCCCTGGCTAAGTATATGGTGAAACTCATGTTATATATAGATGATCTAATTCTAATGGCAAAAACAATCCAAGACCTAAGGATCCACCTTCACTCTTTAGATATTTTCTGTAAAAAGAAGTAGGAATGTAAGATGAAACAAATACAAGGTGGATGGAAAGCCCTCTTTGCGCTCCAAAACAGGTGTAGAAATGTTGAATTATGGGATTGGAAGACCACTAAGGTTCTATTTGGGTTGTTTTTCATTCCAATGTTGTTATATGGCTGTGAGGTATGGGCTAGTGGAATGACAAATATAAATTTGAGACAACTAGAGAGAATCCAAAAATATATAGCCATTGACAAAACTTTGAGATTGTAAGCAAACTTTCCCTTGTTGATCAAATTTGAGAAACCTTGAGTAATTCATGTAGATCAATGAACTGTGTTATATCCATTTTCATCTTGAGATATTTTCAAATAGTTATCTATGTGCTGTTGCAGAATCTTACATTAGAAATCCTTTGAAATCACACAAAATCTTGTCCTCATGACAAGTATTATGGCATTTGCAATTACATTATGAAGAGAGATTTCATTTCATCATGCAATAAGTGATTTAAATTCACTTTACTTTCATTTTAGTGATGTATCATGATTGTTTTTCATTTCATGAGTGTATCATGAGCGTTATATAAAGAGGGTTTTCTAAAGTTTAATTGAGTCTTTAACACAAGTTCCTTGTGTTAAAACATTTTAAAAAATGTGTGAAGCCGTGTCTCTTTGAGATTTCATAGATGCACAATTTTCTAGTTAAAGGTTCATATTTACTATTTGAAGCTATTTGTCTTCTTGCCTTGTGGATCTGTTAACATTTGTTTAAAGTTCTCAGATATTTGGTATAATCAACTTTATCCTACTTAACTTCCCAACCATAAAATACACATCCAGAAATGAACCATACATTAACTACCCTTCTTGAACTTCTTGTTCATAAATACCGAGGAATTTGTTGATTTACCCATCCCTTACCTCAATATGCAGGAGCAATCAGTTTTTACCACTGCCTTTAGTAACCCAGATCTTGTCTAGAAGGTTTCTTTGTCCTCTAAAGTGATAACTCATGAGAGTTAGACTATGTTGCATTGACCATACCTTATAAAGATCTCCTATCAATTTTTTGAAAGGAAATAAAAATAATATGAATCTGTAGATGTCATCCACCAATATGGGTTACAAAATGGGTCCTCTCACCCTTGGTTGAAGGCACAACCTAAAGTAGTCAGGGTAGGTCAAACCCTGTTCATGGTGTTATCCATTTCTTCCATGCTTGAGTGAATGAAGAGTCAGCTAAATCCTTCCCCAACTATAAAATGAATCACACTCTAATTTATCTTCCTCCAAGCATCTTGTTTAAACTACGGTGTTTCTCAGTCACAAAGGGAGAATCAATTTGGGTACCAACACCGATCTGACACCATTGCTGGGGAATATTTTTACAAATGCATACACATACCGACCCTGTAATGTTTCTTATATGATTTAAGTGCAAATATGTTGTTTAAACATCATCCTTTGTTGAGATTTGTAAGATTTGTGCAAGATCACAAGTTCATTGTGTAGTATTTCCAGTTTCTAGTGGTTATTGTACTAAATTTGCATCAATAGTGATAAATGTGGGTAAAGGAAGGTCGATTTACTAAGATTTGCAAAATTAAGTATTGATAGACATTTGACAAACTACTTATAGTGCATTTTCACATCTAAGGTGAGAATCCTTGGTGGCGACTCTGAATTGGTTTAAAATTTTGATGATTACCAGTGTCTTAACCTATGTCAAGTGAAATTTTTCATTAATATTTGCAAAGCTAGAGGGAAGAAGGTCTTTCTTCACTAGGGATCCTACTAGAAAGTTATTTCCAAAACTAGGAAAAGTGAATTCATAAGGAAAACAATCGGAAAGTGATTGGAAATCAAGAATCAAGAAAGGAGATATTAGTTTTGAAAGGTGATCAATATGTGGTTGAAGATTACCATACGTCTTCAAGTGATTCTGAACCAAGTAGTCCTCATGTAAATTTAAATTCCCCTACTAGAGAGGGGCCATCATTTGTGTCTGAAAATCATGTCTCTCATTTTTTCCTTGCTTCTTCCAAGGTTGATAGGGTTTTCCAAGAAACTGAGTCATTAGAGGATATTTACTTTGAAATTTCTACTCTTGTGCTCCAAGAGACCCTCGTCCCTTATCATTTTGATTCTCCTACAAGATCACCTCCTCAAGGCAATATGGCTCAACCTCCACCTAGACCTCCTTTTGTTGTCAATACTTTTGGACCAATAAATTTCAAAGGTATGGTTAGATATCCTAATATGGTGCCACAAGATGTCGAAATAGGTTACCAAAATTTCAAGGAATAATGCCATCACTAGACCAAAGCATTTAAGACTCTTTGTCAATATGATGGAAGATTTTGAAATTGAGTTTGAAGACATGTATATAAATTTGTTCATTCCTACTCTTGAAGAGGATGCACGTGATTGGTACAAGGCTTTACTAGATAATTCAATAGATTCATGGGCTAAGATGAAAATGTTTTTAGACTACAATATGGGGATAAGAATGATCTCAAGTTCCTTCTATCTGAGTTTGAAAATATAAAGAAGAATCCAAATGAATTTGTCCAGGATTTTAATACTATGTTCAACAAGACCTTGAATAGGTTACCTATAATCCTAAGGCCAAGTGATGAGTCCTGTTTGATAAAATATTCTAACGCTTTTGATAAAAAGGTTGCTTATTACTTGAGAGATAAGAACCCGAGAACATTGAGGCAGGATTTCACCATGGCCTAACAAATAGAAAATAACATCAAAGAAGTTGGAAATGCCTCCTAAGAGAGAGGGGTGTCAATTTTATCAATCCCGAGAGGCCTCGGTTAAAAAAAGTTTTGGATCTGGAAGAGGTTATGAAGACTTTGGCCGGAGTGGTTAAAGAGATATCCTACAAACTGCGAGCAAAAAAGGGATAGGAAAAGAGTTCCCAAGGTCAACACAAGCCACATGGTTAGGAGATATTTGGAAATCATCCCAGAGGTGATCACATACTAGATGACAGAGGGAAGGGGCCCATGGGATCAGGAAATAAACAGCCTCAACCTAGGGAAAATAGATTGGTTCCTGATCCTTTGACTACTAGGATTGCTACCATAAGAGGTCAGTGTTATTGAGTGGTGTGATAGGTGTTTCTTACCACATTCCCCATGTGATGTAGATAAGGAAGTTGAGGAAACAAATTATGATGAGGCATATGGTGACGTGTGTATGATGGAGTGCCCTGGGAACTCACAACAAGGGGCAACATCAACTAAATTGATAAGTGCCAGAACTATTGAAAATTTTGGGATTGTGTTCACCATAGGTATTACCTCTTCCTCTTATTAATACTTTTGAAATTGATATGGTGCAAGAATTTGATTTACCTAATCATGATTTTGAATACTTAAGGGCCTTGATGATTAAAAAGTATGATGGAGGAATCCCTTCCAAAGGACAGAAACTATTGATGAATGCAGTAGTTTCTCAGAGAAATAATATAACACTAGAAGTAAGGTTGTCAAAGGGGGAGGGCCACAAACCAAGCCAAAAATTCCATTTCTTACCAATATCCCAAAGGAAACCCCTAAGAAAGATACATCTAGAAAAGGCCTAATTACCCCAAATAAAACTTGTGCTCCTGCCCATGCCCAGACTCTGAAAACTCCTATATTATCAGATGAAATTGTGAATCTTCCTCCTAATATTGTCATGCCCAAATATATTCCTTGTGACATAGCCCAAATCTTGAGTCAGATCAAGGTTACTATTCCCATTTTTTAATTACTCAGATCCCCAAGCATAGGAAAAGGGCATTCAAATATTTGGGATTTAAGGAAGAAAATATTACTCAGGGAAAAAGTGTAAACAATGTAGAGATTCCTCCTATTATTTAGAATTAGAAGTACCACAAGCATTGGAGGAACTAGGTGAATCACCTGAGATATATTTGGGCACATCTCTAGTTGAATCTCAACTTGATGTGGATCCATTTTATACCACTTTAATTATTAAGGATAGGTTGGTGCATAACTGTATGTTTGATTCAGGAGCCTCATGTAATGTAATGCCTCTTGAGGTGATGAATGAGTTAAATATCAAAGTAACAACAAATTTTGGGAAGTGTACTGCTATGGATTCAAGATAAGTGCCAGTAATTGGATATGTCAAAGGAATGGTAGTGCAACTAGTAGCTTATCCAGAAAATGCCTAACCATGAATGTAGTTATTGTGGATTATCCTGCTAAGTGGGGAATGTTATTATCCAAAATGGGCAAGCTAGTGTAGGTGGAAGCATACAAATGGACATGTCATTTGCAACCATACCAATTGAGGGAAACCTTGTGAAGTTATATGGTGAGAAGAAAATGTTACACCTCATTGAGGACCCTAACAATGCTTCTTATGAAGTATTATACATAGACGTTGATGTTGATAACTTTGTGGGTTATGCTTGATTTTAAGGAGCATAAAATTGATGAGTGCAAATATCTTGAGCAGGTTGGTTTTCCCTAGACTCTGATGTTTGATGGGGCTTGTTCTAGATCTAGTAATGGTGTTGGTGTTTCCTAATATCTCCAAGCCATGAGGAGTTTAAATTTTCTTTTAAACTTAATTTTGAGTGCACAAATAACATTACATAGTACAAAGCACTGCTCTTGGGTTTAAGGATTTCTTGGAAGTATGGTGTCAAAGACATTATTGTTAAAGGGGATTCTAGATGTTATAGTCAAACAAGTTAGAAAGTTGTATGTAACAAAAAATCAAAGAATGAAGCAATATAAGCATGCAGTTTGGGACTTAATTGAAATGTTTGATTCTTTCAATATAATACACCATGATAGGAAATACAATACTATAGCAGAAAAATTGGTAGTGTTGGGATCAAGGTTTGAGAATTATATAGTATCCACCTATTGTGAATATGATATTGAAATATTGACTAGGTCATTATGTCCCTGATAATATCAAGCATTGGCAAGTTTTTGAAGATGATGCCTAGGTCCAAAGGTTTTTGTAAAATAAAGGAGAATTTACCAATCAAAGTATGGACTAGGAACCAATGGTTTGTGAAAATGATGGAAAAGAGACCCTATTTGGTAAATACATTATTCAATTGAAAACCAATACTATTCCTAGAGGTTTGGTTGCACTAGAATCAAATTTTGATAATGTTGATCGCATTGTTAATAGACACATGTCAACCTCGAGAGATGTTGAAGAACATAACCTAGGAACAAAGGATAAACCTTAAAAAATATGGTTAGTAGAAAATTGGATAGAGAGGAAAAGAAAGCATATGTCCAATTGTTAAAAAAGTACCAGGATTGCTTGGCATGGTCATATTTAGAATTGAAAGCATATAGGGAAGACCTTTTTCAGCACGAGATACCCCTAGAGGCTAATGCCAAGCCATTTAGGCAAAAGAAAAGACCAATTAATCCACTCCTTTCCCTAAAAATGTAGGAAGAGTTGAAAAATTTAAGGGATGGAGGAATCATATAACCTACGAGGTACTCTTCATGGGTGGAAACTTGGTACCTGTTCAAAAGAAGAATAGAGACATAAGATTGTGTGTTGACTTTAGAAATTTAAATAAGGCATCAATTAAGGACAACTATCCCTTGCCAAATATGGATAACATGTTACAATTGGTTATAAGTTCAGATTTTTATCTACTTTGGATGGTTTTTCTAGGTATAACCAAGTGGTTGTGAAGCAATCGAGAGAGAATCAAAACTACTTTCACTACTCCATGGGTACCTATGTGTATGTGAGAATGTCATTTGGCCTAATGAATGTTGGAGCCACATTTCAAAGAGAAATGGATGTAGCATTCTCAGGATATATAAATGACTTCATTGTTGTGTATCAGGATGATGTGACAATTTTTTCAAGGAAGAGAAGTGATCACCTGCAACATTTAGAAAAGATGTTGTTAAGATGCAGGGAATATGGTATCTCATTGAACCCTAAGAAATGTCATTTTGGGGTTCAAAAGGCTAAGTTTCTCGGACATATTGTATCAAAAGAAGGGGTCATGATTGATCCTGAGAGAGTGGAAGCCATTAGCAAAGTTCCTATTCCAAGAACCAAAAAGGGAATTCAATCCTATTTTTCTAAGATAAATTTTATTAGGAGATTTATTTCTAACTTTGTGGGACTTGAATTGACTAGAGGAATCACTAGTATGTTGAAAAAGATCCTCGATCGTATCAAATGGAAGAAGCGGGTTATTCAATCCTTTACTCTAATCAAGGAAGTGTTGAAAATAAACTAATTTAGCAGCTCCCCCGATTACCAAAAGGCCTTTGAATATTTTCCTTTTCTTGAAGAATACCATTGCATCTATGCTGCTATAAAGGATGATGAAAGAGCTAAAAGGACAATTGCTTTCTTTAGTAAAGCATTACAAGGGGAAAAATTGAAGTATACTATTATGGAGAAAGAGGACTTTTCTTTATTGAGCCACAAAATCTTTAGGCCATATATTTTAAGTTCTAAAGTCATATCTTATGTCCCACATACTATGGTCAAAGATATCCCTGTTACAATGGAAATTTCCAATAAGAGATGTTGATGGGAAAATAAGTTGCATATCCAAAAATATGATATGGACATCCAAACTACAAAATTGGTCAAGAGGTTTGGCTTTTACAAAGTTAATGACGAGAAAGCAATGTGTAAAGATGGAAGTTGAGATAAATGAGGTTGATAAAGAAAGCATTGAATATTCTTAAGAAATTAATAAATTTTGACATGTACAAGGATATTATTTTTATCTTAAACATCTGTTGCCCTAATCATTTAAGAAAAAATCAAAAGAGAGCACTTATATTGGCTTCCCAAAATAATATCATCAAAATTATGGGTTGGCTTGGAAAATCCCCCTGAGGAGTTCTCTTAAGGTGTATCACCGAGGATGAAGCCTCGAAGTTAATTGTTGACTTTCATGGAGGAGTTTGTGGGGGAATTTCACGGCGGGCAAGAGTGAATTTTTACCCATAAGATCTTTGGAAAATTTTACAAATTTCCCAGCGCTCCACCTAGTGGCCAACACTTTTAAGGATACAACTTTATTGGTAAGAAAATACGAGAGTTAGGAGGAACGTTTTACTCTAGAAGATTGAAAGCTTCTGTGGTCCCTCCAATGGTGCATTTTATCATTAAGCCCCTTTTAAGTAGTGGGCGATGGCTTCATTGGGGAGATTTCAGATTCTTCAAGTGTCGTTAGCCATAAATGGATATTGGTAGACATTTTGATTACTTCACCAAATGGGTAAGAAATCCCCACTAAGAAAATTTTAACCCACCAAATTTTCATGGACTTCATTTTAAATCATATCCCATTTGTAGGTTTTGAGTGCAAATAAGAAAATAGTTGTTGATAGTGTAATGAGTTTTCGAGCTAAACATTTGGTATCCATATGTTAGGAGTATGGGATAAATTTAGCATATACTTCCAACTACAATCCCTAAGGTAATGGACAAGCGGCCTTCCAACAAAAATTTGCTTTTGAGAATTAGGAGGACCTTGGAATTAAATAAATGAAAGGAGCTGAGCAAATTTAATTTTTTTGTTTGGGCTAACAAAATTACTATTAAAAGAGCTACTTTTTTCGTGAGCCCATTTGAATCTGGTATATGGAACTCTAAAGTCTCCTCTCCCTCATATGCAATTATCTTCTTATCAATTTATCCAAAGAATTGGAGGATCAAGAGATTAGTCACTATGATGCTCCATAAATTAAATTGTTGAATTAGATGAAGAGAGAATAAGAATCCCATCAAAGAAATGTGAATTTTAGAGGAAAATGAAGAAATTGTTTCTTGATAAAAAGGTAACCCCAAGATTTGTTATGTGTAGGGATATCTTGTTTTATCTCAAACATAAAGCAGACATGAGGATAAGGAAAACATGGAAAGTTTGATGCATTATAAATGGGCCCTTATTCTATTGACATTAGAATTGGTGAGCATACCTTTTTCCAAAATATTTAGATGGAGAAATGCTTGAGTTTCCTATTACTTCCATGGAGGACACTTGAAACATTTCCTTGATTGATTTCTCAAAATCTAAGGTACACATGGTTGTACAATGTATAATTTTTAAGGACAACTTTATTTTTCTACATTTTTTCTATTTTGGTTTGATTAAAAGCTTAGGATCCTCGGTGACCAATTTTTTTGGTTTCTCATTTTAAGTTCTTGCGAGGGATGGAATTGTTTTTGCTTTGAAATTTTAGATTCTTGACTTCATGGCCATTAATGGATTTTGGGCACATGGTCTGCTGTTGCATTATGTTTTGTTCTTGGCACTCAGAGGAGTACCCATCACTAAGTCAACCCATCAAATTTGCTCAATTGTAATCTCACCCTTTTTCATTTAAAAATTTTCACTGTAGGCTTGATGTAATTTAAAATAGTCTTCCTACGTGGATGTGCATAAATTTTTTCCTTCACTAAGGTGTGTCATTGTCAATTTTTCCTTGGTTCAAGGACCACACCGAGTCTTGGTATTATTTATAGTTTTCTATCTATGGTGAAATTTTGTAGTTGGGAGTAAATCCACAATTGTGTCTCCTTTGTGTTTTGTTTTGAAAATGGATTAAAGTTATTAGAAGTAAGCCACTACCCCGAGCCAATTTGAATTGGTATAAGCCACATATTAAGCTACATCAAAGTGGATGTCTCCTTATCAATTTATCCTAGACATGTGAGGATCAAGAGATTAGTTTAGGATGCTCGAATTTTACTTTTGAATTAGATGAAGAAGAGACAGATGGAGGCTTCCATCGCTCTTCCCATGCTTAATTTTAATGGAGAAGTTGAACCTTCTCATAAAAAGTAGACACAAGGGCTTTCGCGCTTGTTTGGGGACTTGCCCCTAAATTTTACTTTTGGGATTACACCAAAGAGACACATGGAGGTTTCCGTTAGCTCTTCCCATGCTTAGACTTTTCATTAGACGATTAGGTGTAACCTTTTCCTAACCTAGACACGTGAGGACTGCTTGACTTGTTTGGGGACCTACCCCTCAATTTTACTTTTGAATTTATACTAAGAGACACATGGAGGCTTACCACTTTGGTTTTGCTTATTTTTTTCAATGGCCGGTTTTCTATTTCTTGTCTCGGTCCTGGTGACGTGGTTTTTTGGCTTTCAGTTTTTTGGAGGGTTACCCCTTACTTTTACTTTGAAGTTACTTCTTGAGACATGTGGAGGGATTTTTGGCACATAGCTCTTCCCATGCTTACATTATGTTTTTTTAACGGCACTCACAAGTACCCATCCACACACACTGGAGGTGTTACTTTAATTGTAGGGACTCTCCCTTTTTTACTTTTAAAGTTTTAAAGATCCATGTTTGATGAATTTTCATCTTCCCAGTGTGGATCTTCCCATGCTTATACTTTTCTAAGGTTTCGTTGTCATCCTTTTCTTGGACCCTGGATCACGTGGAGGATATGCTACCATTGTTTTTGGACTTGTTCCATGATCGTGTCTCATTTGTGTGGCTTTGTTTTAACTTTTTTGAAGTTGTTTTGAAGAGACACATGGAGGCTTCCGCACAGCTCTTCCACATGTTAGAATCTTCAAAAGCAAATGTGTACCTTTCTCGGACCCTAGACACGTGGAGGGCATGCGCTTGTTTGGGGACCTACCCCTGAATTTTACCTTTGAATTTATGTCAAGGGACACGTGGAGTCTTCCGCTAGCTCTTCCCATGCTTAGAATTTTCAATGGCCAGTGCAACTTTCTCAGACCCTAGGCACATGGAAGGTATGCGCTCGCATGGGGACCTACCTCTCAATTTTACTTTTGAAGTTGTGTCAAAGAGACACGTGGAGGTTTCCACAGCTCTTCTTCCCATGCTTAGAATTTACAATGGTAGATGTAACTTTCTTAAACCCTAGACATGTGGAGAGCATGTGCTTGTTTAGGAGTCTTTCTTTTAATCTTTACCAAAATTACGATGAAGAGACACATAGAAGCTTTTGCACGCTGGCTCTTTTTTATAATTATCCAATTTAGGCCTCGAGTGAACAAATCAAAATCAAAAGGGAACATTTCAGATGACCTACCAAAAGTGAAGACTGGATCTCCCAGTCACGCAGATGAGATACATCAAAAGACTCACGTTTCATACACCTATTCGTATGGGATGATGTTCATAAATATCATGGGATAGAGCACAGATCAATATTTGGGCAAAGAGTGGAGGGAAAAGAGAAAAGGGACAAGTTGGTTTTAGACCCAAACACTCAACCATTGATCATTGTGTCACACTCAGACATCTAGTGGAAAATGGGTGGGATCGAAAGAAGGATGCTTACTATTGTTTTGTGGACTTCAAAAATATTTTGACATGGTTCCAAGGAAAAAATGTGAAATAGAATGGAGGAGTTAGGGGTTCCAACACATTACAGGGTTGTCGTTCATAGACTGTATGAGCAAGTGAAAGCTAAAATCAAAACACATGTAGGGTTATCTGAAGGGTTTGGGAGTGATATAGGGGTTACGTAAGGCTTCCCTCTCTCTCCAACCTTATTTGGACTATACATAGACAAATTAGAAGAGTGGATAAACCAAATTTGAGGTAATGGAGTGCCCTTGCTAAGTATATGGTGAAACTCATGTTATATGTTATGATCTAATTCTAATGGCGAAACAATCCAAGATCTAATTTTAGAGATTTTTGAATGGAAAAAACATTCCAAGACCTGTAAGGATCCACCTTCGCTGAGCTTTGGAGATCTTTATAAATATCTAAGCCTTTATTTTCAGTAGGAGGGCAAGATGAAATGAATATAAGGTGGATGGAAAGCCCTCTTTGCACTCCAAAATAGGTGTAGAAACACTGAATTATGGGATTGGAAGACCACTAAGGTTCTATTTGGGTTTCTTTTCATTCTAGTGTTGTTATATGGCTGTGAGGTATGGGCTAGTGGAATGACAAATATAAATTGGAGACAACTAGAGAGAATCCAAAAAAGGCTTATAACACACCATTTCATAATCAAGGCTATAGTTCCCTATGAAATCATCTTGGCTAAATAGGTTCTTTCCCCTCTGGAGGCAACTACCATGACCAGGCTCATAGGTTACCTAAAAAAAGTTGGAAACATGCAAGCAGGCAGATGGCCTAAGGCTGCAATGGATGAAGAGTTACATAGAAGAAAGAACATGTGGATGAAGAAAACTACAAATGGATGAAAAATGGGATATCAACTTAAATGAATGCCCAAATCTTAACAGAGACATCAAAAACTATGTAAATGAAAAGTTTAGATTGATGATGTGGCAGAAGAAAAGTGTCAGCATTACATTACTGAGTTTAACCCAACTTTGACCATGGGAGAAAGCATATAGGGCTGAAATAAAATGGTGGAGAAGATCCTCATTGAGGACTAGCTCTATGTGTAGGTGTGAAATAGGGAGGTGGATGATACCCATTTCCATTGGAAGAGAAACTTTATATTGTTTAATGTCCTAAATTGAGACAAAGCACACTTTATTCTCCATCCAAATTCAAAGATTCGATCCAAATATGAAGAAATCCTAACTAGCGGGTCCATGGTGGAACTATTTGAGGAAAATAGAATAAAGAGCTTGGGGAAATGTTGTCACAGATCAATCGACAGAGGAGCAACCTCCTAAAAGAGGTCAAAAATCCCACTTTGGTCTAAGGTGGTTTGGTACTATTTTATGGTCCCATAGACCTATTGGTCTTGTGGACGTAATTAAAATATTTCATTTCATAACATTTTTGTAACGAACAAATTATTCCTTGGAATATTCTTGTTTTTGGGGGAAATCTTTGAAGTAAAGTGAGTGATATAAAAGTATGAAAAGGCCATGCAAAAAAGGGGGTTAATTTTTCTGAAATTTAGTCAAGAGAGAAAAAGGAGAGAAGAGCCGAGAGAAGCCATTTTTCTAGGAAATTTTTTTGAGAAACCAGTTATTTCTTATGTGCCTTTCAAAATTGATCATGTCAAGTTGGTTGCAGATGTATAGCCATTGACAAAACTTTGAGATTGTAAACAAACTTTCCCTTGTTGATCAAATTTTAGAAACCTTGATGTAATTTTCATGTTGAGATCAATATGTAGATCAATGAACTGTGTTATGTCCATTTTCATCTTGAGATATTTTCAAATAGTTATCTATGTGCCTATTGTAGTCTTACATTAGAAATCCTTTGAAATCACACAAAATCTCGTCCTCATGACAAGTATTGTGGCATTTGTAATTACATTATGAAGAGAGCTTTCATTTCATAATGCAATAAGTGATTTAAATTCACTTTACTTTCATTTCAGTGATACAAATTGTTTTTCAGTTCATGAGTGTATCATGAGCATGATATAGTAGGGGTTTTCTAAAGTTTAATTGAGTCTTTAACACGAGTTCTTGTGTTAAAACCTTGAAGAATGTGTGAATCCATGTGTCTTTGAGCTTTCATAGATGCACAATTTTCTAGTTGAAGGTTTTTATTTACTATTTGAAGCTATTTGTCTTCTTTCCTTGTGGATATATTAACATTTGTTTAAATTTCTCAGATATTTGGTATAATCAACTTTATCTTGCTTAACTTCCCAATCATAAAATACACGTCTAGAAATGAACCATACATGAACTACCCCTGCTTGCACTTCATGTTCATAAATGCTAAGGGAATTCATTGATTTACCCATCCCTTACCTCAATATAAAGAGCAATCAGTTTTTACAACTTCCTTTAGTAACCCGATCTTGTCTAGAAGGTTTCTTCATCCTCTAAAGTGACAACTCGTGAGAGTTAGAATACGTTGTATTGACCATACCTTTTAAATATATCCTATCAATTTTGTGAAAGGAAATAAAAATACTATGAATCAGTAGATGTCATCCACCAATATGGGTTACAAAATGGGTCCTCTTACCCTTGTTGAAGGCGTAACCTACAAGTAATTAGGGTAGGTCAAACCCTATTCACAATGCTGCTATCCATTTCTTCCATGCCCGAGTGTATGAAGAATCACTAAATCCTTCCTCGGCTACAAAACAACTCACACTCTAATTTATCTTCCTCCAAGCATCTTGTTTTGAACTATGGTGATGCTCTATCACAAAGGAGAATCCAAAATGGGCAAAATGAGGTAAAAATGATAGTAGTAGGAAACTCGATGCTAGTTATAAAGCAACCGACGTCGGGCTTATTATGACCGACATTGGTCATGTTGGGTAGGGTTAATAAAAATAAAAATCTATATTTTACAGATTCATTTTAACTTGTTTCTTTGTGGGAAAATGACAAAGTGGTGGGGTAAGAGTAGAAAGCGATGGTACGAGGTGTTTGAGCTGAGCTGGCAAGTGACTAGTGCATGATTGGCATTCGGTAGGTGGGTCCACGAGATTGATTGGAGCCATTTGATTGGTTGTAAGGTGAGGAGTGGATTTGGTGATGGTGGAGGTGGGAGAGAGTTCAGGTGGACCACCGGTATAGCGGCCAAATGTACCACCATGCCGACGGCACCGAGATGAGGTAGGATTCAATCCTCTTCTGTCATTTGGTTGAAAATGATGTTTTAAATTGGTTTGGGTAAAAAGGGGGGTTTGGGTGGAAATTGATTTTGCATTTGTAGGTAAAAACAAATGAAATGAGGGAGGGGGTCCTAGATAGTGTAAATAGGGGTGGGAATGAAGGTAGGGTAGAGTAGGTTTTAGGGTGTTTTGGTCAATGTTTCAAGAGGAGGGTATCGATTTTGGTTTTTAATATCATGACACGGACTAATGTTGATCAAGGGTTGGCTAATGTTGGTTGGCCATGGCGATGCTCACTCAAGACTAAGGTGACCAACACCGGTGAAATTGAACTAGTGTCACCAAGGAAAATCGGTGATGGTTAAGGAAATGGTGTCGCTTAGGGATAATGAGAGATAGGGGTAAGGAATGTGTAGGGGAGGAAAAATAAGCAAGGAAGGGCTAAGGAAGGTGAATGTATATAAATTGATGGTAAAATGGGTATCTAGGCGATGGTAGGGGTTCTAAGTAGATAAAATGAACTAGGATGGGAAAGGATGATAAGGTAAAATAGGTGTAATAATATACTAGGAAAAAAGGGTAGTTGGTAGGGTTATGGTTTGGGTATGGTGTTGGGTAAATAGTATTTTGGGTATGGTCAAGGCTGAACAATGTGTTGTTTGATTGGTAGGTGAGAGAGCAATTCTGAGATGTGGGTTAGAGTACCACCTGTATTATAGGAAATATGGTCAAGCGTGATAGAGGAGTGGCGGCACATGACAAATGTATGACTAAGTGGGATCCGATGCTTACGACATTTAGCACAAGATCCTAGTTTGATGGTTGCACTCATCGATAGATGGGATTCAAAGAACAACACTTTTCGTTGGACAAAGGGTGAGATTATTCATTCACCTAGAGGATTTATATAGGATCTTGTGGATGTCGATAGTTGGGGAGAAGTTCTATTCTATTACCTCAAAAGGCCTTAGAGAGATGATAGTGACTATTTTTGGAGAGGTGATGACAAAGCTATATATCGTAGTGTTAACTTTGAGCTATGGAGACATGTATCCGGCTTATCTTTAGGAGATGAGGTTGGTTTTATTGATCATGGGTAGTGTGTTGCTTTGCATTGTCATATGCAGAGGGCTGCGAGATTCCCACGAGTACTTATGGGGGTTATCCATGACATGATAGAGGATAGGACCTGTTTTCTTGGGCACTTAGCATTCTTGGTGTAGTTATATAGAGATTTGTGGGCTTATGGGAGGCTACGGGCTTTAGCTTATGTTATACCTTCCTTCTTCATCATTAGGCATACGATCACATCGTATGTGTACATCCCATTGGTTTTCCCCACCTAATGCATTTGATGTATGCTTGGTCCTAGTTGGTTATAAGCATTGGGTACCATTGGGGAAGATCACATGATTGTTAGGGTTACACATGATGTGACATATTACAAGTGCGTACTAGAGGGATTGTCGAGGGTTGACATCTCTTAGAGGTCATATGTTGGCTTCCTTCCCAAAGACACATAGCAAAGTGGAGTTGGATGAGTTATAGTTGCTCAGTGGATAGAAGGACACCGTGCAAGAAAGCACAGATGATACCTTTTGACAGGTCAAAAGGAAGTTTGGGCTGCCCTGTGACGTGCCTCTTCCATTCCCATAGTAGAGGAGAGATGATTTGGAGAGGCCTTTACCTCTACCACAACCGATTGTGCTTACATGGCAAGAGGAGCAGGCAGTGGATAGGCAAATTGATGACACCAGGGTCACTAATAGATATAAGTAGTGGTGAGTGAAGCAAAACATGAGCAAAAAGCACCACCGAGGCCGTGGCATCCTAACTTAGCCACTATTACGGTTCAAAGGGACACATTACGGGGCGAGTGGGCCACCCTTTTGAAATAGATTTGAGTATTGCAGTGGGCAAAGGATCATAGGCACAATTTTCCACTTTACAAGTGTAGCTAGTAGTCTTGCAGGCTCATGTTGCATAGGGACAAGTACTCACACAGTGCGCAGATGGGGATGGGGATAGGTATCCACCTTACAGAATAGATAACAACTTTTCTTGGTCATTTGGCCATTGTACATGCTTATATTGTGGTCCCTACAAGCCTAGGTCATAGAACATGCACCCTCATAGGCCCAGTGGAATGGGTCCCATATTACAGGTGGAAGCAACGAGATAGGGTCCCATAGTACATGGAGGAGGGAATGGTTCACATGTATAGGGTCTGAGGCCATCATTAGCTAGAAAGAGCTCATAGGTTGTTGTGAGACTTGTGGCACCACTAAAGATAGTGTCAATGATGAGATTCAAGGATGACTTGAATGAAGCTAGATATTACCAGATCACCGATGACTCGTAGGGATAGATGTCCCATCCTATCCATAGTATAGTGTGCAAAAGGAGTCTCGAGTGAGAGGATGAGATCCCACACACATAGTTTAGAGAGTACGGGGTTGGCGAGCCAATAGAAGGGTCAAGGTGAGGCTACTAGTTCAACAGAGGCTAGACCCAACCGCAGCTAGGTGGAGGCTATACCAAGACCTATGGATGGTGGAGAGATGTTGGCAACATGCCAGACAGTAGAGGAGGAGACAAATGAGACTCGGGCCATGTGAGGGTCTTACGTGGGGTGACAATTAGTCACCTAGTATGGTTATTTATTTTTTGAGATTTTGATATATATATATGGCCTCGCATGTTTGATGATAGTGAGGTTGTACATGATATTTTTTTAGATATATTTGATCATATACCGGCCTATGTGCCAAAGATGGTGAGGTTGTATATGAGATTTTGAGATACTTGTTTGTATTTGTATATGTGTATATGTGTAGTGATACACATACTTTTTCCTAGTGATATAGATGATGATATTTATGGTATGGATGATGTACTTGTGTTTTGAAATTTCTATTAGTATTTGTGGATGGATGGAAACTAGGTGGATTAGGCATGGTGGAATCAGGTCAGTTTAGGCATGATGGAGTCAGGTCAGTTTAGGCATGGTGGAATCAGGTCAGTTTAGGCATGATGGAGTCAGGTCGGTTTAGGCATGATGGAGTCAGGTCGATTTAGGCATGGTTGAGTTAGGTCATTTAGGCATGGTGGAGTCAGGTCGGTTTAGGCATGGTGGAGTTAGGTCAATTAGGCATGGTTGAGTCTTGTTTTTAGTTTTGATTTAATTTCTAAGTTATTGGTAACATGGGAAATAAATGATGAGTTATATGTATGTTATGGTGTAAATTTCCAAAATCTTTGATATCATGGAAATGTGAAATGATTGATTGGATGTTTTTATGATGTGATAACATGGTAGATATGTATGTGTGGTAATTTTCCAAGTGTTATAAAAATGAAAATTAATTACAGTAGAATGTTAATAGAAAAACATGTGGGAGAAAATGGGTTAGGGTAAAGAGTGGCCGAGCTAACCTCCAAGGGCCCCATGCCCTCAAAGTGTTGCCTACATAGCCCAAGGAAAAGGGGCCTCAAGCCGATGTAGTTCTCCCATAAGCTAGGGAATAATATGATGAGGTAGAGGAATGGGTTGGTAGGTTTCAAGCATGATTGAGTCTAGGTCATAGGCATGGTTGAGTCTTAGGTGAAAGTGGAAATCTTTAAAATGTAGATATCGATGGTCTAGTCCTATATAGGGTAATCAATAAGTAATGGAGAAGGTGAATGGTAAGAGGTGAAAAAATATCCACTTAATTGATAAGATCCATAATGATTCTTCCATACCATAGATTGGATGATGAACATAAGACCCTAAAAGCATTGCATGTTTGACTATGCTAAGGGTGAATAAATTCACATGATCACAAAATGTCATGTTTTCCACAAGTCCCTTGAGAAGACAAAAAATTAGGCTAAAAGGAAATGAGGTGAAAATGGGTGGTTTTAGTGTAACTTAGCATATGACGGCATGTTTACTCCGACAAGAAACCCTTGATCAAAAATAGGCAAGTCCATGATGAAAAAGTTATCATTTTCTTCTTTTGTTTTTGTTTTTGATAGATTGATCAATGTGGGAAGTCTATGTGGGATGAGTATATTATCTCCTTGAGGTATTTGTGAAGTTGATCAATGTAGGAAGCTTCTGAGTATGTTATTTTGTTTGTGCAAGGGTAAACTCTTTTTTATGATAGACTATGTGCAATATGGTAAGCTTTGTATAGTTTTCCTTCAAGGGAGAAGTCTATTTATAGCGGTGAGATAGAGAGAAGAGATGTCCCTTTTGAGGAAGTCATCTTTTTGCTGGAATTTTGACTCAAGGATTTGAATCCCATTTTGCTTTTGGATGTTTAAGTCATGGACAATACTATAGAGGAAGATTAGGTTCTTGTTTAGAAGACAAATCCATAGCACATAGAGGTTAACTATGATAGAGATGGTTTCAAGTGATGAACAACCATGGAATTCCATATTTGAAAAAGATGAAAAGTATCTATGATAATAATGTCATGAGTAGATCCATGGTACTCATATTGAAGATAAGGTTGAAAGGTGACGGGTAATCACATGATTCTTGTTTAGTTGTTGATCCTCAAAAAGGTAACATGGAAGGTGAATGGTGCTCAAGGGATGAGTGGTCAATAGACAGAAGGTGATATAGGACTAGATTTCAACAATAAAATGGTCGAAGATGTAAGCCATTGAGGGGCTCAAGTTTGGGTCTACCTTCAAGTGAAGATAAATGATAAGCACCTGATCTATAGGTATGAGTAACGATATAGGGCAAGAGCCAATTAGGAGAAAATTTTCCCCGTTTACTTTTTTACTTCTTTAGTTACATGTTGATTTTCCTTTAGGATGAGGGTCTCCGACCTGAAGGTTCATTAATGCACACGTTTATTGTAGGCACATTTGATACTTTTATGGTATATTTGGAGATGATCAAGAGCATTGAGATGACGTTCATCTAACAACTCAAGTTGTGTTGAACGGTCCTGGTGAAAGTCATCGTCATTGAGCATGTCTTGTAGTGAGATGTGGAGAGATGGAATCTAGACTTCAAGAGGTAAGACATCCTCAAGACTATAGACCAAAAAGAAATGTGTGGTAGCATTTGAAGTGTGAATACTAGTGCGATAAGCCCACAAGGCGAATAGAATGTGCGTATGCCAATTCTTCCCCAATATTGTCAACTACTTTCATAAGAATTTTGTTCAAGGTTTTATTGGTTGATTCTGCTTGGCCATTTATTTGTGGGTAGTAAGGTGAAGAAAAATTGAGTTGAATGCCAAAAGCGTCAAAAATATTTTGTAGGGTTTTGTTTTTAAATTGCTTTCCATTATCAAAGATGATGAGGCAATGAGGGACACCAAAGCGAAAAATAATGTGATGGTTGATGAATTCATAAATTTTTTTCAACTTTTTTAGAAATGAGGGGGTGTTTTCTACCCATTAATTGTAGTATTAAATAATGGTTATAATCCATTGATGGTGTTGTGAAGAATGAGGATTGATCTATCCGACAAGGTCCAAACCCCATTGAGAGAAATGCCAAAGATCTCGTATGACCCGTAATGTGTGACTAGGTGTGTGATGAAGAATAGCATGTTGTTGGAATTTCACACAATGTTTGACATAGTCACAACAATCACAGTTTAGGGTTGGCCAATAATAGCCAAGGTGAAGAATGCATTTAGCAATAGCTAAACCACTAAAGTGACCTCCACAAATTCTATCGTGAACTTCCTTGATGGTGTAGGGAATTTCAAAACTTATAAGGCATCGTAAGAGAATACCATCAAAGCTGTATTTATAAAGAATAAAACCCATGATTACATAACAAGAGACACCTTTAAGAAAGGTGTGTTGTCCACTACGAGTGAGATCGGGAGGCGTAGAATGAAAAGAGAAAGGTAGTCTGCAAACCGCTTATACCAAATGTCACGTGGTCACCAATGGCTTTGATGGAGTTGACATCTTGAGTTAAATAAGAAGATTATTGCAACCTTTGTATTGTGACAAAGATTTTAGAGTTGGAAGATGAAGCTGCTTATCCGAGAAGCCGGGTAGGCCATGGTATCCACAAAGTTATTAGCAAAATGTGGGGTGGTTTGAAGTTCGTAATTCGTCAGAAGGTAGTCAAAAGTACATCGACATGTTGTTTGTACTTTTGGAATTTTTTAGGACACTCGGTATTACCATTGAGTTGGTTTACAACCAGCTAGGAATCACCAAATATATTTATAGATTTAACATCTAGGGTGATAGCATTTTGAAGGCCTAATACAAGTGCTTCATATTCGATTATTTTGCTAGTATAATCAAAATATAGTTTGAAAAATAAAGGCATAGGTTCACCATCAAGAGGAATGAGGATAACACATATGCCACCTCCACGCCGACATTTGGAACCATAAAATAGTAAGGTCATCTAGTAAGTGGTATCGTCTAAAAAGAAGGCAAGAATGGATTCGCCTCGAAAATCAAAGTTATAGGGTTGATCTCCAAAAGAGGTGCATCTACTAGTTGGTCAACGATGGTTTGGCCCTTGATAGATTTTTGGTGGATGAATTCAAGGTCAAGGTCTGCAAGAAGCATGAGCCAACGTGCAAAGCATGTTGATCTCATGGTAAGGTTTTCATACATGTGATGTAAGGGGTCAGCAGTTAGTGACGACAAAGGTTTTGTGGTTGAGTAAGTAATGACAAATTTTAGTGGTGACAAAAGCTAAGGATAAGAAAAACATTTCAGTATGGGTGTACCTAGTTCTTTAATCCAAAAGGGTACAACTTATGTAATAAACCGCTTCCTCCCTATGCTACTCGTCACAATGAGCGAGCATGGCTCTAAGGAATGATCAAGAGCAAAAATATATAGGTAAAAGGGTTGGTCATCTTTAAGGGAATGAGCACTAGTGGTTGAAGAAGGTATTTTTAAGCCATCAAAGGCTTTGTGGCATATATCATCCCATTTGAAGGAGATGTCCTTTTGAGGACATTATGAAATGGTTAGCAATCCACTTCTGACAGCTTACTTAAATAAACCAATGAATAAATTGTAACTTAACTTGCAAACTTCGGTTGTGAGATATTAGTAGGTGGAGGCATTTCGATAATAGCCTTTACTTTAGCAGATCGACTTCTATGCCACACAATGATGAAACCAAGGATATTTCCTAAGAGCACTATGAAGACACACTTCTAGGTTAAAGGCAAACACAATACTTGATGAGGTGATCAAATATGACCTTAAGGACTATAAGGTATTTGGTCCAATGTTTGGATTTGGCAAGAAGGTCATCTACGTAATATTCTAGTATGCGATGCATTATGTCATGAAAGATATAAGTCATGGCTCACTGATATGTAGCACTAGCATTTTTAAAGCCAAAAGGCATGACTTAACGAAGAGAAGGTCCCCCAAGAAGTGATGAAGGTAGTTTTTTGTTGATCTTCTGGACCGAGTAATATTTTATTATAACTGAAGAAACCATCCATGAGTGATAGCATCTCTCGGATCATGGCGAGATCAACTAGTTGGTCAATACTGTAGAGGAAAGTTGTCTTTATGGCAAGCTATGTTGAGGTCGTATAAATTTGTGTAAATGTGAAGTCCCCTGTCACTTTTATGACAAGAACAATATTGGAAATCCATTGGGGTAGTCATTTGGTAGGATGAAGGAAACCAGAGAAGGCATTGAAGTTCTTCTTTGAAAAGAAGGGCAATGGGATGATGTATTTTCCACAACTTCGCTTTACGGGTTTGGCATCAAGAATGGTTACGATATTGTGGACCATAATGTTTTGGTCAATACCAGGCATATCAAGATAGGAACAAGCAAAAGTGTTGTTATGGTCCCGGATGAAAGAAGTAAAAGCTTCTTGTTTAGTAGCATAAAAGTGTTGTTATGGTCCTAGATGAAAGAAGTAAAGCTTCTTGTTCAAGAACATCTAAATATTGGCCTATCTTTAGAATGTTCGGTTCATCTTGAGTACTAATGTTTATTTTGATAGTCGATTCATTCAACATGTTTTACATCTCGAAGGCAACGCACCAAAGGAATATAATAATCTTCTCGCACTAAGGTAGGCGAGAATAGACTCATCATCCTAACATTGAATGACGTTAATAAAAGGTGTATCTTCGTCGATCATGTCGTGATACAAGAAGGGGAGAGAAGAGGGAGTCTCACCATCACATTGATAAGTCGTAGAGGTCCTAGGGAAATGGTGTTCACAAAAATAATTAGGAGGAATAGATTCGGGATCTATAGACTCTGGGTGAAAGTGGTAACGTTGGTGAATGGGGTGGAAAAAAAATTTCATCATCAATGAGGTCGATGCGGACCTTCTTGGAATATGGTGCAGAAAATCTAAAACCACTGCAATATTTTTGTTTACACGTGTTACATGGGATGACGGTATGATGGCTTTGTTCATAAAACTGAAGCTAAAACTTTTCCATGTGCAAAGAAGAAGGAAAGTATGGGGGAAGCGGTAGTTAGTGAGAGATTGGAGGTCAGATGAAAAAGGTCTTGTTTGGGATGGAGGTTTGGGTGAATAGGTGGCAATATCAATTCCCCCATATGTTAAGCTAGTGCAAAGGTGGGGAGGACCATAATGGAAAATCTCTCATATGTGATAGTCATAACGAGGATGTTGGCGTAGGTTGTCATATTCTCATGGAGTGAGGAATGTTTTGATATTGTAGAGGTGGTACTCCCAAAGTGAGGAGTTAAAAACACCTTTTAAGGGATCATTAGTAGATATGTGGGTAGTGGCATAGATAAACTACTAGGTGATTGGTGATGAGAGTCATCAATCCTCGCCATTAATAATATCAATCCGGTTGGTGTCCTAAAGTCGTATGCATTAAGAGAAGAAGATCTTGGAAAATAGCTCCTTAAACACAATCCAAACTTGCATAAATTGAAAGCACACATTCGTAAATTTAATGCACACTTACAAAAATTAAAACACACTTGCATAAATGAAATCACACTTGCAGGAATAAAACACAATTGCATAAATTGAAATTGCTGAATTGAAAATAAAGGAAAGAGGAAAAGACACCTGCAGGTTCACAAAAGAAATTACATAACATAAAAAAATAGAAATTTATAACAAAAGGAAAACTACATAAATAAAGAAATAAACATTAACACATTGATCCATCTTCCTTGGAATGAGTGGCCAGATCATTCCTTGAATAGGATTCAATTCTTACTTTTAATTCAGAACTTACAGAAAAACTTTACTTCCAAAGATTGGAAAGAAAGAACGGATCTTGATTACTTGGGGAAAATAATTACATATCTCAGTGTGGAAGGTTACATATATAATTCATGCATCCAACCAAATCTTTATTTTAGGAAATAAAATCTAATATTATCTTTATTCCAATCCTAACAACTAAGATCTCCATCTCTACAAAATATGGAGAGAGATATATTATCAAGTCAAATCTTACCTTGCTTATTTTAGGAAGATTTGCTCCCAAATCTTCTCCTTGTTTTTTGGTAACAAGAATCACAATTATTTTATTCTCCTACATTATTAGAAGGATTTTTTTCCTCAAAATATGATTTTGACCAAATACCTTTCTTGGATTTTCCATTTGACTTTGTTGTTTTTGATTGTGGAACTTTTGACGCTTGTTTGATACGCTTTTTCCTCAGATTGCAATTCACTAAAAGTTAGATTTCTCTTTATTGGTAAAACTTGTAGAAAATATGAATGATTTTTTTGTTAAACACATTTCTATGAAAAAAACCTCTCTCATATTTTCCATTTGAATTTTTTGTTTCTGTTTATGGAACTTTTAGTGCTCGTCTAATACATGTTTCCTCGACTGCAGCTCACTAAAAGTTAGATCTATTTTCATTGGTAAAACCTGTAGCAAATATGAATGAGGTTTTGTTAAACACATTTCTATGAACCAAAAACTCTCTCATATTTTCCATTTGAGATTTTTCTTTCTATTTATGGAACTTTTTTAGTGCTCATCTGATACATTTTTCCTCAAACTACAGCTCACTAAAAGTTAGATCTCTCTTCATTGGTAAAACCTATAGTAAATCTAAATGAGGTTTTTGTTAAACACATTGCTATAAATAAAAACGTATCTCATATTTCTCATTTGAATCCCTGCATTTTCACAACCCCTAAAAAACTTTCATTTTGTTGATGCAAGTTCTGGAACTAAAGTTGTCATTCTTTTTATGCAAGTTCCGGAACTAAATCTGCAAGTCCTATAACTAAATATGATTTGTCTAGAAATTGAAAGTTTCATAACTAACTATCATTCAATTGATACAAGTTCTAGAACTAAATCTGTGAGTTCCGGAACTAAACATGTGAGTTCCAGAACTAACCGTATGAGTTCCGGAACTAACTCTGCGAGTTCCAGCAACTAACTTAAAACAACTATAACTTTTGTATGCAACCTCGGATTGAGATGATAATTTTTTTGAACTTGAATAATTTTTCGAGAGAAATATAAATATGAAATCATATTTGATTTTAAATTAAATATTCATGATCAATTACACTTTTCTCAATACTAGCATTATCTTTCATTTATGGTCCTTCATACACAAGACTTTTCATTTTTTTCTCAAATAATCAATAGGATTAGTCAAAAAGATAGATAACAAAATATTTCTAAAGAATGAACAAGATATATATCCTATACTCTATCTTAAGCAAACTATAAGTTCCTAAATTACATTTAAATCCACTTTCAAAGGTAACTTGGAAGGACAAAATAATGGTAATTTATGGTCAATTTATGGCCTCATCATTGCCCCACACTTAATCTTATGCATGTCCTCATGCATTACATTATTATCTCCTCTTATTAGATTCTTCTCCATATTGAGGACACATTCTTGTGGATCTTCTTCTGCTTTTGATTTCTTTCTTTTACAACAGGTTCTTGTGTGGATCTCCTTATGCTGCTTTTGATTTCTTTCTTTTATAACAGGTTCTTGTGTGGATCTCCTTCTGTTGCTTTTGATATTATTTCTTTTACAATAGGTTCTTGTGTGGATCTCCTTATGTTGCTTTTGATTTCTTTCTTTTACAATAGGTTCTTGTGTGGATCTCCTTCTCTGCTTTTGATTTCTTTATTTTACAACAAGTTCTTGTGTGGATCTCCTTTTGTTACTTTTGATTTCTTTATTTTACAACAGGTTCTTGTGTGGATCTTCTTCACTACTTTGTATTTTTTTTTTTTTACAGCAAGTTCTTGTGTGGATCTTCTTCTACCGTGTCTCATATTTAAAATCAAAATGCATAGCTCAGCTTCTCCTTCCCTATCACACCTAAGCTTGTGCATGTTGTTTATTTATGACTACCCAAAAGTTTGATTGAAAAGAGGTTCACATATTTCTCATATAAGTAGGGAGATATGAATTGTATCTTGCCTTCCTTGGAAATCTTTAAAAGTGGATCTATTTATAATAAAAACTTACAAGAAATCTTTAAAATAAAATAGTAGAACAAAATAACTTGATCATACCTCTAGTTTTCTTTGTCATCCTATTATTAACATGGTCAAATAGTGCCGAGAAGAAAGCCACCAGTAACTATTGATTTCATTTGAAGAAGAGTCGCCTCCTTTTTTCCTTTGATTGGCCAACTAAGTTGGTTTTCCAATCAAAGTTTTTTTTTTTTTTTTTTTTTGGTGACAAAAGCTGATTTTCCAATCAAAACTTTTTTATTTTTTTTTTTTTTGCCTTTGATTGGCCAACAAGCTAGTTTTCCAATCAAAGTTTTTTGAATTTTTTTTTAGATGATAGCATGAGAAGGATTAGAGAAAAATTTGATCCATCATCATACTATATTCATCAAAGTACAACTTGTGTAAAATAAGAAGCAATGTCTAAGATCTCATAAAAACATTTTTGCATACTTGGTAACTCCAAGAAGATTCTAAAAATTGTGTAGACAATTTCTAGGTCTTCAAAGCCCAACTTGAATTATGCATTATCAGAATCACCATAGTAATCTTCAAATCCTGGACTAGTGATCTCAAGAGATGGAGAGTTGTTAAAGAGAGAGTGGAGGTATCCATGGGTCCCTCCAAAATCTGCATGCTCCTTAGTTGATATTGTTGGTGCTCCAAAATCTACATGCTGGTATCAAAAACAACTCTAGAAATTCTTATAGATCTAGTCATCAGATGTTAGTATGTAAAAAAAAATCCTTGATATTCACAATAATTGCTTCTTAATATTATACAAGCATATACAAAAATGAAGAAATTAAAAGACATGAAAACAAATTTTTCTAATGGATATGGTTCAGGGATTGAATTTTATTATGGGATGAAAACTAATTTGGATGAGTGGGTTTATTATGAGTGAGTTTTTATTTTGGCTCTAATGAAATTCCTAAATATGGATGGAGTTAAGTAGAAATGCTACCACTTCATTATTACAAACTGGATAAGCCAGATTTTTACTAAGGTTATGTGTAATAAGATCACTAAGTTGTTAGTTGATACAAGGGGAAATAGTGGTGGTTATCAATCTAATGGTATATGATATTTCATCAATCGGATCTACTTCAGATTCAATATCATATTCTACCATTTCCAGATCTAAATTCTTTGTTCATACCATTATACTTTCTTTATCAAACATCACAGTCATTTTTCTTATACACAAACTTATTTTGTGGGAGATATTTACAATATAATATTCCTAATTACATAAATGAAATTTTAATCTACTTGCAGGAAATAAAAGTCTAAAGAAACTACTTACCAAATAACTCCGTCATGCAGAATTTGCTAAAATGTATTCTATCATCACTAGAATATTCTCTTAGAGAACTCGAATCTCCTAATAACACTTTGTGTCCCCAAAGAACGGCGCCAAAATGATAAGGGTCATCAATCCTCACTATTAATAATTTCAATCTGGGTTGGTGTCCAAAGGTTGTATGTATTAAGAGAAGAAGATCTTGGAAAGTAGCTCCCTTAAACACAATCCAAACTTACATAAATTGAAAGCACACATGTGGAAATTTAATGCACACTTGCAGAAATTGAAACACACTTGCATAAATGAAATCACACTTGCAGGAATAAAACACACTTGCATAAATTGAAATTGTTGAATTAAAAATAAAGGAAAGAGGAAAAGACACCTATAGGTTCACAAAAGAAATTACATAACATAAAAAAATAGAAATTTACAACAAAAGGAAAACTGCAGAAATAAAGAAATAAACATTAACACATTGATCCATCTTCCTTGGAATGAGTGGCCAGCTCATTCCTTGGAAGATGATTTAATTCATACTTTTAATTCAGAACTTACGTAAAAAAACTTTACTTCCAAAGATTGGAAAGAAAGAACAGATCTTGATTACTTGGGAAAAGAATTACATATCTCAGTGTGGAAGGTTGCATTTATAATTCATGCATCCAACCAACTCCTTATTTTAGGAAATACAATCTAATATTATCTTTATTCCAATCCTAACAACTAATATCTCCATCTCCACAAAATATGGAGAGAGATATATTATTGAAGTCAAATCTTATCTTGCTTATTTTAGGAAGATTTGCTCCCAAATCTTCTCCTTGCTTTTTGGTAACAAGAATCACAATGATTTTATTCTCCTACATTATTGGAAAGAGATTTTTCCTCAAAATATGATTTTGAAAAATACCTTTCCCATATTTTCCATTTGAATTTTTTGTTTTTAATTGTGGAACTTTTGACGCTTGTCTGATACGCTTTTTCCCCGAACTGCAATTCACTAAAAGTTATATTTCTCTTGTTCACTAAAAGTTATATTTCTCTTGATTGGTAAAACTTGTAGCAAATCTGAATGAGATTTTTGTTAAACACATTTCTATGAACAAAAACCTCTCTCATATTTTCCATTTAATTTTTTGTTTCTGTTTATGGAACTTTTAGTGCTCGTCTAATACATGTTTCCTCGGACTGCAACTCACTAAAAGTTAGATCTCTCTTCATTGGTAAAACCTGTAACAAATATGAATGAGGTTTTTGTTAAAAACATTTATATAAACAAAAACCTCTCTCATTTTCCATTTGAATTTTTTGTTTCTATTTATGGAACTTTTAGTGCTCGTCTGATACACTTTTCCTCGACTACAGCTCACTAAAAGTTAGATCTCTCTTCATTGGTAAAACCTGTAGCAAATCTAAATGAGGTTTTTATTAAAAAAATTTCTATGAACAAAAACCTCTCTCATATTTCCCATTGAATCTCTGATTTTTCACAATCCCTCAAAAACTATCATTTCATTGATGCAAGTTCTGGAACTAAAGCTATCATTCCTTTTATGTAAGTTTCGAACTAAATCTGCAAGTTCCGAACTAAATCTGATTTGTCCACAAATTGAAAGTTCCAAAACTAACTATCATTCAATTGATATAAGTTCTGGAACTAAACATGCGAGTTTGAACTAAACTGCAAGTTCCGAAACTAACTCTGTAAGTTCCGGAACTAACTCTGCGAGTTCCACAGCTAACTTAAAACAGCTATAACTTTTGCATGCAACCTCGGATTGAGATGATTCTTTTTTTAAACTTACATAATTTTTTGAGAGGAATCTGAATATGAAATCAGATTTGATTTTAAATGTACTATTCATGATCAATTCCACTTTTCCCAATACTAGCATTATCTTTCCTTTATGGCCTACATACACAAGATTTTTCATCTTTTCCCAAATAATCAATAGAATTAGTCAACAAGATAGACAAAAAATATTTCTAAAGAATGAAAAATATATATATCCTTTACTCTATCTTAAGCAAACTATAAGTTCCTAGATTACATTTAAATCCACTTTCAAAGGTAACTGACAGAAAAAATAATGGTAATTTATGGCCTCATCAATTGGGAAGGAGGGGTATCGATTGGTTGGGAAGTAGATGGGTTAGCTACAGAGGCTATGGAAGTAGTAGGAATAGAAGATTTAGGTGTGGGAGAGGTGGTGGCAGCATTGGTTGATGGGGTTGTGGGTGAAGGAGAAGTGGGGATAGTGGTAGATGCCTTAACTGGTACAAGGACATCGTTAGGTTGGTATAACATGTTACAAGTTTTGAATGGTGATGGGTTAGCTGGGATGGTATAGTTATTCCTTCATGTTTGAATTTTACATAGCAGTGTAAATTTGAAGGAACACAACCCATGACGTGAATCCAAGGTTAGCCAAACAACAAGTTATACCTTGAAACTCCCCTCTAAAACGTAGAACAATTTTGGGATGGTGTGAGAGCCTACGCGAACATGAATAATAATGGCTTTAAGGGTGGAGGAGATGGCATCATTGAAGAAGCACAACATAACTAGGTTATTATGTATGCAATTTTAAGGGATGTGCATTTGATTGTATGTGTGGGTGGAGAGTATGTTGATGCTAGCACCACCATCGATCATAATGCATCATACGTGTATGTTATTGATATAGATAGATATAAAAGGGTGAGGTCATGGTCATCCGATTGAGAGGTATAATCTCCTCATCAAATAAACTCGAGGGAGACTACTTGATGAGTGGGAGTGGGGGTAGAAGAAGGAGATGACTTGATAAGCAAGTCCATGTGGTGAGGGTTGATAATAGAGGCCACTTTGGTGTGGGGTCATTAGGTAGAACTTTGATGGATTGAAAAACTTCCATAAGGACTTGTCGATGAGATTTAGAGGTTTTGATGAGATCATGCAAAGACATTTTTAGAGGGGATTAATGTAATTGTTTTATCATTGTGATTGGGTGACCCCATCAAAAATAGGGTATGCGGGTCCTCGAATGGTGATTTTGGTGTGGGTGCAAATAGTATACTCGGGCACGGGATTGGTTGATGGGCTGATTGTTTTTCTTTTCCTTTGTCTTTTTGGGCATGGGTGGTAACTTGGACCATGTTAACCTAAGGGAAAGAGGTATATGGTGAAGGTATGTCATGAGTAGTGTAATGACATGATGGGAATAAACCTAATGCAGGTAAGATCCTTATGAAATGAGTAGGGCACACTAACATTTAGGTGGTGGTTTGGCCAACTCTCTGATATGGACCATGTTGATCTCAATTTTTGGAGGTGGATAAAAGGTTTTTGGGGGTGGAGATGCAGGTCGTTGAAGAACCAAGGGATGATGATGAGTGGTGATAGGTGAAGGTAGAATAAGGTCCTCATTAAGAAGATCATCGTTGTTAAAATTTATTTCAGGATGACATAATTGTAGGAGAATGGTTTTGAGAGCCTTATAACATTCTACATCATGTCCCCGGCACATGATGATAGGCACAAATTTTAGTTTCATCAAACAATTTTGGTTTGGGTTTGAGGGGGTCATAAGGCCTAAGTGGTGGTAATGATATGACCGGGGTCTCTAAGATATTGGCTAGAATGTTGGCGTAGGACCTTGCCAACGGATCACAATGGGAAGTGAGTATGGGTTTGGGTAAAGGTGCGGAGGATTGTGGTGGATGAGGTGTTATAGGAGGGGAATGGGTTGGACCATTGGTTTGGTAGGTGGTATTGTCTTAGGTTTTGACCGTATCTCGGCTTGGGTAAAGGTGTGGTGGAATAACTATCAATAACATGTGTTATTAGTTTAACTACCCTTTTGGAGGGGAGTGAATTCTTGTATTTGGATTGCACCTTCTTGGGTAAAGGTGAGATGGGAGTACACGGTGCATAAGGAAAGCATATGATGGAAGAGGATGGGTTACTTATGGGGATAATAGAGTTGTGGTAGAAGTGGTTGGTAGAGGTTGGGTGGACAAGATGGGTTGAATCGTATAGTCAAAGTTGGGGTTATAGTAATTAGCAGAGGTATAGGTGGTAATAAATGTATGGGTGGGGTGAGGGCGTTTTTGTGTAAGTAAATGAGGTGTAACGAAGGATCGTGATGAAGCAAAGTAGTTTTATTAGCTTTTGATTGGATTTGGATAGGAGGTTGTTATGCCATGGTTGGTGGGTGAGGTCCTAGGATGGACAGAAGGGGTGAAGGTGATAAAGATGTGGTAGGTGAGATCGGGTGTATGAGGCCTAAAGGGTTAGGTATTCCTTCTAGGTGGAGGAACAATTTTGGTGTGGGTTTGGGAAGATGTGGCTAAATCTAATTTGACAGGTGGATGGGTAAGGCTTGATGTCGGCATGACACCCAAGGTAGTGATGGATCTAGACATGGGCGAAGATATAGGTGTGGGCAGGTTCTTAGGCATTAGAATGGTTTTAGTCATGGGTAAAGGTTCGGATGTAGGTAGAGGTGATGAAGAAGAATTCATTTTGATAGGCATGGTCAGGGTCAATCTGGTTGCTAGAAATACCTTTGGATAGATCATGGAAGTATCCTTAGGCAACATTTGTATTTGAGTCGAAAAGGGGAGCCAAAGTTGTCCCTGCATCATATAATTATGAATGTAATCAAAGTGATCAGCCAGCCATGAAAACTGGACTACTATAAGAGGAGATGTAGTTTCTTTGGTGGAAATCCCTATAAAATATGTTTGTGAGACAGGGAATCGATTAGCCTCGGACTCTGTGGGTAAAAGAGTCGAGATCAGTCAATGAGATCCTAGGATGTTGAGGGATAATTTTCCCCAATATGTAGTGGCATGTCTAAAGAATCTCCCATGGGTAGGAGAGATGGTAGGTGGGGTGAGGTAGACTTCTCCTTTGGTGGAGGAGAAGGTGATGATGATTCTCTTGTGGATGGGAGAGTTAATACTTATTGATTGTTTGGTAGGTTGTGAGGTAGATGGTGAAATGGCATCAACAAAAATCATGGATTCCCTCATGGGTGAAGGAGGAGATGAAGGGGACTCCTCTGAGGGTGAAGGATTGGAAGAGGTATGCTCCTCTATGGGTAGAGGAGCTCATGCCAGAATTTCCTCAATAGATGAAATAGGTGGAATTTGAGGAACAACCGGTACGATATCAAAAACTACATGGACTTCACGACATTGTTTTCATTGGTTTAAGGTTCACTATTTTGATTAGATGATGGTGTAGGATTAGGGAATAGCTTCTTAAAGATGTGGAATTTTTATTTTTGCGCGTTAGGGTTTTCCATGACAAGATTTCCATTATCTATCATCTCTTGGACAATGTTCTTAAAATTTATGCAATTACCATCATTGTGGCCTTTAACGTAATGATAATTACAATAGTCATGTTCCTTATACCATGCAAGCATAGGGAAATTGGGATCAAAAATAGTATGGGGTATTATGGGGGAAAGTGCATTGGCTCCACTTTAAGAGGCTTTTCCAAGATCAAGAATAGGGCTCTCCAATTGAAGTGTACTTTCGTTGTTCCTACCAGAACTGAAAATTCTGAACAGGGGAAAGATTGGAGGAAGGTTTGGCTTGATTAGAGGGATGAGATGGACCATATTTTAGAACTACCACATTGGAAGATCCTTTGGCTTTTGAATAATTATTTTTGGGTTTTAAAGATGAAGAAGAATCATTTGATTTGAATGGGGCATTCTTATTTCGCAATTGTATTTTCTTTTCTTCAATGACGTAGATTTCAAATTTCATGTCATGGTGAATGTTTTGTCAAAGGTAAAAAAATTGTACCTACAGAGTTGGTGAGATTTGTCTAGCACAAGCTATAGTGAACAACTCTATAAGTTCAGCTTGAGGTACCTAAAATGTTAATTGGTTAATAATACTTTGTCACGAGCAATGAAATCTGTGATAGATTTGTCGTCATACACTGTTGTATCAAATATAGGTCACCATGGTGACTTTTTTACTGCATTGATTAAGAAATGGTCCAGGGAATGCTTAAGCCGCTTGTTAAATGAGTAGATAGAATGTCTAGGTAAACTACTATACCGGTCTAAGGCGAGATCCTAGGGACATGGGAAATGTCCGTAGGAGTAAATCATCATCATGGGCAATCGTAGCACCCATACGTTTGAATGACTGCAAGTTCTATTGCAGTCCTCTTTACCGTTAAAATGGTTAAACTTGGGCATTTCCCAATGCATGAGATATGGTTGAATGGGAATAGATAGATGAATAGGCTCATTACAGATTTCATCATAGGTTAAGGAGTTATGAGAGCCAGAAATGATGCTTCTAATGTCTTGCATCTTTTCCATCATCATCCTAATGAGGTCATTGGTGGGTTGTGAGGAATGGGTGCCTCCTACAGTAAAGGGAGGTTGATGATGGGTGTATGATGTGGATGGCATCCTAGTACATGGGGGTACCAAATATGAAAATTATGAAGGGGGGATAGATACATGCGGAATATACCCCAAATAAGTGATAGATGAGATTGGGGTTGTTGGTGATGCATGTAAATAGGTGGGGTGGTCGCAATGACTCTCGTGGTAATGGGTGGTAGAGACTGAGGGATGGAAAGAACTAGGTTTTGGAATGGGGTGTGGGTTTTCGACACTAGAGGTGGTTGTGATGCAATTGGTATATACAAGGAAAAGGGGGCAAATGGGGCCATGTTCAAGGTAGTTGGTGAAGGAACGGTTGACACCATAGGTGCAATAGATGTCGTTGGGGCGTAGTTATAGTAGAGGTGGGACCTAACTGAGAGACCATAGGGGGTAATGTGGATGAGGGTAGCAACTGAGCTAGTGGTAGTTGATGCGGAAGTGGGGGTGAGGGCAGGAGGAATAGATATAGGCATGTCGTATACTAGTTGTTGTTGGTGTGTGTTATTTTCACATCATTAGGTGAGTCATCTCACTTAGGTGAGATCCTAGGTCCATGTGTCATTTATGGGTCATTATGAGATTCCCTTATGCATCGGTGTGTTAGCACGTCAATGTGTTAACACGTCGGTCGTCCATATGCGTCATTGGGAGTTACACTTCTATTCTGCGGGAATGTAACTCCCCTCTCTACTCGAGTTGTCATGATTACAAAGACCGGGGTTACTCAACACCTCCTATATGTACACCCCATTTGATCTATGAGATAGAGAAGAGTTTTATGGCTTAACCAGGTTTTGCCCATGTTTCAAATCTTTGCATGCACATTCGGTTGATGCTCGCTCCTCTCGATATCTCTTCACACTTTCATTCGCACATCCATTGATGTGCACGTTGTCCCTCATGATCCTCACTTGCGGGTTTTAAACCCTCTTTCATGTTATCGAGCTCGGGATCGGAATCGTGTTGCTCACCTCGGTTGCTTACTACTCTCCACCTCATAGTTTCTTATGCAAGTTCTCATTCTTGTTTTGTGCTCTACTTGCATTGATTCGGGATTTATACCTCCGTTTGGGTTGTTCGTGGGTGTCTTTGGAGTGTTCGTGGTTTTTCGGCCTTGCATGAGGGTCTTGAGAGGTTCTGGTACTTCAGATTACAGGTTCAAGTTTTTTTCTGGTTCCTGCATTCATGTTGCTCTGCCCAAGCCCTCTGGTCATTGGCTTCTCCACTAGGCTCGATTCGAGCTATGCTAAGGCTTCCAGCGTGGAAACTCATTTTTTCTTTCCTTGGTGTGGAATCTAAACGTGGCTATTTTTGTGGTTGTTGGCTCGTGGTGTTCGCTGCTCATGGTGTTCGAAGCCCTGTGTTCGCTTACTCGTGGTGTTCAATGTGTTCGTTGTTCATGAAATTTCTTGAAACAAGACTCTTTTGGATGCATAGCCAGCCACATGTATCTGTTTGAATGCTCAGGCACGTAGGTGGTTCACTTTGTTTGAATGCTCTGCACAGCCATCATCTCTAGTGATCAGCTCATTTTTTTGTTCAAAAGCTTGGGTTTTCAATCTACAGCTCATTTTTGCCCCAAAGTGGTCATTTTTCCCTAGTTATCATGTTTTACTATTGTTCTACCTCCGTGTGTCTAGTTTCTGGCTTGTTTTTTTGAATCCTTGGACGTTTTTAACCCTACGCACCCATCAGCATTACCACGCCATTTTTCTCGGCATTTTTGGCCATTTGGGATCTCTATTGCTCTCCCACATTCCTGCAGCACCTCCAACTCCCTCTGCAACCTGCTCTTGGTGCATCTCCAGTGTTTCCCGCCACATTCAACTCTGCAACAACTCCACTTCTGCACTGTGGTCCAAATCACAACAAAACCAGCACGTGGACTTGGCATTTTTGGCGGTTTGGGGTTCTACACATGGAAAACTCTTGAGTACAGCACTCCATCAACGTGGGCCCCCACACACTCCTTATCACCTTCTTTTTTAATGTTTTAGGGTGATTAGAAAACAAAACATTTCATTCATTTGGCATTGTAATAATTAAATTGGGTATTTTGGCTTGTTTTAATCCCCTCCTACGAGCGTCGAAGACGGAGGGCGAGGTCTAGGGTTGGCAGGAGGCTAATCCCCCTTGCAGTCAAAACAAACCCTATCTAAAATTCCATGTTGTTTCCAACAGTGCCCACATGAAACCCTTTGCACCCATTTCGATTTTCCATCAGTTGCAGGAATCATTTTAATGCCATAACTTTTGACTCGCAGCTCATTTTTGAGTGCTTCTTTAGTCAAAGTTGCATGATTTCTCACACATTACATGATGACATTATCAGTTTTGTAAAAAAACTACTTTATAAAGTGCCACATTCTGGGGGGTTGACTAGTACTCTTGGGTTTTCACACGCAGACACATTATCAGCCAAGTCCGACGTCTTGCTTTTGTGCACCTTACACTTTTGATTCCGCATCATGGAGAGTGCTCTTTCCAGACTTGAGTGTCATAGGATTGCCTTCTAACCTCCACCACTTCTCACCGGGAGAGGGAACTATTCAGCTTGGCATGCTTCCATGGAACATTACTTCACCCACAAGGGTCTTTTACCCTTCTTGCTTGGGCCAATTCCTGCACCCACTGATCATCGTCATCTGGAGGACTTCCTTGACACTTGTGACCATGTCTTTGTGACACTTGTGACCATGTCTTTGGTCACATGATGATGCATGTCTCCAGATCTCTCTGGTTTCATGTGGCACACTCAGATCCACCTCACCGTGTCTAGAGCATTCTTCAGTCCCTCTATGGAGACCCTTCACATACTGCAGCTGTTGTTGTTGCTGCTGATTCAGTCGTCTCCTCCATTTCTTCGTGTGATGGCAGTTCCACTAACATAGACTCACTTGGTTCTACTTCTGATGATGAGGATTGTGCACCCAGTTCTGATGCAGAGAGCATTACAGAGGACTTCTCTCCTCTTTCTCTCACTATTCCAGACATTGTTGTCACCCCCACATCTCATCAAATATCGAGCAGTCTCATACTCAGTCTCACACCATCATTACACCAGCCTCCTTTCCACTTCTAGTGTGCAAGGCCCACTTCACTCCTCTACCTTCATTAGATGACTCATACCTATCTGACATCATTCTTCTGTTTGTTGAGCCCCCTCATTGGGATGAGTATATGCCTGACCTTAGTCATCTTTTCACATAGTCTACTTGTGATGCACTATAGTTCCCTCATCCATCTACAAGTGTTTCAGAGGATTTCATAATCTCTGTTGTTGGGAGTGCCCCTTCTGGGATTCTTACCACTTCCACTTTTCTAGAGACCTTCATTGATCCACCCTCACCAGGGTCCCTTTCCTGTTGTGGAGGATGTTTTGTTCCCTTCACATCACTTGGACATATTTTACTGTGGGTGTTCCTCTTTTCACTATGATAGTTCTATGCACACTGGCATTACCTTCGATTCCTTGAACTCACTCACTATACCTATGTCACACTTCCATGCACCCGAGACTCAAAGTTCTTCATGTTACTTGCCTTCAATTTCCTTTGTGGAGTGGGTAGACTTTCAAAGATGTCATTTATGTCCTTCCCAAGGGCAGTACACGATTCAGTGCGGTGGCTCTTCTTGATCTAGAGACATAGGATCTCATGATTGACATTCTTCTGGGAGACCTCCTAGAGTTGCAGAGTTCAGATCCATCCATGGCATCTTTTGCATTCCTCTCGTCTCCCTCTTCTTCTCTCTTCTTCTTCTTTCCGAGAGATTACCTCTTTGTACATGGGCACCCTTTCAGGCTCGTCTATATACGGGACCCATATTTGGCATCTTTCATAGATTAGAGAGTCTTTTTTCTCTTGTAGTGGATGTTTTTCCCAAAGTGGGTTTCCTTCATTACTTGGGACCTTTTTCTTGTGCATGGGTACCTCATCAAGCTTTGTGTTGGGACCCATTTCTTGTTTCTGACTTGCCACCTCATCCTAAGTTACGATGAAGGGGGGTGTTGGTGTGTGTTATTTTCCACATCATTAGGTGAGTCATCTCACTTAGGTGAGATCGTAGGTCCATGTGTCATTTAGGGTTCATTATGAGATTTCCTTACGCCACGCGTCGGTCGTCATATGCGTCATTGGGAGTTACACTTATATTCTGGGAATGTAACTCCCCCTCTCTGCTCGATTTGTCATGATTACATCATTGGGGTTACTCAAAGACCTCCTATATGTACACCCCATTTGATCTATGAGATAGAGGAGAGTTTTATGGATCAACTAGGTTCTCGCCATGTTTCAAATCTTTGCATGCACATTTGGTCGATGCTTTCTCCTCCCGAGATCTCTTCACGCTTTCATTTGCACGTCCGTTGATGTGCACGCCATCCCTCAAGATCCTCACTTGTGGGTTTTAAACCCTCTTTCATTTGTCTGAGGAGTCTCATGGTGATGAATGGGCAAGATAGTATTGTAAGGATGTGGGATTAGAGGAAGGATTCTTGCAAACTTCTCTTCACTTTGGTAGAAATGGTGATAGGCTAAGTTGGATCCATAGGCAACAGGATGGAAGGCGGTGATGGGCTAGGTGGAAGTGGTTTAAGGCTAACATGAAATATAAGGGCATTAGCTTGGTTGCAAGTCAACACCATTTGAATTAGTGTGTATCAAGTTAATCAGTATTCTCTGAGATGAAACATAAAATAGTAGAAATGAAAAAGAACAGAGCATCTTTGGTAGGTGGACTTAGTCAATTTTTTAATTAAAAATAAAAACATAGAAATCGACGCTTGTTGACCTGACCAATGACGGTTTAAGGGGAAAATGTAGAAAATACTAGTTTGAGAAAATGAATAAGAACTGATGAAAGATGAAATGGGGAAACTATATCTGATAGTGATATCAGAATGTTGTCGATGTGATGATGTCCAGATGACTTCAAATAGAAAAGAGAAGGTGATGAAATTTTTTTTGGGTAAAATAACCAAAAGAGCTGGTAATGACATTATTGGGACCATGACACACGGTTACTTATGAAATCTAAAGAAGTGAAGAAAAATAAATTTTGTGAATTAAATCAGATGAAGAAACAACCCAGAAGACTTGAGGATGATAATATGAGGCCCTAACACACTCAGAAATAGTTGGAATACTCCAACTATGATGGGGAGTGTGAAAGGAAGAATAAAATGAAGAAATATAATCCTCACAACTCAAAACACAATTTAGGAAGAAAGCTAAGAAAAACACGTAATCCAATGAGTAGATTTTCTCATTTACTTTATCTTATGCTATTTTGGACTAACTTATGAATTTAGAACCAAGTTTTTGGTTGGGAAGGTGTCCTATGAAGAGGCAATCTAAAGGGAGGTTTCAGGTTATGTTTTGGTGGGGGCAGTCCTTTCTCTGAGATAATGACTGGACATAGAAACTAGTTGGGCACCCACTGTCAATCCCCTGATTGTGTGATCATTGACATCTTCTTCTAGGTAAGGTGTTGTTTAAGAATATGTGTAAATTCATATTTGTGTGGTTTGGAAAAGAGGGAGAAGAGAGAAAGTTTTTCGATGATTCAATTTTATCAACCATCACCGGGCATGACTTCCAGTATAGTTTTCCCTAAGTTTTAAATGTGAGCTAGTAATGCAAAGATATAAGGATGAAATGTAACAAATTTTATAACCCAAATCAACATTTATTTTTGATGTAGAAAATTATGAACAAGGAGAGAGGATGATTTTCAATAATGTAAAAAGAAAGAAGAATGATTATTTTTAAATGCACCAAAAGAAATGTTTCATTTAGATAAATTAGAAAGAAGGAACAGTTATAGAGAAGAAGATTTAGTGAATAATAATTTAGAAAGGAAACACACAAGATGTAACCTATATGAATAGAAATAAATCCACAAAAAAGGGTCCTTCCAGGGTGTGCCAAAATGTTTCACCAATAAGTTGTGTACATATGAGCAAAATACATAGGGTAAGGGTGAGGAGGAATACCTATGAATTAAGGTGGAAGGTAGAGTGCATGCGTTTTAATTTCCCAATCCAATTTATATTGCGAGAACTTATTTTTTGCTAGGATGAACTGACTATGAATTCAAAACAAGACCACAAGAGGAATATTAAACAATATATGTCATGGAGTGCTTAGCGTGTGCTAGATCCGGGAAGTGTGATACTTCCTAGATGGTTTTCAATCCACTGTTTAATACAATTCAATGCAAGAAATAATGTAAATAAACAACATCCTACTGTAGTTGATATGATTTAGGTATCTCATTCAAATATAATAAGAAAAATTAATCTAACGAGTAAGGTTATGATCAAATGCGGAGGTTGGGCGCAGGCGTGAGGTGACTAGGATAGTTCATGATCATTTTTGGGTGGTTTGGTTTATTAGGGTGAATGTTATGAGGTTTTGTTATAGGTAGAATTACTAGATACAGATACGATGTCGGTCTAATATGACCGATGTCGGTTCGGAGAAACCGACGATGGTTTAGGTTAACCAGAGTTGGGAGGGGTGAACTGATAGAAACTCAATGAAACTTGGTTTTGGAGATTCTCTGTGATTGTATAGAGAATGAGGGTTAGGTTGCCAAAGAAGATGAGAATGCTCAGAGATGTTTGGAGTCAGGTATGGGGAGCTAGGAGGTTGTAGGTGGTTAGGTGGATGGATTGACGGAAGGTGGGAAATGATGGGATATAAAGGAGACTAGGAATCTCAAACAGAGATAAAGAAACTAATCTAAATAAGTATGGAAAGATGCATATCCAAATGCACTTACTTTTATTTGAATACTTGGTGGTTAGATAAAGGTGATGGTTGATCTGTGCAATTGGTGGTCAGTGTCACAACAAGGTGCTTCCCGAACATTACCGTGAATGTGTAACCTTCATATCATTATTGGTGCTTATTCAGGGATGTATAGATATGTGAGAGAGCTCTAGTTCATGCTTGTATGAAGATATCTCTCTCCCCAAACTTGAATAATTCTTCTAACCTCTGGAACAAGGTTACCAAAGTGAATATATGGTAACCAATGATGGTTTAGGTTAGCGGGTTTCATTTTAGGGATAATCGGCATTGGTTATGGAGGGAAATCATATGTTACCAAAGCAACAAAACTTGGTTATATTTTTACTAGTTTTTCTGTTGGTTCGGGTCTAAAATGGTATTTTCCACATAAGTAAATGGGCATACTATTAGATAAATAATAGGCATCTAGTGTTAGGGTTATAGGAAGTCTTGGTTAGTTATGGTAAGTAGAGATTGAGTCCTAGTTAAAAGGAAACATGTTAAGAATAGGTCTATGATGAGGTGTCTAGGTGATGTGGTGGGGTGAGGTGTCTAGGTGAAGTGGAAATTAATTTAATTAAGGTATTTAAATTAATGAATATTATGAGAATGGGAATTAATTTAATTGTAGGTAATTAAATTAATATACATGTGGGGTAAAAGGGGAATGTGACCCAAATTTGTTTTCTACATGGAGATGGAAACTTTTGGTGTGACAAAGAGAGAGGTTATGTGATGAGGGGTGAAAATGGAAGAGATAGGAGAAGGGTCATTTGGTAGCACTTCAATAGTCTAGAGGATCTCAAGTAAGGCATTTCAATGGGATTTAAAGGTCTGGATGAGGTCATACAAAGACATTTTTAAGGAGATTGCTGCAATTGTTTGACCATGGTGTGATGTGGACACCATCATAAATTAGATAGGATGGCCCATGAATAGCTACCTTGGGGGCACGTGCGAGATGGAATGTTGGGTAAAGGTGTAGTAGATAGGTTACCTATCTTCTCTTTTCCTTTATCTTTATGTGCATGAATGACAACTTAACCATATTGATCTAAGGAAGAGAGGAAGAAGGTGTGTCATGAAATGTGTAGCGGAGGATGAGAAAAAAGTGGTGAAGGAAAAGAGTCTTAAGAAAGGGGTATGATACACTATCATTTTGGTGGGGGTTTAGCAAGTTCTCTAATGCGGACCATGTTTATCTCAAATGTTGGAGGAGGGTAAAAGGGTTGTGGAGGTGGAGATGGAGGTCACTTTGAATAGGTATGGGGTGAGGCTGTATGGTGATAGGTGAAGGTGGAGTGGATCCTCCTCTAAAATATCATCATCATCAAAGTTTTTTCTTCAAGACATAATGTTGGAGAAGAATAGTCTTAAGAGCCTTATATGACTTTCTACATCATGTCCTAGCACACGATGGTAAGCACAAATTTTGGTATCATCAAACCCTTCTGGTTTAGATTTTGAGTGGGTCATAAGGTTTAAGCAATGGCAATGTGATCTCGAGAGGTTTCCAAAGGTTAGCCAGGATGTTGGCGTAAGACCCTGCCAATGGATCACAATGTGAAGTGAGTGTGGGTTTGGAGGAGAAGTTTGAGAGACTTTGGTGGGAGAAATATCATGGGAGGTGGAGTTGGAGGTTGATTAAGTTGGACTACCTATTTGGTATATAGTATAGTTTTGGGTTTGGGTTGCACCTTTTTACTAAAGGTGTAGTAGTGAGATGGTTGTTGAATGAGGTGGATATTTAACTACCTTTTTGGAAGGTAGTGGGATTTTAGGCTTGGTTGCACCTTCCTGTAATGTTGTAAAAGGAGTACATGATGTAGAAGGGAAGGTAGATGGTGGAAGGGGATGAGTTAACCAAGGTGATAATGGTGGTGTGGTGAAGATGGTGGTAGAAGTAATGTGAAAAGGACTGGTTGAGGAGAAGGGAATGGTATGGGAAATGATGAGGATACAAGAAGTGGTGTGGGTATGGGAGGTGGAAAGGATGTAGGTAACGACGAAGGTATAGGTTTTGTAGGTAATTTAGGTGGAACCAAAGGTTGTGATGAGGAGGTGGGCTATTGTGTTTTGGGTTTACCTTTGGGAGGAATTTGTTTGACCAAGGTTGAGGGTGCGGACCTAGGATAGAGGGAAGTGGTAAAGGTGATAGAGGGTAGTGGGGGTGAAACCAATGTATGTAGGCCTAAGAGGTGGTGTCTTCTTTTTAGGTGGGGAATAGTCTTTGCGATGGCTTACGAGGATGTGGCTAAATAGTTTAATAGGAGGATGGACTAGGCTTGATGTCGGCATAACCGCTAATGTAGCAAAGGGTCTAGGTACAGGTGAAATTTTTGGTGCTTGGTAAAGGTTTGGGTATAGGTGAAGGTTGAGGTGAAGGCAAGGGTAATGAAGAAGACTTAATTATGGCTGGTTTAGATTCCATGGTCTTGGTTGACTGGAAAACTTTCGGGTAGATGGTAGAAGTATCCACGGATAACATTTGCATTTTGTAGGTACGAGGAGTCTCAAGATCCCACAGAGTGTGGAGTGATCAATGTAATCCAACTGATCTACCAAACATGAGAATAATTTTGTTAAGATATTAACATTGCGTCAGACACACTTGTCAGAATTCAATTGAGTGACATAGGAAAAGATTTTACTTCTGATTCGGTAGGTAGAAGTGAAGCAAAGAGATCAACAAGGTCTTGGAAGATCCTAGGAGATGTATCACTTATAGGTAGGGAAGAGACAAATGGATCCTCTATGGGTGGAGGAGATGACAACACTAGTGATAGGGGATCTTTCTTGGGCATCGTGTAGACAGGGTTATCTCTTCTTTGGGTAGAGGAGAAGATAAGAGTGGTTCAATGATAGGAAAAGGTATGGATGTTCATTGGTTCCTCCATGGGTAGAAGAACAAGAGTGATAGACTCTATAGTGAGTAGTGACATAAATGAAGTAAGATCTTTGAGAGAAAGAGGGGTGGACATGAGTGGATCTTCGAGGGGTAGAAGAGTATGAAGAATAGGCTCCTCCATGGGTGGGGGATCTCACACAAGGATGGCCTTAATTGAAGGGATGATGGGCAACTGAGATGAAGAGGTGAGTACCGTATCAAAAATGGCATGAAATTTGTGAACTTTGTTATCAGAAGTTTCACCTACTTGGCTAGATGAAAGTTTTGTGATTTAGAAAGGATTCTTAAATATGTGTAAGTTTTGATTGGCGGAGCATTAGGGTTATCAAGAACAAATATCACCATTATCCAACATCTCTTGAATAATGTTCTTGAACATTTTATAGTTGTCATCACTATGGCCTCTAACATGATGGTAGTTACAGTAGTCACTTTTATCTTTATACCATGCGGGAAAGGGACAAGAAGGATGGAAACTAGTATGTGGTTTGATTGGTGGAAGAATGATGGCTCTTACTTTCAAAAATTTTTCCAGCACAGAGGAATAAGGCTTCCATATGGGAGTATAACATCTTTTCTCATACTTATGTTGAAATTTTTGGACATGTGAAAGATCAGAAGATGGTTTTGGTTGGTTGGATGGGTGAGATGACTGAGCTTTCAAGACTATCACATTGGTGGATCCTTTCACTTTCACTTGATTATTTGAATGGTTGTTTTGTTGTTTAGATGAGGAAGATGAGTCGTTCGGTTTGAAAGAAGCACTCTTGTTGTGCAATTATAACTTATTTTCTTTGATAACACGGGTTTCCAATTCTGAGCCATTATTAATGCCTCATAAAATGTGTGGAAGGTCTAGACTTGGAGATTTAGAGAGATGTGTCTGGCATAAGCTCTAGTAAACAACTCAATTAAATCAGTTTGGGGTAATTGGAATGTGAGTTAGTTGATGAGACTCCACCAATGCACATGCGACAAATTCTGTGATAGACTCATCATTGTATTGGCATATATAATATAAGTTAGTCATTGTAACCTTCTTGACAATGTTGATGAAAAGTGATCAAGAAATGCCTAAAGTATTTTTTAAATGAAAAGATAGAGTGTCTGGGTAGAATACTATACTAGTCCAAGGCCAGTCCTATCAAGGACATTTGGAATTTTTGGAGAAGTAAGGTGTCATTGTGAGTGATGAGATAACATATGTGTTTAAAGGATAACAAATACTACTGTGGATCCTCCTTGCTATTGAATCTATTAAATTTTGGCATTTCCCAATGCGCAGGGTAAGGATGGATCGAATGGAAAAGTTGAATAGGCTCATTGTAAATCTCATCATATGTCAGTGTGTTGCAAGATCCAAAAACAAATGCTTCAAGGGTCTGCATCTTGTCCATCATCATTCTAATTAAATTTTTGGTCGATTAGGCTGAGGTACACCTCTCGTAGTATAAAGAGGTGGATATGGTGAGTAGGATGTGGATGGTGCTCCAGTGTATGGAGGTGTCGAGTAGGCAAACTGAGATGGGTGAATATAGGTAGCGGAAAATGATGATGGCACATTCCTTGAATAAGTGTAGTGTATGACCGGTGGTGGCTGAGACATGGTATAGGTAGGAGGGATCTATGTCAAGACCCTCGTATAAATTGGTGGTAAAGTGGAAGGTATGGACATGACTAGATTATGAAATGGGGTCACACAACTAAAGTGACAAATTAAATGGGACCGATGATACAAGAATCAGGCATGAGGGTGAGTTGGATGTCATATGTGTGATAGATGTCATGGGTGCAATAGATACCAATGATGTAGGAATGATTTGGGAGATGATGTGAAGATGCTTAGTAGGTAATACAACACTATGCTAGTTGATACATGAATGTGGGAGTGATAACAAGATAAATGGAGATGGGAATCCCGTATAAGAGTTTATTGGATTAGTCACATGGATGAATGAGAAAGATAATATTGCAAGGCTTTCGAGTTGTGATCGAAGTAATTTTGTGAATTCTCATCACCACTAGGTATGATGGGAGGAGCATTAGAATCCATGGGTGATGAAATGGAAGGTGGCAAGGGACTAGGGGTAATAGCTAGCGGTTGCATGGAAGACCAAGGTGTTGACTTGGTGATGAGTCAAAACCATGTGAATAGATCAAGAATAGGTAATTTGAGTTCTACGGATGGCATAAAACATATAAGAATGAAGTAGAATAAATCTGGAAAGTGGAATTAGGTCACTTTTTTATAGGAATATCAAAACATAGAGACCGACGTCGATTAAGTAATCGATGTTGGTGTTGGAGAGTAACCAATGTTGGTTATTGTGGAAAGATGGAAGATTTTAAAAATGGCAATAATAGGTGAAAATTAGGTGAAATTAGACTTTGAAGAAGATATCAGAGACTCAGAAGTGTAATGAAGTTACAAAATGAGTCACAGTAGTGTCAGATGTAAACTGAACACTATTTTGGGAAAATGACCAAAAAACATGAAATTCCGATAGATAGTGTTAGTGAACTTGTGTTGGTATGAGAAGGTAACCAATGGTGGTCACTGGAACGATACCACTTACTGTGAAATTTGGAAAGATGAAAAAAAAAAATAATTTGTGATTTAAGTCAAAGAAAAAGGCCAACCCAAAATTGAGTGTGACTATGAAGAGTCCTAACATGCCCATAATAAACCAGAATACACTAGTTGTGAGTGGGAGCATACAAGATAAGAAAAATGAAGAAAACAAACTCACACTTCTAAAACACAATTAAGCGAAAAGATAAAAACACAAATCCTATGTTGTTTATTTTATGTTGTGGCTTATGCCATTTTGGACTGACTCTAATAGAGTATGTTTTTTCAACGAGGGTATCCTACAAGCAAGCTAAGGCTAGTTTCAGGTATGTTTTGGAGTGTGATAGAACTCTAATATGATGAATGGATAAAACACTAGATGGCTCCACCACTAATCTAATTGTTAGTTGTTAATAGTAAATACTAGGAAGGATGTTGTTTAAGAAATATATTGTTTATTCAAGTGGTTTGGTTTGGGAGTGTGTGCACAAAGTGAACTATGATTCAATTTTCAACCATCAGTTGGTCATGACTTCCAACATATAGGTTTCCCACAAATTTAAATGAGCTACAATGCAACATACAAGGATGAAATGCAATAAATTTTAAAACCCAAATCCACAATTAAATTCGATGTAGAAAAATGATGAATAGGTCAAGAGGATGCTCTTTCACTACTACACAAATGCAATAAGCAAGAAAGGATTTGTTTTAAGCACCAAGTGAGAAGTGTCTTTTAGACAATTAGAAGAAGAGAATGTTCCAGGAGAAGATTAAATGTGAAATATTTCAGAAAGAAAGAGACACATAATAATTCCCTAAGAATGAATCAATGCAAAAGAAACCCAAAAAGGGTCTCACCAAGTGTTCCAAAATGTTTCACCAATATTTGTAGTAGAGACAAAACAGATAAGAGGGTAATGGGTGTATAGGGAATACCTATATTATGTAGATGGTAGAAGGATGTGTGCGTGCAATGTATACTTTTGATCTGAGATGATTGTGTGATCTTCCCTTTGGATAGGAGGAATTACCTATGTAAGAATCACAATAAGACAAGACCACCAAATAGTATTAAATAATTAGATGTGAGAATTTACTTAGCGATAGCTAGATCAAGAAGTATGATACTCCTAGAATTTTTCAATCCTTCTATTTAATAAAATCAATGTGAAAGAAGAAAATAAATAATTACATTCTATTTTAGATATAATATAATTTTGGGCTTCTCACACAACATACAATAAAATACTACTAAAAGGAAAATCTTGGCTTAGGTCTAAGTGGTAAGGTAGGCTATTAGGTGAGGCGGGTTGGGGTGAGGTCTTAGGTGGAGTTAGGAAGGTTATGGGTTGCTTTAGGAGAGATATGAAACTCGTTATTTTTAGTAATAATATCAAAATAGAGACCATACGTCCAATATCGAGTGTGACTATTTTCGGTATGAGATGAAATTGTGATTGACATCGGTTGGGTGATTTCCCGATGTTGGTAGGGGAAATTAGGTGGTAGACTATTAAAAATGGATTTTGAACCTCTTTTTGATTACACAAAGAGTGAGGGTGGTGTTGATAGGCTCGTGATATTATTAAGAAGACTCATGTATGCTAGCAAAAGAGGAGGTTAGAAGATAGATAAAGGTTTGGGATTGTTTAAGAAGGTGATACATGGGATAATAGCATTGTATGAGTGAATCATAGAGAGAAATAATATATTTACAATTGAAATAAGTGCAAATGATAAAATCATGAAACATGAACTTACTTGGTATTTTTCAGATCCTATGAGTGGAGATGGTTGGTGGTTGATCGTAGAAGAATATTTGGGTTTGGTGCCACGGCACGATGTGCAAATCCTTTTTCTCTAATGAGTATTCCAATGCTCTAGGAAGGAGAACCCGATACTTATTTGTGCATTGTGGTTGTGTAGTTGTCTTCCAGATGCAAGAAGGCTCTAAGATTCATGCTTGAATGCAATAAGGCTCCCAAAATCAGAATGACCAACCCATATAAAGAGTTGTGAAATTGTATATAAAGGAACCAATGGCGGTTAGGTAACTATAGCGCCGTCGAAGATAAACCGATGTTGGTTAGGGTGAAATAGTCATTTTTACCAAAAATAGGTAGATCTTCCCAGTTTTAGCATGCTTTCCAAGTTGAATCCACTTAGGAGAGTGGAGTTCTCATTAGAAAAGGTAGGAAGATCATATAAGAAGTCCAGTTAGGTTTAGGAGGAAGTCTCAGTTAGTTAGGTCAAGTGGTGACTCAACACTAGAGGTGATGACTTGGTCATTTTTAGTTAAATGCCCCTGGAATGGGTCTAGGGTGAGGTGTACTGATGAGGTGGATGTGTGAGGATAAAATTAATTTAATTAAATTAATAATGTGAGGGTTAAATTAATATGAATGTGGGGTAAGGGTTCATGGTTAGGTGAATAAGTTACATTGATTAATCAAAGGGGAACAAGGGGAGTGTGACCCAAATTTTGGTGTCTACAATGTTCATAGTATTATTCGGTGGGATTTCATCATAATTCCAAGTCTTATAGTCCTTAATAATGACCTCAATGTTTGTTATAATATCAGCAAGTTGGTTTCCTTCTCGGTAAGTGTGTTGCACCTCAAAGAATGGTAACATATCGAGGATCTGAAGATCTTCTTCAATGATATTTTTAATAGTCTAGCTTATTTGATCTATACCTTATTATCACCAAATCATAGCACCCTCTATTTTATTAGCATGTTAGTGTGTTAAGGAAAGCATGTGACTGGGTAACATGGGTACTATCTTCAAGTTGTGGGACTTACTACTTGAGATAGACCTCTAGAGAAGGTTGGTTCCTCTTCCTAATCTAGTGCAAAGCTAACTCTAATGAAGGAAAACTATTGACTACTCCTAATCTATCACTTCCAAGGACCGAGAGAGAGAAATAGCATGAAACTAAAATAAATTTATCTATAGAAGTGATGCGCCAAATAAATGGTGTGATAACAACTCTCCAATGTGTGAAAATGGGAGCAAAATGCATATTAGAAAGGGTGATAACATTTCTCCACAATCTAATAGAAACATTCACAAAAACATTTCCAAAGAAACACAACAATAATGAACCTTACAAAAGCATAAGGTAGACACATGTAATTATATTACTTATAAATTTTGATTATGAATAGAAATATAACACCAAAGAACACAATGATTCAGATGAATGATCTCAATATGTGATTATAATATCTTCACCACTTTGAGGGGGCAACTTTACAAACCATGCAACAAGACTCAAATGCTTGAATGATGATCAACCACTACCTACTAACCCCTATTTATACTATTCCTATGTTATGGCCATTAGCAAGGCCGACCTACTAATGATAATATATCATATATGAAAGAGATACATCAAGATAAGAAGTTATGATAGCCACAAGTCAGTTATATCCATCCAATGTAAGATATATAATTAAGGGCGTAACATGCCCTCCCCTTAAAAGAAACATTATCCCCAATGTTGGGAAGCCCTAGATGTTACTACATGAATGCTTCATCTTCCCATGATGCATCCTCAATATTCATAATTCTTCCACTTGATCAGTACTCGATAATGACTTTGGTCCTCAGTCTTTTGGTGTGTGTTTGAAGAATACCTTCAAGTTCCAATATGATCCTTCCTTCCTCATCCATTAAAAAGCATTGACTAGGTGGAAATGTACTTCCCAATAACTTTCTTTTAAGAAAGAAACATGGAAGACTAGATGTATGTATTTTACTTCCTTGAGGGAGCTCTAGCTTATATGCCACACTACCAATTTTCTACAAAATTTGGTAAGGACCATAGTATTTAGGAGCAAGCTTATTATCCTTCTTTTCTTTGTTTTAAGGATAACTACTTATATGGTTGTAACCTTATAAAAAAAGTCACCCTCTTCAAAGTGTCACTCACTATGATGTTGATCAACCTGTTGCTTCATGCGGTTTTGTGCCCTTGCCAAATTTTCTCTAAGACTAGAGAGAACACCTCGTGTTGGTGTTGAATGTGATCTTTGACTTCTCTCACCTTTGGTTTGACCTTCAAGCTAGATATGAGTGATGGAGGATGGTACCCATAAAGTTCCAAAAATGGAGACATTTTGAGGTATGAAATGAAGTATTGTACCACCATTCTTCCAGTGGTAATCATTGCACCCAACGTTCTTGTTTATCTAAAGTAAAACATCTAAGATATCCCATCTAAAATTTATTTACCACCTCATTTTTACCCATCTTGATTGGGGATGATAAGAGGAACTCGGGCTAGTTGTGTACCAAGACAAGATAACAAATCAGTCCAAAAGTTACTTGTAAATATGGGATCAAAATCATTTACTATAATTTTTGGCATGTCATTGAGCTTTTGAACTATATCCATAAAAGAGATGGCAACTATTGTACTAGCTATGAAAGGATGAGCCATAGTAAAAAATGAGCATATTTGGTAAGTATGTCCACCATGACCATGATGACACTTTTCCCATCTAATTTAGGTAATCCTGTGATGAAATCCATTGATACCTCTTCCCATCTATCACTAGGAATAAATAGAGGTTAGAGAGACCAGGTGGCTTAATGGTCTCACCCTTATTTTGTTGGCAAACCAAACATTCTACCACAAATTTTTGAACATCTCCTTTCAACCCCTCCCAAAAAAATCCTTCTTAACTCTATGATAAGTTTTCAGGAACCCATCATGTCCACCTATTGTAGAAGAATGTAGCTCTGAAATAACATGGTGTTTAAGTTTAGATTCTTACATAGATATAACCTATCTTTTTACCCCAATGTATCCCCCTTCCATATAAATTGATCTGATGTGGATGGATCTTTGAGATTTTGAATGAGAGTATGTGTTATTGCATCTTTCTTCCATTCTTCCCATGCTTGATCTACCCAATCTACCTTTAGTATAGAGATGGCACATAACAATGCTTATGCGGACTCATCCCTCCTAGATAGAGCATCAACAACCAAATTTTCCTTCCCTTTCTTATAAACAATCTCAAATTCATATCCCAACATCTTAGTGACCCATTTTTTTGTTCTTATGAAGATATATGTTGCTCTAAGAAATATTTCAAACTATCATGATCAATTTTTACCTTAAAATGTCTACCCATCAAGTATGGTCTCCATTGTTTGACTACATGTAGTATTGCCATCATTTCCTTCTCATATGTGGGATTCAAAAAATTATTTCCTTTTAGTTTTCAGCTCTCAAATGCAATGGGATGTCCTTCTTGCATAAGTACTACTTTGATTCCATTTCCTGAAGCATCGCACTCAACTATGAAAGTTTTGGAGAAATGGAGTTTCCAATACTAGAGTGGTGCACATAGTCACCTTCAATTTTTCAAATGCCCTAGATGCTTCCTCATTCCACTGAAAGGATTCCTTCAATAATTTTTTGAGTGGTGTTGCTATACTGCCATATTTTTACAAATCTGATAATACCCTATGAGACCTAAGAAACCTCGTAATTGCTTGAGGGTTCTTGGGATTTCCCATTCCACCATGGCCTGGATCTTGTGAGGGTCCACCTTAACACCTTCATGAGAAACAATATGGCCCAAGTATTCCACTTCTTGTACCCCAAAAGAACACTTCAAAGTCTTGGCATAAATTTGATGTTTCTCTAAGAATTCTAAGACTGTATTGACGTGTTGTAAGTGTTTCTCCCATGATTTGTTGTAGATGAGTATATCATCAAAAAATACTAAGACAAACTTTCTTAGGAATGGTCTAAATATTGAATTCATCAAACTCTTTAATGTGGAGGGAGCATTAGTAAGACCAAATGGCATCACTAGGAATTCATAATGGCCTTGATGAGTTATGAAAGTATCTTATGAATATCTTCTTTCTTTACTCTAATTTGGTGATACCCAAAATGCAGATCTAGTTTTGTAAAATAAATGGCACCATGCAACTCATCTAATAAATCATCAATGATAGGAATAGGAAAATTATCTTTGATAGTGAACTTGTTGAGCTCTCGGTAGTCTAGACACATGCATCATCTTCCATCCTTACGATGCACCATCACCATTGGAGCAGAATAGGCACTCTAACTATAACAATAATACCCATTTCCAACATTTCCTCCACCATCTTCTCGATCTCACTCTTTTGCACATATGGATATCTATAAGGCCTGATGTTGGGGGTTGGCTTTCTAGAATCAATTGAATGGCATGATCATGCTCTCTTTCAGGAGGCAATCCTCTTGGTTCCTTGAAGACAACTGCATGTTGATTAATAACCTTCTGAAGATCAGGATGCACTACCTTCATTTGCGGTTGGACTTCCATAGAGAACAATCATGCTACAAAACCTTTAGACCCCTTTTTAAGAATCTTCTACATTTGGTGAGAACTCACCACTTGAGGATATTTAGCTTGTAGACCTTGAAGTTCAAACTTTTTACCCTCAGAATGAAAGTGCATGAACAATTCCTAGAAATTTATCTCTATGGTGCCCAAAGTTGTGAGCCACTAAACACCTAAGACAATATCAACTCCACCCATGGGAATAGAAAACATCATAGATTCCAATGTGTAGTCACCCATCATGAGTTTGACTTTATGGAATTTACCTAAAATTGGACTGTGCACCATCTCTGAATCATTACTTGAAATTTAAGTAATAGATGAAACAATTCAGTCTTACTATGCAATTTTATGATTGATGAAATTATGTGTGCTCCTTGAATCAATCAATATTGTCACCTTCTTCTTCTTAATATAACCCACGACCTGAAGGGTTTGTGAGTACTAATACCTGATAGAGCATGGCATGAAATAGTGTGTTGAGTATCTCCATTCTTCCTCTAATATTTCCACTTCCTCTGTTTATGTTTCCTCATATTCTTCCTCATCACCAAACCCTTCAATGTAGAAAATATTTTTTTCTTAGAACATTTATGATTTGGTCCATATTTTCTATCACAATTAAAACATAACCCTTTGGCTCTTTTTCTTCAATTTTTTGAGGTGTCAACCAAACTTGGCCGAGGGTATGAAGGAGGCAAGGTGTTATGATATTTTATGCTAGAGAAGGATTTCCTTCTTTGGAAAGAAATTTTTCCTCTGCTCTACGTGCCATGATAATAGAATCAGAAACCTTGAGTGGGTTAAACATGTGTACCTCATGCTCAATGTGGTCCTTAAGACCCCCAATAAATAGGTCATTCAAATACTCTTCTGTAATATCCTCCACATACAAGGAAAGATTTTGGAATTGATGGACATACTCCTTAACTGAACTTGTTTGGCGTAACTTTTCTAATTGGCTGAAGTAATTCTTAGAAACACTAGAATTATAGTGTAATTGAAGCTCTTCAGTGAAAACTATCCATGTGACATTTAGGCCATTCTTCTGCCTTTGAGCACATAACCAACGATACCAAACAAATTGATCAGGTTCTAGGTATAAGGATGCCACGGTTACCTTTTTCCTATTGGGATCGAATGGAGCTCAAAAAATTTTCCATTTGGGTAATCCAATTGAGTGGATCCTTTCCATCAAATTTATGCATTTCTACTTTTGGAATAATGCCCCCACCATTGGTGAGGAGAGCCACCTGAATGAGTAAAGGAGCCTCCATGATTGGAGTGATTTGGATCTGTGTGACCATTACTAGAGGAACCCATATGACTAGAATTGGGAGTTGTGTTTGAAATAGCTCACAACAAATCTTGTTGCATTGCGTGAAAATCCTTCTGAAGTTCACTCCTCAAGCTACCTTGTAGTTGAAGAAGCGTGATAATCCTTCAAATTTCACTCCTCATAGGCTACCCTCTCCTAAAGTTGGATGACCACCTCAGATACTCCCAAACCAGAAGACTTTGAATCCATCTCTTCCTTATTTGGGGTCATTCCTAGAGTTTCTTGTCCTTTCCCTTGGCCTCGGGTAGATCTACCAACCATGATGTAGGGTTTGGGCTTTGGGGTAGACTTAATAGGGAAAATTTTAGGGTTTAGGTTTTGAGAATATTTTGGCCAAATAGGAAAAAACACAGAGAAAATACTACTAATATTTTTCTGAAGAGCTTTCCAAAATATAAATTATTTTGAAAATTTCCAAAATTTGCAGCCTAGGAAGTGATTTTTTGAAAATCCCTAATTTTAAAATAAATTTTGCAAAATAAATAAAAATGGTCTGAAATTTTCAGGAAACTGTACTTGGAATTATTCGTAACTTTGGTAAAAAATATCTAAAAAATTATCTCTTCTTCACAAGATATAGTAGAAACAAAAAATTAGGGTTTTTTTCCTAATTTTGGCCCAGATCGTTGCTTTGATACCACTTGTAATGATATTACTTGTATAAATCTGATTATGAGCAGCAATATAACACTAAAGAACACAATATTTCAAATGAATGATCTCAATATGCAATTAGAATATCTTCACCACTTCGAGGGGGCAACCTCCAAACCATGCAACAAGACTCAAATGCTCGAATGATGATCAACCACTACCTACTAACCCCTATTTATACTATTCCTATGCTTATGGCCATCAACAAGGATGACCTACTAATGATAATATATCATATATGAAATAGATACATCAATAAGAAGTTATGATAGCCACAATTCAACTACATCCATCTAATGTAAGATATATAATTAAGGGAGTAATAACACAATACACCTGCAATAGAATTGAAGAGGCAAGAGGAATGCAAATAAACACAACAAGGGAAGACACATCCACAAACTTGCATCTATTGCTTCATTGATATGCATAGTTCATTCTATTACAAAGGAAAGGCCTAGATCACCATGCAAGGAGTCCACTATGAAGGCCTCAAATCACATTATCTTCACAAAACCAAAATGATAGAGTTTTGCTACTAGAATTATCCCCCTTTTCCAATGAGAAACTTTCCAATTTATATAAAATGAAGGAGAGAGAGAGTTTTCTTGCAATCTCAGATTTTACTTTCCACTTTCTTGCAAAGTACCAAAAGTGGGTGGAAAAAATGATTTTTGACTGCCAAAGCCTCCCATACTTTCCCATAGCTTATAATAGTGGAGAAATAGATATCAATGCCCATTAATTGCTCTCTCAACCACTATCCAACAACCAATTTGAACTAGGCTATTTTTCTACAAAATTCACCCCAAAACTTCATCAATTTTTTTATTTCTTTATTTTGGTGTAAATTTCTTGAAACCACGATTCCAATGAGACCAATTTTGTGAAAATACGTTGAGAAATGCTCAAGATATGAGCTTCTAATTACAGGTGGCTTTTTTGGTTTGCTAAGCATTTCTTCTATTTCACGGATTGTGAATTAATTGGGTAGTTGGAATTAAATATTTTTCTCCCTCTTTTCTAATGTTTCTTCATCATTTAAATGCACAGGGATTTTTAAAATATGGCATGGGGCCCACCATTGATTTACATCACTTGAATTTTAAATGCGGGGTTAGGAGTTTGCATTGTATTTCCAGCTTGGCTAGTTCGGCCGATCTAGCTATTTCCTTGCACCATCGAGCTCTTTCCACCTAGGCACCGAGCCTCATTCATACACTTCTAACTTACCCTTCTTAGGCACCAAACTCACTTATATCCATGTGCCGAGTTGTGTGTTTTGGACACCGACCGACCTTTTAATTTTCATTGGGCTCAGCATTGAATATCTTTGTCAAACCGTCTTCTTATTTTCTTACCTACCAACTAGGTATTGCATCGACCCTGACCGTCTTGTCACGTGCTCAATGCCAACTCATTTGCTGATCCAATCAGCTCTTCACTTATATTTTGGGCTTAACCCCATTGCAATGAACTTGGCTCAGTGAGGCCCAGGGCCGCTCATGCTCCCAACACTTGATTCTCCTGTAGCTCGGGCTTCTTTACTCCCTTCACATCCACAAAGGTTCCCACTCGTCCGTGATGTGCTTGGCACTCGGTTGACCTCCTACACATTCGTTGACCCTAACCATATCCGTGTTACATGTCTCTCAGTAAATTCAAGTTTTGCAAGCTCACACTGCACTGAGTGTCCTCGGGCCAGTTCGGCCATTTTCTTCTTCCATGCCCTGTAAAGCTTTGAGTGTGGCGTCTTCGGCCTTTACGAATCCCACACATCCCCATCTTTCTCAAGCCATTTGAGCCATCTATCTCCGCATCAACCACATTATTCTAAGTTGGGCCAAGTTTAAACCTTTAACCTGTCATTGATTAAGTCTTGGCCACTTCTATGTTCGAGCTCACCATTATGCCCTTCACAGTTCAAACAAAATCGAGTCTGACCGTCGAATGCCTAAGCTCACCCGTAAGATCTATGATAAAATTGACTTGTTTTAATATGCTTGATTGATCCATCATTATTGCTCCTAAGTTGACTTCACCCTAAACTTGACGAGTTCATCCGACTTGCATGAATCTAGTCTTTGTGGTATTCCCAGCCAAGTTATTTCACTAACTCGGTGTTTCGTTCTACTTGTGATAGCTCAACTTCTTTGTTGTGACCTTGTCCATGACCACAATGATCATATTTTCCCATTTTTCTAAGTGTTCCCCATTCTTCATTGCAACGCATCATGCCCTGAGCTTGGCATCGAGATGGCTTGCTCCTTTTGCACCTATGAACTTGGCAACCAACATATCTAGTTTGACTTTGACCAAGCTCCAACTCTGCAGAACTTTCTTAGGATTCATGAAATAACTTAGTTGGTGAGTTCAACTCGGCATCTCCCTAGCTCAACTACATCTCGATATGGAGATTTTCCTTCATTCTGACATGAGTTCAACATGGTTTTCAAATTCATGAATTGTGGGAAGCGTATAGAGTTCCCTCAGTTTGTAAAGCTCTACTTGCCCATTAATCGAGCCACCCCGAGTTTGAATCCTTCTACTCAATATTCCATGTTATCAAATGTTGGCCACTGTTGCAATGATGATGGTTTAATGAAATATAGCTTGGTATTTCATATTTGAGTCTTGGTATTTAAGGTAGAGCTTGGACTTTAATGTATATCAACTATACTTCCATTGGCAATATCACCACCTAGGCATATATTTTAGGCTCGGTGGGGGACCACGAGACATTTCTTGAAACCTTTTAATTTCCCATCAGTAAATATTTTTCCATCTTTCACATTGGACCCTCTTAGGTTGAAAACGTTGTTCAAATTCACCTAGGGAGTGAATTTGGATTAAAAAAATTGGTGACTCGCAGAGCCATCTACCCACTAGATGAAGTATGACCATCTGCATATAGCTATCCATTGGGCATGGATTTTGTATGATCAACATGAACTGGTCCAACCCTTGATACTTAACCCCTAGGGTTTTGGAACACTATTGTTTGGATCTAGAACCGCCTCCCATTGCTTACACTCTCAACTTTCATAAGAAAATCTTGAAGTTTATTTTGTAAGAGTAAAAATTGTTTTCAAATTTGAATTTCACTCATTCCCGCCAATGTGATCCATAAGGATGAATGATGGACATGTAAGTTCCCAACATCTTTATTTTTTCCAAGTATGAGTAGATGAGATTAATTTTCTTTGTAAGATAAAACATATTGTAGAATTGAGTGAAACACATATCTGCTTATACATCATCAAAATTTACTAAATTTTTATTTTCTTTCTTCTTCAATGTTCGAGCCTTTCAAATGTTGCCTAGAACTCTTCTTAAGGGTGGAGTTGCTCACTCACAAGTTTGGCTTCTACAACTCACAACATTTCCAATTGCTACTACAAGATGCTTGAACTAGTCTTTCTAATTTGGTGTAGGGCATGAGAAACTCAAACCTTTATCTAAAGAGTCCAAAGAATGGAAATTTTTCCTCTTGATTTTATTTTAGTTGCTCTACGCATTTGAATTTTCTTGAGGATAGAAACTTTTTGAAACTCGAGTTTTTCCACCACTGCAATTTCTCTTTTAAGATGATGAATTATACAAGAACACACACTAGAAGCAATAGAGCATATGCACCAACACTTAGGGAAACTAAAAACTACTCTAACAACAATGTAATGTGTACAAGCACTTGGAGGAATGAAAAATCCTAAGCTAATATGTACAAGGGTGAGAAATATTCCTTCTAGTAGCAATGTTTGAGGTAGATTCCATTGACTGGAATTTGTAGTTCTTCACCATCCAACTTAGCTAGTCAGAAGGAATTGCTACTTTTGCACTCCATGATCATGTAGGGACCACTCCATATTGCATCAAACTTGGAATTTTTTCCCAATTTTTCCTGATTAACATCCCACTTTAGCACCAAATCTCCCTCTTGGAATGTCTTGATTTAGCTTTCTTGTCAAATATTCTCTTGATTAGTGCTTGATATTTCTCCATGGTTTACATTACATGATCTCTTATTTCTTCCAATTCCATTATCTCTCATATGGATTTTCCATAGGTTCAAACTTAGCTAGTTCCAACTACTTCATGAGCTCCAATGTTGGCAACTCAAGTGATATAGGTAACATTGCTTCTTTCCTGTATACTAGCTTATATGGAGAGTTTCTTGTATACCTCTTGGTGTGATTATATCAAACCATATAGATGATTTGAGAATCGTGTGCCGGTTATTTGGTTTTCATAAAGAGTTATTCTTACAATTCTCATAAATTTCTTGTTTGTGGACTCTACTGCCATTACTATGGGGTAATAATCGATGAGGTGTTGAGATATATTCCATTTCTAACAGCCATTCGATGTGATCTTTGTGCCAAGAAAATCTAATACATTATACGATATTATAGTGGCAGGGAACACCAAACCTCGTGACTATACCTTCGTAAATTTCAAGATGCTAGGTTCATTTTCTTCCTTGAGTGCCACTACCTCAGTCATTTGGTGAAATACTTTGTTTCAATGTAGAATCCACTTATGGCCTTGGATCGAGTTCAGATTGATAACTCTAATGAAGTCCAATCCCCATTTCATGAATGGTTGGTCAACTAAAATGGGCGAAGGGTTAACATTGCTAGCCTTTCTTTCCCTATGAATAATGCACAATTTTTCTTTTTAATCCTAATAGAAATTACTAAACACCGTAGGCCAATAGTAACCATCTTTCATAATCTTGAGAGTTGTTACTTGGGGGGAAAAGTGACCTCCGCTTCTCTATCAAGGAACTTTTCAAAGTCACCTTTTCAATCTCCATTCATTGGGACACTTCTTAAGTTAACTTCATTCACATCCTTCTTGAACAAAATACCATCAATAAGCACATACAGAATAGACTGTAATCTAAAGTATCTTCTCTTTTCTTTCCTCCACTCTACAGGCCATATACTACTTTAGATATAATACATTATGTCTTAAGTCCAACATGGAGTGGGCACATCATTAGCTAGTTTTTCTTGATCATTTTTGGCACTAAAACAACTTTCTTCTTCACTTTCTAGCTCATTTGTTGTTTGTTTGAAGCTAGCTTTGCTCACATAGGCCTTTACCACGAACCATCTTAGTCACTTTGATCTCAATATCATACTCTAGCACTCATGATCCAACCTGCTCTCTTTTCATTCAAATCTTTGTTCAGGAGAAAGTATTTGACTCTAGCATGAGACCTTAATAGTTTGATCTTATTGTTTGAGACCAATTTTATGAACTTCTTTAGGCTTTTAATCACAACAAGAAAGTGTTTTTCAATAAAATAATATCTTACTTCATAGTCTTCCAAGCTCGGCTGAAAATTTCTATGGGCTTCTTAGAACCTTCTTTATTCAACTATACCAAGATGGCGAAATTGTATCGAACCTCCAAAATCATATAGCATGAAATTATTGGAAAATTTGGGTTGATAAGAGTTGGAGCTTGAGATATTACGTGCTTAATAGCCTCAAAACTCTCTTTGCCTTCTTCTTTCCACTTGAATGCAAGGTTCTTTTTTCAACGTCATTGTCGATGGATTTACGTATGGAAAAAGTAGAAACAAATATGTGGACAAATTTTATTCTTCCCAAGGGGAAAAAGCTTTGGTGAGGTTTCTTGTTATTTAAAAATGGAATTTTTCAAATGGCTTCAACTCTCTCAGGATCAATTGTCAATCCTTCCTTTGAAACAATGTGGCTTCATTAACATCCTTCTGTTCCAAGAAATACAATTTTTAGATTCAATGACATCTTGAATCTTCTACACCTTTGAAACACTTTCTTAAGGTAAAGCAGCTTTGATGCGTTCTTTGAGAACACAATGATATCATCAAGATAAACAAGCACTATCTTGTTAATTAACCCTTTGAATTCCATATCCATTGCTTTCAAATGTTTCTCCATCATTTGTAACACTAAATGGCATTTCCTATAAGCATATGTGCCCCATTTTATAGTGAAGGTTTTCTTGAACTGATCCTCTTCTTTGACTATTATCTAGTTGTAGCTTGACTAGCCATATAGTAATGAAAATCTTTTGAACCATCTACTACTTACATATTTTTCCATCAAGGAGTGGATAATGATCTTTGAGCAAATCTTTCAAATCACAAAGTCTACACAGCATGATTTCTCCATTTTTCTTTTGTTTAGCACCAAATTTGAACCCAACTTGAATTCCTTATAAGAAAAATGATGCTAGCCTCAATCATCTTATTCATATTCTTTTCCCATAAGAGGTTCAATATAAGGATTCACCAATCCTATGCTTCTACTTGATGGGATTGGATTTCCAGATCGACACAATAGTATGTTGAGTCAATTTTGGATCGAAGACTTTCAAATCTTTATAATTCTAGATAAAGACATTAGGAAACTCTTGACAAATCTGGATAAATTCAAATTTCTATTATTGATTACTTCCTTTCCAATCTACAACATATTTCTTCTCCAAATCTAAAATAGGCTCTAAGTCTCCACCCTTTACCAGAATGTTTGACTTTTCTTTCTAGAATAATAATTGGGGTTAAAATTGATTCCAAAGTCATAAGGCCCTTTGGTAATTTGTTTGTTCTCGCTTACACCACTTGATCACCATACTACTTGCTCCAATTTTCTTGGTTTCTAGTAAAGAACTCAACTTCTTCTTGTAAAAATTTGATGATTTGTTGATCACTTTCAAAGACTTTCCAACTTGTGTGGTTATCTAGAATAGTTGGTCTTATAACCACTTTGATATGAGGTTGGGTTTTCTCATTTTTATACTTTCCACAACGTTAAATGTTTCCCGATTACAAGTTTTTCTAATGCCTCATTCTTCTTCCTTGGAATGGAAGTGATACCAAAAGCTTCAAAATATTCAAGATGATACCATACCTAATTCTTGTAGTTCTTTATAAGGTCATGTTAGTATTCAAATATACACTTGTGTCTCGGATCACAAAGAACCAAGTTGTTTGAGACAACAATGGACCCATCTCAAAGTTTTGAGACCTTGCGAGCTTGAGATGGATCTCTAAAGATGGTCGATTCCTCTACCTATTTCTAATGCTAATATAATCCTAATGCTAGAAATGAATCTATCTATGCTACTCTATATTCCAAGGGACCAAGGATATGAGGAGATGAATAAAGGGAAATCATAAGCCAAGGAAGGTGATAACACCATAAGGAAGGGGTTGATCGCTCTCCACAGGGTAGGAGAAAGGGAGTAAGCATGGGAGAGATGAAGATAGTGTACACTATAACAAGAACCAGGAGATACTTGGCTTCTACACATGGCACCATAGTAACCATGATGGGACTATAAGTGAGAAATATGTACATCATGCTAGAAATGTAGATAGAGAGGTGATATGTAACAAAAATGTGAAAGGGAAGACAAGAGTTCCACAAAACATGATTTTATTTCTTAAGGGACACATAGTCATTTAAATCCATGTCGGTGGTTAGAATACATTGTAGAGACCAATTGAAGGTCCTGAAACCCATGGGAATTAAACCACCATTTTTTGTCATTTTCATGATAACAAAGATGGATCTATTGAAATGAGAAGAACTCTATAATTTATAGAAGAAGAATGAGAGAATAAGGGGAGAAAGAGAGGGAAACTCGTATTCAAAATCACAACCACCAACAATAAGCAAAAAGTTCCCTATAAAACCACTGTAAGGCTATCATATGCATTTCCCCAATTCTATTTGGTGTGTTGGAAAAGGAAGAAGGAAAGATTTGATGAAATTTGTGGTTGAATTGATTAGATGTGCATTGATGATCTAAGAGACATTTCCCTATTTCCCACTTACCAAATCCCACTAAAATCTGATTTTGAATTATCTAACATGTGGCTTGTGTCGAAGCTTTATGAAAAGCCCAAGCATGCGTGTGTCAAATCCTTGTAGCATAATTTATGGCTTTCAAAATTCTACATGCTACTCTAAACATGCAAGACACATGGCATGCGCTAGTTGGTGAAGGATCAGCCAACTTGTTCTTTTATTTTGTCTTTTCTTCCACATGTCACACATTGGTTCATCGTTAGGATTCGGTTCCATGTTGGCATGCTTTGGTTAGTTACATGTTGCATACTCAAGTTTGATAAGTGATGACATGGAATAGTGACTAAATGGAAGAAGGCACGAGGTACGAAAGGAAGAGGCAAAATACTACATAAGGTATTCATGCAAAGGTGACGCGCGTGGAAGAAATGGATGCATACCTATAGGAGACAAGTATACAAGTAGGGCATGAGCATTTATAAGGCAATGTGTGGCAGCAGGAGGGGTGTGAGGTGAACCAGGAAGGAAAGAATTCCAATGCTTGCAAGCATGAACACATGCAAGGGACTTAGTCAAATTGGAAGGCAAAGTCTAGGGCTATACGTGTAAGGAGTGTATTCATTTTTATGCACCCTTAATACTATTTTCTAACCCAAACACGTATGCCTATCACCCAAAGGGTGTTGGGCGCTCACCGAGGCATGCGTGGGCACCGAACCCCTCCTTTATATGAGAATTGTGAGAAGTTTTTTCCATTATTAGAGAATGATTTGTAGGATGAGAAGTACATTCACTTAGTTAATAAGGTGGAAGGGACATCTAACAAATCCATATAATAATTCATTATAGAAAAAAGAAATAAACATACTAGATCATATATGAACCATGAAAGTTGTAAAACATGAGGTTTTACCCCTTAAGCATGATATACGAATGTGTTCTTATATATATATATATATATAATATATATATATATATATATATATATATATACACATATATATATCTATACATATATATATATATATGTATACATATATATATATACATATATATGTATATATATACATATACATATATATATATATACATATATGTATATATATACATATATATATATATATACACATATATACATATATACATATATATATATATATACATATATATATAGACATATATATATATAGATATACATATATATATATAGATATACATATATATATATACATATATATATATACATATTCATCAACATAGTTTTAGTAGCCATATTACAATCAAAAGTATCATATCAGACCATACATGTTCAATGATGAGGACTTAACTCCTCTATCTATCTTCCATAATGGGAGATCCTAGCTATATCTTCCCATTCAACCCTTGTTTTCTTAACATTATGCAGCTTGTTACATCCCTAAATACCTTATTACTTAAGTGTTCTAAACACTAGTATTCTATATATATCGAGACTCTATGTATCTCCTCTATCTATCTCTTACATTCCCCTCTTATCTTCTATATCCTTCCTTTTTCCTCACTTGAGAATCTCTATATATAGGTTAAGACTGTACCACCATGACTTCTCTCTTATATAGATCTCATGTCAAATGTTGATGTGGTCCTCTAATGGTGAATGTTTATCCTCTTACAAGCTCTCCATTCTCTATAATGATGTCTTCTCGGGAATATTCCATGTGTGGAATATTCTTTTCTTGACCACCAAGGTTCCAGGCTATCACCTTATCTACTCAGCATGCCTAGTTGGGTCACGTTTTTCCTCAAGTTCCTCTAGAATACCAAATATGGCTAAGTCCTTTGAACCTATGTTTTACCTTCCACACACACCCTAGTTTCTCCTAAACCCTTCTTAAACCCCTTGTCCTATGCACTTTTCCTTGAGTGCCCTTATTTTTAGTGGTCCCATGCGTGCATGTGCCCTTTAGTACTTAGCCAATATTTTAATGCCCAACAAGAAGTGCACAAGTAGACTAGGAGTGAAATCAATTGTGCGAAAAGAAAGCACAAAGGGAAAATGGAAGGAGAGAAGAATGCAGATGCAAGAGGAAGCATGTAAAGAAAGCAAAGAGGAAGTAAAGGAAATGGGATGCAAAGGGAGAAGCAAGAAGGGTGCATGAGGGCATGTGGAATAATTACAATTTTTCACGATGCCAAAGAACAAACTTGAGTATGTGTAAACTCTTGAAATGGGAAACATCGAGTTAGAAAATAAATATAAGTTATCCAAATAACTTGGGGAGCTATTTGGGATAATAATTTGGCAACTTTCAGGGGTCATCTTCCTACTAGATGAAGATACTAGTATCCTTAGAAGCATCCATTAGGTAAGGAGACATGCACTAAACTTGAAAATCTGATATACTGACTTGAAGAACATTCCTAAAGTCATTTACAACCTTTTTGAACTCTAAACTTAACTAATAATCTCATGTGAGGATCTTGTAATTTTAATTACTAGAGTATAAAGTTGTGTGTAGATTATTGGAACTACCTCTTTCTAGAAACTAAACTGCCATCCCAAGTAAAATGTGCACATGGTGTGCATTAATAAAATAACACCGGAAGGATGCACCAAACATAGAAGCACAACACTATGTACAAAATTGAAAATCATACATGTCCCAAAAGGAACATGTAGAGTGTGTGTGAGCACTTGTTTTACTAAAAAAACCTAAACTAACCTACACTAGCCAGAGGAAAAGGGTGCTCAAGTAAAACCTACAATAGGAAAGGAGAAGTAGCTTCCTTTCCTCACAAAATTGCAACCATGTAACTGATTTGGCATTGAACATGGTCGGTGAAAAGAGTGAAAAACTAACTTGCAAAAAGTCTTTCACCCTCCTCAAAGTATCAACAAACAAAATATATACCTCTTGAATTTGTTCTACACTTGGATTTTAGAAGCATTGTCACTGACCTATGGCACATTGAAGCTCTACCTCATGCTCTGAAATGGGCATGACCAATGACAAACTCTATCTTTTGCTCTAGACTAACCAAGTATCTAATTAGGCATGGCTTGATCCTTATTATTTTCCCACTTTGCTTTGAAGCTCGATCTTGTATATGGGATTACCTTAAATATTTTTCTCTTGAAGGTGACTACTTGCAGAGGCTGAGTTGTTTGTACACTATTCTCTGCTCTACAAGAAAATTTGTCTCCTTCAAAAATGTGCCCTCTGAAACATGTGCCTTGATGATCTCATCATCCCAATTAGATTCATATGATTCATACCATTCTTAAAGTGTTTTTCAGTCATCGAACATGATGGCATTGGCTAGGGATGGTGCATAAGTAGGGGTTTTTTTATAGCATATCTAGATATAGTGGACTTGGAAGGAAATGGGAGGATGAGTGTGGAAGGTGTGGAATGTGCACACAGGAATAATGAAAGTGAACCCAAAGGGAATGATGGAAGAGGAATGAAGGGAAGAAGGTGAAGGACTATATCTCTTAATGGGGGTAGTGTGTAGAAATCTGGGAACATGAAACTGCACTTGAGATGGTTTAAAGTGGGGAGGAGGAGGAATGGGAGGGTTGTAAGATGGTAGTGCAGGGTTACCCCATTGATAGGGTTTCTCAACACTATATTTTTGAGCCTCCATTTCTTCAGCCCATTCTGTAATCTAAGGAAACATCTCAATAATAAAGTGTAGCTTCTGTTGGGTGCTAAACCATCCTGACACATGGCTAACCATGGACAAGGGACCTTGAAGCCAACTTTAGTTGCCTTTATAGAGCACTTGACTCTAAGATTGCATCATGTTCATCTCCATCTTTTGAACCTGCATCTCAAAATCAGCTTCTATCCATGGAGTTTCCACCATCATTTGCATAAATATGTATTCTTCATAAACATTTTGGTTAGAAAAATAACCATATGAGTTAGTGGGGAGTGGGTTATATGCATATTCAAGATAATGGGGCTCATAAAACTGATTTGGAGGAGGATTTTGAAACTATGGTGATGGAGGGAAATAGATCTACTACTGCAAATGGGAATTCTAGGAAGGGAAAGAAGTCATGATTACACAACTTCAAAAGAGGAAGATGGAATGATGGAAGAAGGGTAATGAATGAAAGAAAGGAGGGGAAAATATTCTACGAATGAGATAATGGGTGCGGTGAATCAATGGAGTCATCAGATGCATTGAAATATGCCTCCAAAGACTGGATCTCAACAATAACACATCAAACTTGCTGAGATGAAGATGTATAGCTCTTTGAACTTATCCCACCCAAAGATGCCAAAAAAATTGGTATTCAAACATGCACCCATGTCTTGGATTAGGGTAGAACCAAGTTGTTTGAGACAATAATGGACCCATCTCCAAGTTGTGGGACCTTGCGAGCTTGAGATGGATCTCCAAAGAAGGTTAGTTCCTCTACCTATTTCTAACGCTAACACTACTCCTAATGTTAGAAATAAAAGCTATCTATGCTACTCTACGATTCCAAGGGACCAGGATAGAAGGATATGTATAAAGGGAAATCCTAAGCTAAGGAAGGTGAAAACTCTATAAGGAAGGGGTCATCACTCTCCACGAGGGGTAGGAAAGGGAAAAAATGGGAGAGAGGGTGGATGGCATGCGCCACAAAAAAGAATCACGCAAACTCAAATTTTGTGCATGGCAACACAGGAATCATGGGGACTTATAAGTGAGAAATACACACAACATGCCAAAAACATAGACAGAGAGGTGAGATGTAATGAAAATGTGAAAGGGAAGACAAAGTTCCACAAAACATGATTTTATTGCTTAAGGGATGCATAGTCATTTACATTCATGGTAGGAGGTGAGAATACATTGTAGAGACCAAATCAAGGTCTAAAACCCATGGGAATTCAGCCACCATTTTGGCATGGTGTTATTACAACAAAGAGGGATCTGTTGTAATGAGTAGAGCTCTATAATTTATAAGACAGAAGATGAGGAGAAAAAGAGGGAAACTTGGATTCAAAATCACAACCACCAACAACAAGTATAACTTCTTGCAAAACCACATGCAAGGATATCGGATGTGCTTCCCCAAGTCTTTTTGGCATGTAGAAGAATGAATAAGGAAATATCTAATGAAATATGGTGGTTGAATGTTGATTCGATGTGCATTAATGATCTGAGAAATGTTTCCCTATTTCCCACCTAGCAAATCCTACCAAAATATGATTTTGAATTTTCCAATGTGTAGCTTGTGTCGGTGCTTTCTAACTGACAACCCCAAGCACGCATGTGTCGAACCACCGTAGTAAATTTATGGCTTTCATAATTCCATAGACCACTTTGAACATGCAAGACACATGGTGTGTGCTAGTTGGCTAAAGGATCGGCTAACTTTTCATTTGTTTTTTGTTTCTACCACATGTCACACACTAGTTTGTTCATCGTCAGGGATTCGGTGCCCTACTTTGGCACACTTTGGTTGGTTACATGTTGCACACTCAAGTCTAACAAGTGACAACATGGCACAAAGTGACTAGCGTGGAAGAAGGTGTGAGGTGCGAAAGGAAAAGGTGAAAGACTAGACTATAAAAGAGGCACGTGAAGGTGACACGCATGGAATAAATGGATGCATACCTCCAGGAGATAATTATACAAGCGAGCACGATAATTTATAAGGTAATGAAAAAAAATGAGGAGGGGTGTGAGGTGAACCAAGGAAGGAAAGAATTGAAATTCATGCAAGCACGAACACATGCAAGGGACTTAGCCAAATTAGAAGGAAATTTTGGGGTGCGCGCACAAAGAGTGTGTGGTAGACTAGGAGTGAAAGCAAGTGCGCAAAAGGAAGGTGAAAAGGGAGAATGGAAGGAGAGAAGAATGTAGATGCAAGGGAAGCGTGTAAAGAAAACACAAAGGAAGTAAAGGAAAGGAGATGGAAATTGAGAAGTAGGAAGGGCGCACAAGGGTGCACACGGAAGAATTATAACTATGTCATGGTGCCAAAGAACAAACTTGAGTACGCGTAACTTGAAATGTGAAACATCATAGTCAAAAATAAATATAAGTTATCCAAATAACTTGGGGAGTTATTTGGGATAACAGTCATTCTTAGCAGTGTTTTTCTCTCTAACTTGGTTCACAATCATCTTGTTATCTAAATACTTACAAGTTCTTAATGAATCTCTTTCCTTTCCCAATGTAACCCATGGATCAAATCTTCATACTCAACTATATTATTTGAACAACTAAATTTAAAGTAGAATGTTTAGTAGTATTTTGTACCTTACGGACTTAAATAATCATGGCTCTTCCTCATAGACCTTTCCTTCTCTTTGAACCATCAAAAATAGTTGTCATAATTCGTTATCATATTTATGATTTGGCTTGGTGATGCTATAGAGAGGTGGATTTTCTTCATGCAGAAATAAATTCCTAGTTCAACTTCTTCCATTTCCTTGTATGGATCAAAGGCATGCCTTTTGTTTTCCCATTCATCAAGATTTAATTTCTGAATGTTTCCATTTTGGTATCTACCTCACGAATTCTTGGGCAATCTTCTTGATCAAAAGATGAACAATTTGTATTGATTACATTTAGTGTATGAGACTCGATGTGGAAGTTTTCTATAGGCTCAAATCTGATTGTAGTATTAGCTAGTTAACATTAAATCTTACCTTGATCTAAATAACATGTGTGTCTAGTCATGGGTTTTAAAATCAAGTAGCCTCTAATTTTAGTTGTGAAGTCTCTTGACAAACACAATGCAAAGAGTGGTGGCAAGTCAATAATTGAGACATCTTGCAAAGACTGTTACATTGGGACATGTATGTAATGTGAGACTCAATCCTTTGATTACTCCAACAGATCGTAAATGCTTTGTTCAATCTAATTGCTCAACACCTCTAGAAATGACTTCATATTGAAGGCCCATTGATTAGTTATTTGTTTTGGCATAACTGAACTACTTTCTCCCGAATCAATCATGTAATTGTGTACAAGGTTGTTCCTAATGATTAGAGATATATAAAATGGAGGAGGTTTCATGTTTTTACTTGTGTTGACCTCCTTGAATGCTTTCTTCTTTGAGAGTTGCATTAGTGAACACTTTATCTTGATCTTTGGATGACTGATTTGATGTGGACCATTTTTCCATGGTTGCTTGCAATAGATCTCTTTGGCCTAGGATAGCTAATGACTCCCACATTGAAATGTTTACATTTTTTCTTCATTTTTCAATGATATTGAATGGAGAAGAACTATCTTTCTACTTCCCTTTTCCTCACATGACTTTCTCTTACACATAAGTTGCTAAAATTGGAACATGTGTTGGTCTAAAAGGTGGTATGGACTTGTTTTGCACATTTGAGCTGCACTTTGATTTCCAACACCTTGTAGAGTGATAGAGGGCTGAGAAGCAATTGGATTAGATGATTTTCCTTCTTCAATATTCCTCTTTTTAGACCATGTATCACTACCACACCTTGAGAAGAGGCCTATTTATTCCAAAGAAATATTCAACTTGCCAATTCACAAGTGTGGTGTCATTTATAGGTGCCTCCTAAGTGGCTTCCTATTGTTGACTCTCTTCTTGATTTGTCCTTGGTTCCATAACCAACTTTTGTCACCATCAAGGCTTGATTTAGAGCAACATTTAAACATGTTGACTGATTATGAGGTTGATTTCTTAGGAAGTACCATTCATATTCTTGATCCATGTTATTTTCACACTGTAACAAGGCTTTAGATTTGGATGCAACGTTAGGATTATAGGGCTGAAACGGATTATTAGCAAGAGATTTTACTTGGTTCTTATTTGTAGCTTGATTGGGTGTCCTATTAGACTAATACAGCGTCTATTGGGTTGATCTTGAGGCCGATATGACTTAAAATTTTGGCTTGTTTCTTCTTAATTATCACTAACTCATTGCCTAAGTTTGGCAATTGCTTCATGACTTCTTGGAGCTCATTTGATGTACTAGAAGAAGAGGTAGAATCTTCGGTTGAATTATGATTTTTGGGGTAGTGATGAGAGTTAATGTAGGTGTTTGGCTAGTGCTTGGATTCCCTAATTCTGGATAAAGAGGCATGGGTGGTCTAGGTGTAAGTTTACCAGCTTGAATCAAACAATTTTCATCTCTAATAGTAATGTTATAGGTTGTGGGTAAATTTGTACCTCACATGGATTATATCATCATGGTGATATCAGAATTTAAATATTTTAATAAGTATAGAAAGGCACTTTCAGCTGATGATCTCACATGACAAGCAAGAACATATCCCATGTCCTTTGAAATTTGAAGTTGAAATCAACCATCTACTCATTTGGTGCTCTCTTGATTGTGGTTAGCTGCTCCAATAGAGATAAATTGTCTACCTTTTCCCCAAATTGACCACAAAGAGTTGTGCACAACTGATCCCAATTGTTGATTGATCTCACTCCTAGGCTTTTGAACCATTGTATAGCTTTACCTTTGAAAGAAGAAGCCAATAATTTGATAGCCACATCCATTTCATTAACCTCATGTATAACGCAGACATTTACAATGTCTTGAATGTGATCAATCGGAGTTGTATGGTTCTCCCTAGTGAAATATGGAATGTTCTTCAATGCCATTTTGTAGACACTAAAATCGGGTCACACTCCCTTTTTTACCTCGACCAAAAGGCACCCTTTATTACATTTACCTAGCCATGACCCCCTTCACCCAAATAATAAATTAAATTAATTTAATTAAATTAATGCATTATCCTCACTATATTTATTATTTGAATATTTTATTTAAATAATATCCACACATATAGTTCACTTAGACACCTCACCTAGCCAACTCAACCTAAGACCTATTCTTAATTGTCATAACTAACTAAGACTTATCCAAACCCTAAAAATAAATGCCTACATTCCTCTAACCACATTCCCGCATGCTCACAAGAGGCTCTTAGTCTAATACATGGGATAATGACATGAGATCTAAGGAAATCAAGAGGATCTCCCTAGTTTAGTAAACCTAGAAATCCCACCTTGGCCGATGTCGATTACCCTAACTCATCATCGATTAATCCAAACCACCATCGGTTACCTCTTTTAACCCCTAAACTACCTTATTCTTAAGGTTGGAAAAGTTTGGCAAACATTAGGAGAAGTTTTACGAGCAAGAACACATCTCGAGAGATAACACATCTTCGAGAGAAAATATAGCAAAAACTCGCATGCGAGGAAGGAGATTGAGCATCTTCTCCTTTACATCCATCCCAACCATGATCCGATCTATCTAAGCAAAGAGGAGCATACATGCAGTCCATGCGGTAAGCTTTTCTTCAATTAGTGATCACTTGTAGCCTTCAAACCCATCATCAACACCTCCATCCCTCACACACGTATTCGGAATGAAATCCAAGTATAACATTAGACTTTCCTAGTTTATTTCATTTCACCATTATTTTATCATCCAAAGTGTTTATCTTGCCCCCTACCGACCTTTTCCACATTTCCACCTCCATATACCCCTTGAAACCTCACCAAATCCTACTCCAAAGAACCCAATACTTCATCCCACCAACCAAAGTCCTTTTTGCAATCACAAAGGAGACCAAAAGCTTGTTCCCGTGACATTTCCAGAGATCTCATAAAGAATGCCCACCGGTCACATCTAACCACCGTCGAGTTACCCTTCGATGACATCGGTCTCGTATTTGCCCATATAGCCTGACAGAATGCATACCTACCCACCTAATTTCACCTTACCCTCATTCACCTCGTGATCTACCCGAGACCTTTATCGGACCTACAAAGACCCAAAACCAATCCTTTGACCTTTGGATTCTATTCTAGTTAGCCATGTAAAATTAGATCTATTTCTTATTGTGTTTTAAGTGAGATACCTAAATCATTTTAAAATAATAATAGGATTTACTTTGTTTACAGCATTAAATTGTTTAAAATGTGGATTGATAGCCATCTAGAAAGTATCATACTTCCCAGCATCTAGCATACGCTAGGTAGTTCACCGCCCATATTGTTTAATTCCTTCGGTGGTCTTGTTTTCATTACAAGTAGTTCCTTTTATCAAAAGGAAGATCTCACGATCGAGATGTGGATTCGGAAGTCATACACGTGCAACAACCCATCAACCGACATTTGAATAGGTATTCCTCCTATGCATGTTACCCTATCTGTTTCATCAACACTTGAAAGAAATGATCTAAGAAAACAATGAAACATGACACATTGGGTTTACATTTTATGCATTAAGAGCAAGTGGGTTTTTGCTCGTGAAATTGACATAGGGATTATGTTATGGTGATGGTTGTTGATAATCCATTTTGATTGGTCTGAGAAATCTAATTGATTGAATGAAGGGCCTACCAGGTGGAGTTTTTTATAGTGTTCTATTTGGTAGAGATGGAGACCTTTGATCTCTTCTTCCCTTCTTCCTCTTCCTAGAGATAGCTGCAAGTATTCAAAAACACCTTCTTCTCTAGTTCTTGACCTTGTTTGAATCCTTCTCATAAATTTGACAAGCTTAGACTACTAAAACAAGTGAATTATTTCCTTTTAGAGTCATCATATGTGTAATTTCAAAGCCTCTTACACACTTTGGAGTTCACAATAAGAACACACCAATCTTGCTATAATAAAATTAAGACTTATCTAGTCCCACCGGGCATGTCATAATTGTTAGTGTCGGTAGCATGATGGCTAAGGTATCACAATGGAACATATGTGAAATGTAGATATTTCACCTTCTCATCCCACCATGCATGATAGAACTTTTATCACCAAATCACAACACCCTTTGTTTTTTTAGCATGTGAGTGTGTTAAGGCAAGTAGTGTGACTGGGTAACATGGGTACTATCTCCAAGTTGTGGGACTTGTTACTTGAGATAGACCTCCGAAAAGGTTGGTTCCTCTTCCTAATCTAGTGCAAGCTAACTCTAATGAAGGAAAACTACTTGCTACTCCTAATCTATCACTTCCAAGGGACCGAGAGAGAAAGAGAAAGAGCATGAAAGTAAAAGAAATATACACTACAAAGGTGATGCACCAAAAGAAGGGTGTGAGAATAACTCTCCAATGTGTGAAAATGGGAGAAAATGTATATTAGAAAGGGTGATAATAGTTCTCCACAATATAACAACAACATTTCCAAAAAAATGCAAAAATAATGAACCTTACAAGAGTATAAGGTAGAAAAAATACACTTCTGATAGAATTGAAGAAGAGGCAAGATGAATACAAATAAACACAACAAGGGAAGACACATCCACAAACTTGTATCTATTACTTCATTGATATGTACAGTTCATTCTACTAAAAAGAAAGTCTTGGATTTCCATGTAAAGGAGTCCACTATGAAGGCCTTGACATTAGCTTCACAAAACAAAAATGATAGATTTTTTCTACTAGAATTATCCCCCTTTTGCCCATGAGATAACTTTCCAATTTATAGAAAATTAAGGAGAGAGAGAGAAATTTTTTCTTCAAATCTCATATTTTTCTTTCCACTTCCTTGCAAAGTACCAAAAGTGGGTGGAAAACATGATTTTTGGACTGCCAAAGCCTCCCCATACTACCCCATAACTTGTAACAGTGGAGAAATAGATATCCATGCTCATTAATTACTCTCTTAACCACTATCCAACAATCCAATTTGAATTGGGATCATTTTCAAAAAAATCACCCTGAAAATTCATCAATTTCTATATTTCTTGATTTTTGTGAAGGTCTTAGAACCACAATTCCAACAAGACCAATTTTATGAAAAAACATTAAGAAATGCTCAAGATATGAGCTTCTGAGTGTAGGTGGCTATTTTTGGTTTGCTAGGCATTTCTTCTATTTCACGGGACTCTAAATTAATTGGGTAGTTAAATTAAATATTTCTCCCTCTTTTCTTATGTTTCTTCATGATTTAAATGCAGGGATTTTTAAAATATTTCCTAGGTCCCACCATTGATTTACGTCACTTGGATATTAGAATGGGGTTAGGTGTTTGCATTGTATTTCCACAACTCGGCCGGTTTGGCCAAGTTGGCTATTTCATTACACCATCAAGCCCTTTCCACCTAGGTGTCGAGCCTCATTTATATACTTGTTGATAGACATTTCTTGGGTGCCAAGATCACTTATATCCATGTGTTGAGTTGTGTGTTTTGGATGTCGATCAACCTTTGAATTTACATTGGGCTCGACATTTAATATCTTGTCAACCATCAAATTACTTTCCTCCTTCTAACTCAATATTGCATCGACCCCGACCATCTTGCATGCTCAATGCCAACTTGTTTGCTAATTTAGTAATATATTCTCTTGTATTTTGGGCTTAACCCCTTTCTGCAAGAACTTCTCATCCATGATGTTCTTGGTTTCCAACACCCGATTGACCTTACAATCATTGACCCCCATCTCTATATTGAATTTATCTCACTGATCAGGTTTCAATTCCTAATCACCTCTTGTAAGATTGTGTGTCCTCGGGCACTTATATTGATTTTCTTGAAATCCCCGCAGGAGGCTTAGAGTATGCCAAGCTCATCCTTTGCAAGCCCACATGTCCCCATATTTCACTTGGGCCATTAGGGCCATCTATCTCTACATGTGTGGTGAGTTCGGTGAGTTCGCATTTGGGGGCCCATGTCCCCATCCTTCTCGAGCCATTAGGGTCATTCTATCTCTACATCACCCACATTTCTCTATATCGGGATGAGTTTAAACCTTTCACCACCATTTCTTATGTCTTGGCCACTTTTATGTATGATCTCACCATTATGCCCTTCATAGTTTTAACAAACTCAATTTCAACCACCAATTCCTAAGCTCACTCAAGATCTATATGCAAAAATTGAATCATTTCATGAAGCTTGATCGAGCCATCATTATTTCTCCAAACTCAACTTTACCTTAAACTTAGTGAGTTCTTTTGGCTTGCATGAATTTATTTATTTTTGTATTCCCAATTGATTCATTCTACTAGCTCGATGTTTTTCTACCTGTGATAGCTCGGATTCTTTTCTTTGACCTTTCCATGCCCACAATGATCATATTCCCCCATTATTCATTCTTCATGCCTCCTCTACCTAATCTCATCAACATGGCTCATTCCTTTATGCCTATGAACTCATCAAATGACATATCTAGTTCGGTTATACCAAATCTCTAACTCTACTGAGAACTTGTGTGGATTCATGAAATAGATCGGTTGGTGAGTTCAACTCATTATCTCCCTTGCTTAACTACAACTGACTTGGTATGGAGCTTTTCCTTCATTCTGGACATGATTTCAACACATTTTTCCAATTCATGAATTATGGGAAGCGTACATAGTACCCTTTGTTTGCAAATCTCCACTTTCCCATTAATCGAGCCATCTTGAGTTTGAATCCTTCGTCTTAATACTACATGCTATCATATTTTTGCCAACTCGTAATGTAATCCATGATGGTTTGATGAAATATAGCTCGTTCTTCATATTTGAGATTATTATGCAAGGTAGATCTCATCCTTTAATGTATATCAACTAAGTTCCAAAGGCATGACTCGGTCCACCGGCATAAGTATTGGCTCGGTGGGGGACCACGAGGAATTTCTCAAAACTTTTCAATTGCCCCATCAATTTTTTTCCATATTTTTACATTGGGCCCTCTGCTCTATTGTTCAAATTCACCTACGAGTGAATTTGGATAACATAAACCTCAAGAAATTAGTTATATTGAGAGAATCACCTTCAATGATAATATCATCAATATTTAGATCTCTGACAATTCTAAGCCCCCAAAGTGCAGCGAGGGCTTCCACGTAGTGGTTGGAGTTAATGCCCATAGGACTAGCATATAATCTAATGACCTTACCATTCTCATCTCTGATGCTTCCACCTCCCCTAAATTTCCTGGGTTACCTTTAGAGGCCCCATCATAATTTAGCTTCATGATTTTGGAGGATGTCATTTGATATGTTCCCGAGAAATCATCTTGGCCATAGAGGTGTTAATGGAAAAACTGTTGAGATCCCACTTATATAGAAGTCTGCTATCATTCTTCATTTGCTGAATTCTTTTAGAAGGCCTAAAATTGGTGACATTTTGTCTTATATTGTTTAGAATCCCATTAGAGATCCTATTCATGGAAAGTATTTTATCCTCAAAAATGGTTGCATTTCTGGCCTTCCAAATAAACCAGATAACTTGAGGGAAGGAAATAGACCAAATATTTTGAATCACCAAATTTTTTGAGGGGAAATGCCATTGTTCCCAAGCTTGGATAATGGTGGAAGGCATGACCCACTCGATCTCCATGAAGCTAAAAAGAAACCCCAATATTGGTGTGACAAAAGGATAATGTATAAACAAGTGATTTACAAACTCTTCATTATTCTTGTAGAGAGTACATCTATTTGGGATATGCTAACCTTTTTTAATCCAATTATCCAAATTCAGGGCTTTGTTTTGAATGGAAATCCAAAAAAACATGTTAATCTTAGGAGTTAGCTCCTTCATCCAAATTTTACTCTAGTTGAAAGAGGGGGTGGGGTGAGGAAAGGATTTGGTATCCATATTTGATAGAGTAGTTACCATCAAGAGAACTTCCCCATATGAATTCATCATTATTATCTAATATTGAGATGTGTTGGTTTAGGAGCATAGATTGAATCTTAGCAATGAGTTGAGAGTCACTAAGATGAGGGAGTTGAACCCAATTAAAATTATTAATGTAGCTACTAACCTTCTCACCAATATGAATTTGGAAGTGATCAGCCACACGTTGAACATCTTCTAAATCTCGAAGAGGACTGTTAGAGAGTCATTTATCATTCCAAAACTAATCTCTCTGCCATTTCCAAGCTTCCATCTACTTCCTTTCTTGATGAGATTCCTACAGCTAATAAGGGCATTACAGAAAGAAGACCTAGTATGATTATCATCCTTGTAGAGCCAATCCATAGAGCTGGAGTTCCCAAGGTATTTTTTCTTAATAATAGAGACCCAAGGGAGGTCTTCCTTAAGCAATCTCCAACCCATTTTCGTAATCATGGCTCTGTTCATCCATCGTAGATTCTTAATGCCAAGACCACCATTGTTTTTGGGTAAACAAACCTTTTCCCAAGCCACAAGAGGGATTTTATTTCTTTCTTCAACACCAGCCAATAGGAATCTTTTTTGAATCCTCTCAATTTTTTCCACAACCATGCTCGGAATTTTGAAAAGTGACATGATATAAATGGGAAGATTCTATTATTCTCTTAATTAAATGACATTCCCAACTTGAGAGAGATCATACCTTTCAACAAGGAAGCTTTCTTTGAAAGTGATCAATGAGTAAGTTCCGGGCCTCCATAGAGACTTTACTAGTGAAGAGGGCATCCCAAGATAAGAAGAAGGAAATTCCTTAATGGTAAATCCAAGAGTCTTAGCCATCTTGATTACTCTAAATTTCATTGAATTAATGAAAATAATAGATCTTTTTTCAAAATTAATAAGTTCATCGACACACCTTCATATTCCTTCAATGAGATTTAATTCTTCTAGCTTACATAATAGATGCCATCAAAAGGAATATAGTATCATCCGCAAAGTGTTGATTGCATACTTTAAGATCATAAGAAGAGGGATTAAATCCTTTAAGATGGCTTGCTTTGATTTCAGCAGTAACTCTCCTACTAAGTCTCTCTAGCATAATAATAAAGAGAAGGGGTGATAAGGGGTCACCTTATCATATTCCCGATTGTTTCTAATGAAACTATTATCAAAAATAACTTCCTAGTTATTTAGATAACTTATATTTCTCTTCTATCTCTAAGGTTCTACATTGTAGGTTGCGTGCACTTTAGTTTCTTCCTTGGCACATTTCCTTGATGGAATTTCCTCATACACTTTGCTTCTATTCTTTCCCCCATTCTTTCCTTTTCCTTTTCCTCTTTGATTCATCTTCCTCGTGCCCAATCTCTATACACTCACCTTCTTCCTAGTAGTTATTCCTCTTTTATACATGACTTGGTCATGTTTCCCAAAATCATCCAATCCCCTAACACTCTCAAGCACACTCTACACATTACCTTGTAATAGTTGCGCCTTCACCATGTGTTTCTTCCTCGGGTATTTCCTTATTCCTCCCATGCATTAGTTTTGTGCATGTTCCTTCCAATGTTTCCTTTCGCACACTTATCTCCCCACACACATCTCATACCCTCTTCTACACCCTTCCTATGCCACATGTTATGTATCATAACTTGAGTGTGTTATACGTAACCAATCAAAGTGCACGTCAGCTTGGGCACCGAATCTTGAAGAAAAATTAGTAAGTGACATGTGGTAAAATGTCAAAATAGTTACGCAATTGGTCAATCCTTCATTCAATCATGCCCACGTGTCTTGTGTGTTTAGCTTACACTTGACAACTTCGACAACCGTATATTTTACTACAGGGTTCTAACACATGAGTGCTAGTTTCATTTGAAATTTTCTAACATGGGCTACACACTAAATCATTCAAATTAAAATTTCAATGGGATTTGGTAGGTGATAAATAGGAAAACATCTTTCTAGGCATTAATGAAAATATCTCGATTGCTCCAACCACCCAAATTTTATCGATTTTCCCTCTTTTCTTCTCCCACACACGCCATATAGATGTGGTAAAGATAATTTGATAGATTACAAGTGGATTTACATAAATTCATTCTTGTTATTGGTAGTTGTGATTAAAAATATGAGTTTTCTCTCTCTCTCTCTCTCTCTCTCATTGATTCATCTATAAATGTAAGAGCTTATCTCATTGTAAAGGGTTAGACATTTTGGATCTTCTATCATTTGCTAAGGGTTCTCCATATTTGTATTTTATGTTATAGACCTTTAGATATGGATTTTACATGCGGATATCGGCCTCATTTTCCATTGTAATAGATTGTGTATCCTTGAAATTAATAAAAGTATCATTTTGTAGTTATTCTTTGCCTTAACATGTTTGTATTCTTCTTTCTTGCCTTCCTTTTATATTGTGTGCTTTTTGTATCACTTTAAATCTGTTACAACTCCAGTTTCTTGTTGTGTTTCATATAACCTATCATGTGAATGCATTCTTGGTTGTGTTACGTGTCCCTAGCCTTCCTTTGCACTATCTCTTTCATTTTTATCAGAGTAGATAGTGTTCATCCCACTTTTTCTAGTTCTATCACCTTCCTTAGTTTAGTTTTCCATTTTCATGTTCTCATTATATCCCTAGTCCCTTGGCATTATTAGCTTAGTTTTCCCTTTCAGCATTAGGAGTAGTAATAGTAGTAGAAATAGATAGAGGAATCGGCCTTCTCCAGGAGGTCTATCTCAAGTGCACAAGGTCCCATAACTTGAGACAATCTCATTGTTGACTCAATGAATCATTTCTTCTAGATCTAAGACATGGGTGAAAGTTTGAGGAACCAACGCTTTTTGGCACACTCGATGGGACTTGCATTAAAATCTTATCTTTCAATATTGTTAAGTTTTGGTGTGTGACTTAGTGATTTCCAACCTTTTGAGGCTCATTTCAACACATCTGGTGACTCCCAACATTTCCAGATCTATTGTTTTCAGCAGTCCTAAGTGCCTTTCATGAGAGGATTGCACACAAGAAAATTCCAACAGCTAAAGAGTCTTTTGAGTACCTCTAGCTATCTTTGAGGAAAGTAAGTTATAGAAGACCCACAAACACATCCCTATCTCTAGTTCACCACACACATTCCACTCCTCAAAACAAACCTATACACCATGTTATGGCACTCCAACCACCTCCTCCCCAAGGAACTTTTCAATTTCACTAGTGGATTTCCTCTCATTCTAAATGCACAACATGGTATGTTGATAGTTGCGCTCAAGAGTATTCCATAATTTACTGGTGAGAATCAAGTCACTCTTGTTCAAAGCACATCCAAGATATTACAAATGTGTGCTCTATCTACTTGATCACACATGATGATGTAGTATCATACTTCTTGTAACCTCATTTTAAAGGAAAAGTGCTCTAGTGGTACAAAGGTTTGATACCTACATCTATTTCCACCTAGGATGAGTTAGAACAACTCTATGTAATTATTTTGAAAACATGTCAGATCACATACCACTGGGTGGAAAAATGACTACAAAGAAGAGGGTTCCCAATGAATAAATGAATGATTTCAATATTATATTCCAGAAGACTTGGGATAGAGTACCTCAAGTGGTAAGGCCTACATCCTAACATGCTTTCTTGTACTATCTAAGGGATCTAAATAGTGACATTTGAATCATGATTTAATCCATGGGAGGAAGAACCTCGGTTTCTTACAATATTATAATAAGGTCATAAAATAGTCTCATCTAAGCGGAAATTTGGATCATAGACATCTTGCACCCTTGTTCCCAGAGATGTCTTTGGTTCCCCAGCCTTCTGTTGTACATGTTCTGAGAAAAGTGCACAACCAGTTGTATCTACATCCTACTCTCTCGTGCGGTAGAAAGAAGATGAAAAAATGAAGGCCCTGATTAGGAACTTGTCCAATAAGGTCATATCTTTAGAAAAATAGTAGACTCAAGCCTTCAAAAACAATTCCAATCAAGCACATAACCAAAACAATCAATCTTGTAGAATCAATATGCAAACTAGAGATACGAGCATAATAAGAAAATGATAGATGGCATGCTAATGTGCATCTGCCCTTGCAAGTAGTTCCTCTTACAAACCTCTTCCAAAGGCCCAACACAAGTCAATCACTAGTTCTTTTTTAGAACAACATGGCTCAAGAGTTTGAGTGGTGCTTCCCTTGCAATATTCCTCATAGTCAATATCATTGTGCCAATGTCATACGTGCCCAAGCCTATATGATCCATAATGATTCGAATCCGTGAGCCTTCCACCGATGTTGCTAAAGTAGAAAATCAATAAAATCCATAAGTTCCTCTTGAAGCCAATTTGATGTTTTTGGCATCGAGGAATTTTGTGGAATTGATCAAGAGTGAAAATCAAAATAGATCACACACCCATGTTGTTAACAACACAATATACAAAAATAATTTTTGACTCAAGTGTACTACCTTTAGCTCCCATCACACATGCCGATCATGAAAATCAAAAGGATGCAGCTAAGGAATATAGTAGTAAAGGTATGCAAACTCCTATGCATGAGGCTTCACACAATACTCCTTCTTAAGTGGCACACGTCATTCCTTTGTAGTTCAAGCCTTTTTTCATCTAAGGCCCCTACCTCTATGCCTGAATAATCAAGAAAAGATGTTATTGTGCCCTAGATGCACAAATCAATGGGCCTCCCATTCAACATTGTGGACTAGATGAAAATACAAATATGAACATCACAATCTGGGATACCATTACCATTCCATCTTAGCATGACCCATTGCATGAAGCTCTAGCCCAATTTCCACTCATTGATCCAAATTATCCAAAATTGTGTTACTTCCAATATTTGCCAAGAAGAGGGAAAAAGTAAGTAACGTTTCTAAAACTCCACCTTCTATATGTCTTTGATCATAGGAAAACACCTTGTGTATAACTATATGATTGTCTCGGTGCAGTGCTAGTACTTTTGTCATACCAAAGAAAAGAGTTGATGTCCTAGGTATAAAGTACAACCCTTTGTCCAAAGGAGTCTTAAAACTTGATGGATCAATTTTTATGACCTTAAGAGTCATAAAAATATTGAGTTAACCCTTCATACATGTCCAAGCCTCACCATAACTCAAGACATGTCAATCATTGATCTACCTCCTTTTTTTCCCTATGTTTGTCAAGAGAGTTTATTACTAAAGTGGGTGGTTACTTTTCTTCTTATTGGTCCCATATGTTACTCAAGACAAGGTATGGTACCCATTTTACCATACAATCTGAGCCAATATGCTCCTATCATGTTGATCCATATGATCCATCACCTCTCCAAGCCAATTTCCTAATCCAAGAAGAGAAAGTTTCAATTTCTTAAGAGCAGTATATTCCTTATCCCTTTTCTAACTTAGTGCTAGATGAGTGGGTAGAAAGGCGCCAAAAATTTGATCCATATGTTAAAGAGCTAGAATATTTTGAGATTGTACTTGGCACTTATTGCATCCTTGAATATGAAGTTGTGATGACATGCACACTCAAACAAAATGAAGAAAATTTTGGGTTATGGAAGTTGTATTTTGATGGCTCTAGAAGTAGAAATGGCATGGTAGTAGGATTTATTCTCATTTCTCCCAAGGATGAGAAATTATTCTTCACCCATGTTATAGTTCACATGCTCCAACAATGTAGCAAAATATGAAGCATTAGTGCATGGCCTTCTCATTGCTGAAAAGAAAGGGATTAAACTTATATCCCGGGATCTCATTGAAAAGGAAAGGGATTTTGGGGACACAGAATTGGTTATCTACCAGTCACAAACAAGTGCATGAAAAATAATATGATTCTAAGAACTTATAAATGTAGATTTTCGGACCTCCTTAAGAGCTTTCATGCTCGAACCTACGAGTGGTGCCAAGAAGATAAACAAAGAAGCTGATCGGATGGTCATTCACGGGTTCACAAATTTCTCTTCTTGAGGACTTCATCAAAGGGAATGTGTAGCATGTCAAGATGGTGATCATCCATCTATTCCAAAAACAACACCGAGATAGAAAGTGTTAGAAATTGATGTGCAGATCATCCAATTCATTCAAATGAAGATGAGTTCTCTTGAAGCATTCAAGTCTACTTGCATGATAGTTATGGTGACCAAGTGATCTAGTGAAGACAAATAACTTTCCTAAAGGGATGGTTACCTTAGAGAAAATATTTATCCCTGATGATGATTTTAAGGGTGAAGAAAATAATATGTGTAGCATAGAAGACTGCATTCCAGTCACTATTGCACGTGGAAAGGAGTTACTACTTAGTAAATCTATGTGCATGATGAGAAACAAGCATTCATCTCTCTATGTTACAAATACGGTTATATTTTTCATGGGACTATGAAGACCTCAAATGATTTGATCTAATTATTTCTTAACACTCTATTGACCTTGATCCTAGCTTCAAACCTACCAAACAAAATCAAAGGACATTAAATTCAAGGATAGAGCCCATCATGAAGAAATATTTTTCTAAATTATTAAGGTGAAGATTATTTTTCCAATCAAATATTCTACATGGGTCATGAATCTTGTTTCATTGTGCAATAAGAATGGTGAAATTAGACTATGTGTTGATTTTAGATATCCGAATAAGGCATCTTTGAAGGATCATTATCCTTTGCCTTATATGGAGCATATTTCACATATAGTGGTGGTTGGCACACAAATATTTTCTATGCTTGATGGGTATTCTAGCTTCAATCAAATCTTCGTCAAGGATGAGGATCAATTCAAAAAGAGTGTTTACAACCAAGTGGGAATGTATGCATATAAAAAGATTCCCTTTGGTCTATCAAATACATGCACGATTTCAGCATGCCATGGACATTTTCTTCAAAGGTTACATCAATGAGTGCATCTTTGTTTACTTAGATGACATTACAATCTTCTCAAATCACGGTGTGGATCACATGGCTCATCTAGAGAAATTCTTTAAGAGATGCAAAAGTTTGGTGTATCTCTTAACCCAAAGAAGTGTAATTTTGAAAGTGGCACGGGAAAGATTTTGAGTCATGTGGTTTCAAAGTATGGCATTGCAATTGATCCAGCATGTGTCATCCATCCTATTTCTTTCCTACCAATGCAAAATAAATTCTTATAGTCCTTCCTTGGAAAAATCAATTTTGTTAGGTGCTTCATTCCTAACTTTGCAAGATTGGTAAGGCCCATCACCCTCATGCTTAAGAAGGACATAGCCTTCAGATGGAAAGTAGAAGGAAAAGAGAGCTTCAACAAGATCAAGCAAGAAATTTCTTGCACACCAACACTCATCAACCCATATTAATCAAAGGATTTCATCCTTTATGCTTATGGTGTAGATATGATGCGAGATGCAAGTATTGTTGTTGTTTTCTAACAAAATAAAATGAATAAAGAATAGAACAACGGTGGATTTATTTAGTCGAAACTAAAGGATTATGAGTTTAAATACAACCACATGGAGAAAATCTCTACACAATCATGTGCACACTCAAGAAACTCAAGATTATTTGTAGACACCAAATTTGGTCACACTCCCATGGGTCCTCTTTCAAGCAATCATTCTTACGTGTTAACCTAACCATGGCCCCTTTACCTCATATTCATATTAATTTAGTTACTTACAATTGAATTAATACCCATCCTCACATAATTTATTAATTTAATTACTTTAATTAAATTAATTTACACCTCACCTAGCCACATCACCCAACCACATCACCTAGACACCTCACCATGGACTTATTCTTAGCCTATTAATTAACTAAGACTCGTCTCCACCTATCCTAACCACCTCATACTTAGTCTAACCTAACATTAAATTCATATTCCTTCTCCGACAGCATGCCCACTTATCTAAGCATTAACCACCGCTTGAGACCCGGACTAATAGGTAGAGCTTGCCAAAAATAGCTAAGATCTGTTATTTTTGGTAAACCTAGGATATCCCACCTTGACGATGTCGGTTAACCCTCAATGGATGTCGGTCACCTTAACCATCGTCGGTCACCATGTATACAATTTGGAAACCGTTTTCCTAGGTTGGTCACTTTGAGTTTTGGAAGAGAGAGAGATATTTGCATTCAAGTGCAACTAGAATTTTCTCAAGCATCAAGACAATAGAATATGTCCAGCGAAGACCCAAACAAGTACTAAGACTAGTCTAAAGTTATGGGCATTCACGGTAACATTTGGAAAGCACTACCGTGGCCGACCACCAAGTTCACATATCGACCATCACCTTCCTTAACCCACCAATCTTGCATGAACAAGTAAGTGCATTTGATTTTGTATCATTTTTGTAATTACTCATTAAGTTCTTTATCCCTTTGTTATTAGAACTTGTTATTCCTCGTATTCTTCCATCTCCACTTCACCGCTGCACATATCCTATCTAGCCACCACAACCTTCTGGATCTTTATTCCTGAAATTTTACACATTTCTGAGTTTTTATCACCTTATCATGAACCCAACCAGTTCCCTTTCATTTTTTGTGTAATCACAAAAATCATAAAACCACGTGTTAATCAACTTTCACCAAATTGCCCCTATCGACGCCAATTACCTTAACCATCATTGGTTTCCCCTTCACCGGCATCGGTATCAGTTCATTAGAATGATGTCAATTATTGTATCTCCTATCAAAATTTTACTAAATTGACCTTAACACCCCAAAAAATCTCACAAAATGCCTCACCTAAGCCAAATATCCTATCTAAAACCTCTCCACATACCTCCCCATATCTCTGTGCAAACACAAAGAGAACCTAAACACCTATTTCTGATATTTTTTCCATTCCCATAGAAACCAAGATCGGTTATCCCTAACTAGTATCATTCATATCTAAACCGTCATCAATCACACCCTAACATCGGTCTCGTCTGTGTGTTTGGAAAACTTTCCACAAACCAATGAAGCTCCCCAATCACCCAAATCCATCCCAAACTCCACCAAGTCTTTCCCAGGACCTTTCTTGTGACCTCTAGAACCACCTACCCATCCACGTAACTTTGACCCAGGACCTTCACCAATTTAATTATCAAAGCATTTAATTAGATTAACATTGATAGTAATATGAGATACCCAAATCAGAGTACTAGCATTAGACTTGTTTGTTTGCATGTCTATTTATTTTATATTAAATTATATATATATATATATATATATATCAATGGATTAAAAACCATCGGGGAAGTATCGTAATTCCTAGATCTAGCTCATCTATGCAATCCACTAACCTTTTGCTATTAACTATGTTTTTGGTCTTCATTTACATTTCGGTAGTTCCTCCTAGCCAAAAGGGAGCTCTCATAATCAACTTGGATCGGAAAATCAGAATGTGTGTATAACCTTAAGTCGACATCACAACATTTATTCCTCCTCGGCCTATTACTACCTCTATTTGTTTCATTAATTTTTTAATAATCCGGTGAAACAAATATTCTCGCCACAAATCACATCAAGGTACAAGTTTCTCACTCTAGCATTAGAGACTTCATCACGGAGCATAAATAAGTGAGAAGAGACCAAGGTGGGTGACCAAGATCATAGAGTATTATGTGACTATTAAATCCACTAAGTTGGTAAGAGGTAGCACACTCTGCAAATAGCTTCTTTGAGAACACACATAATTGACATGTGATTTTCCTTATAAAGATATGTTCTTTTGATTTTTGGAGATCATGCTTGAAATGGATAAATCATCTTCTATTCTTAAGATCCTTTGACTGAATTGGAATGGCTTCTTTGAATCCATTTTTCATTTCTTGTAGGTGGGTTGCAATCTGGTTTAAGAGTTGTAAACTTATCTATTAATCTACTCATCCTTGGATCAATTTCAGTGATCCAAGGAATGTTTTAAAATCTGCTCTGTTGAATGAATGGTAAATCGACATTCCATAGAATTAATAGACATATGACTAAACTTTGTTGGTTACAAGTTCTTTGATTGTTGTGTGAACATGTTCTATTCAATCGTATGTTGTGCTTGGATCTTTTCAGTTTGATTGTGGTAGGACAATGTTGACATGCAAACTGAACTATATAGCGTATACACGGCATAGGAAACATTAGTTCCTAAAACAAAAGGAATCCTAAGCTAGGTCTACTAAAATCCTAAGCTAGGTAATTCCTATATATATACCTATTATTACCTAACTATGTTAATTAATTGAATTTATCCTAACCTAAGCTTTGAACTAAAGGATTTTGGAGAGGATTCTAGGTTATTTAAATTATCCTAAAACCTAATGCTATATGGTTGTGAGATGATCTAACCTAATGCCTAAAAACTATTGTGTTGGAATTAATCTAACCTATTTGGGAACTACCTAAGGTGGTTATCTATTGATTGGGTTATATCCTAAGGTTACCTATCCTAAGCTAACCTAAGATCTAACCTAAGCAACTATGTCTACCCTAAACTAATGGGCATGAAGGGGAATTGGTGGTCACATGTATTATAGGTGATGGTTCCAAGGCATTAAATTTGTTGATAAGGTTTTAATTGCATAGAGGTACTACCAGCTTTGGTAGGGGTTAGTGAACTTGGCGGAGGCTTAGGTGGAGACTCCACTAAAATGGAATTCCTTGTTAAATTTGATTTGGCAATCGCTAAACATGAAAGGCGGTGGCAAGGAAGGTTAGGCGGGAAAATCAATTAATGGAATTAATTGTTTTTGGTTTTCATGCTCAAACTACCTTGGAAGGCATGCAAATGGGTTGGAATGTGGTTGTTTCACTTTGCATACTTCATGATTTTTTCTCTGCATGCTCTCTGGTTTTTCGAACCAGCAGATTGAACTACACTTAATGGCTATTTTTGAGGTTTTAAACCTATTTTCAGTTTGTGGAATATATAGGAGGCATTGTGGAAAAAGAACATTGTTATTTGATTTTTCGTGGAGAAGAGGAGAAGTTTTGAGCTCGATTGAGGTTCTTTTTGATTTGATAGAAGCGCTATCAGGCATGATAGGCTCTAAAATTTAAGATCTCTTGCTTTCTTATAAATGTCTCATTAAAACAAGTCTACTCTTTTGAGATTCTTGGATTTCTTATCTTATCTAGTTATTGGCTTGTTGGGTTTATTAAATCTTGTTATATTGGTTTTGAATCCTTGGTAAATGATGTTCTGTTTGGAAACTTACCATATATAGTTCTTTAAAAAATAATGCATGCAAAACATTTTTCTATTTCTCGACTTTTCATTTTGGAACTAGAAATGGAAGTGATCTATTAAGATAACCATCATTTCTATTATTATGGTTCTGTGTTTGGGGAAACTTGAATCCCATTCGGAACTTCAATTTAGCTCATTTTTGTGGACTAGAGCCTATATACGGGTTTATTTTTAGCTTGTGTTGAGCTCATGTTTTGTTGAACCTTTATTTGAGCTCATTTTTGGTTTGGAACTTGGTTTTGGTTTTGTGTTTGTTGAGAACTATTGATAGAGGTTCTTGTTGTTCTGAATCATGTTGGAATCTTGTATATCTCTGGACTGTTGTCGAAAGCCCATATAAATCTTGGTGCTTGTATCTTAGTTCCTTGTGATAATTTGAATTGTTACTGTCAGTTCATAATGTACATGGTATTTGAATGTTATTACTCATTTTTGGGCTCAAACTTTGGGTGAAACTTGAGTCCGTTGAGAGATAATATTGGGTTCTGTACCCATGTTTTATATTCTTTTGAGAAATTTGGAACTGTTATTGTAGATTAGTAATTTACAAAGCACTCGTATTCTATTACTTGTGTAGGTTCTAAACTTTGTAGGAACCTTGAGGCCGTAAGGACTAGTATTTGGGCTTCGTGTTTTGATACAAACTCTTGTTGGAGCCACTTGTTGCTATGAACCAGTGTTTGTATTTTTGGATAAATCGGGACTGTAGTTGAAGCCGTATGTGGCTCTATACCCATGTTTTATTTAGTGGAATTTCAAACTGTTAATGGAGGTTTGTGTTTTTCATCACATTCATATTTGGTTATTTGTATAGTTCTGAACTTTGTTAGGACTTGTGTCGACTCTGTTCTAGAACTTTGGAGTTGTGTTCTACTTGTAATAAACGTTTAAAACTTACAACTCTTTTGTCGAGTTTTTTCTCAAAGAAAATTGGGAGAATAATTGGTTGAGTTGTTGGGAAACTCTCTAGAGATCTTGATGGAAAAATGTCCTCATTTGATGAATATATTTGTTAATTCATTTTAAGAACTTGTTTCTTCTTTTCTGAGATATCAATGGCGTTTAATTGAGGGTATTCTTTTCCTCTCTATTCCATGGAAACTTGTATCTTCAGATCTCTTAGAATAGACTCTGGGTTTTGTTTATGAGAAGAACTTAATAAATTAGTACTTTGTATACTGTTATGGAGGGATTACTTGACTCTGTTCTAATAGTTTTTGTATTATAATATTTATTGAATCAAGAACTGGTTATTCTTTTTGTAATGCAAAAATGAAATCTGACTATGGGATCTCAATCTGAGTTGTTGATACCTCTGATCATGTTAAAATTTCTGATCGGTCATTTTTCTATCTCTTCATGAATACTATAAATACACCTTGATACTTTATATAGGAAAGGAATGTGATTCCTTTAGAACCGACTATGTTTTTGGACTGCTATTTTTATTTCATTTTCCTATGTATGGAATAGAAACTCGTACTCTTTGAAAGAAAAGAAGTATAAGAAATATGGCAGTGTGCTTTCTTACTACTGGATTGATCATTGGTTGAAATTTTTCTATTTTGATTCTCTTTTTATTTAGAGATTTCTTTATGAGTTGTTTGGTCTTCCTTTACACAATCATTTGTAGAAATGATGTTGGAAGAGATTATATTATTTGGTTTTATTGAACTATAAATGTCAGCTTGTTTGGCGATATTTTTTTGAACAAGACTTTACTTGTTGGGTTTGAGATGAGTGAGTTGTCTCTTGCACTCTACTTTTTTTTAATTCTTCTTGGATGATCTAGAGTAGAGAGTAACTCTTGTATGAGTCTACCTTGATCTTTGAAATGTTGTTTCAGATCTTTAAAAGTTAAATTCTATTTTGAAGTAGATTTAAACTTGTAGGTAGATCGATTGATTCTCTATTCCTTCTTAGATTAAGATGAAATTATGTTCTAATGAATATCTCAATTGTTAAATTTTAAGGTAATTGTCTTTTGAAAGAAACAGTTAAATCATGTTTTGAATCTATTTTTTTTCTTGATGTGTGTGTTGTGTTTAGGCATAGTTGTAATGGTTCTTCTTCTTCTTTTTTTTAGGAGATAGATGAGTCATCCTAATCTGAACCATGCATTAAACTCTTCTTTTAGCTTGAAGCAAAGATAAATGTTGTTTTCTTTTATGAAAGATTGGGAACAATGAGATGTTATGACATGTTGTTTGTCTTAGGATAATTGATTGAATCAATTAGACTCTATTTTTTAAGGCTGATATGGTAGATTATATTATGTCCTTCTCTTGGAAGTGAAATCAATTGTTTAAAATGTACTTCTTTTTCATTGCTTTTGATATATTGATTATTTGATGTAATAATTGTCTCATTAAAGCAGAGTTGTTTTAATGGAACAATTATTGGAATGCACTTATTTTTAAGGCTTAGTGCTTATCATGCTCAGTTCATTGAACTGACCCATGCTAGAAATTTTTGCAGATGGACTTCGTAAGTGATAAAGAAGGCAAAACTTATATGATGCATTGGCTGATTTAAGTCTAATTCTTGTGAAGAACTCTGATTCGTTCTTGAGATTGTATTGGAAAAGAAAAGTAGTATTCTTTTATAATTAAGATGGTTGTTATGTAGTATACCTAAATGCATAAGTCTTGTAAATGTAATGGTTATAAAGATAAATTGAAAGTTGTGAGATTACTGTATTGGTTGTGTAAATTATTTTGTATTTGTATGAAAGAGATGGGCTCTATCTTGTTGTTAATATTCATATTATTTATATGTTAAATGGCTAAATTTTAATAAGATTGGATCAAGGGATTTAGTTCAATCTCCCTACTTGTGATGCAACTTGTAAAGTTGTAGAATATGATATTCATTATTTAAACTATATAACATAGTAATACAAAGTAGGATGAACATACATTGAAAAATGTGGTCATTGGGTAGAATAAACCCTAACGCCTTACATATAGTGAAAGACTCTTCATCTTTCATAAATGTTCATAAACCACAAAGGTTTGGTATCATGACTTCAATTTATCAGACTTCATTTGTTATGAAGTCTACTTTATTTTGGATATATTCTAGTGCTTGAACTTTCTAAAAAGTTATTGTACTTTTTACATAAGACATATTATAACATTGTGTAGTTACGCTTAATTGATAGTTTAACTATGTATTCAAACATTAAAAGTGGAAATGAATATAAAAAAGTTCTTAATGGGCTAAATGAATCAATTTAGAAAAGAACTTAAGGAGTGTTGGATTAGGGTTAGGCAAAGTTGCTGAAATCTATTTTGAATAATCCAAATTAATTAAATTATTAATAAATTCCTTGGGGTATGTACATCTCGATGAGGTTGTTCAGTAGGATGTTGGCACACGCCAACTATAGGGATGTACCTTTGAGAAGATTAGGATCTTCTCGAGGATACAATGATGCAATTGGCATGTGGCAACACCCTTCGGCATTGATCATCCAGATCTACATAAATTGACTTGATCTTAGTTTTTCTCTAGGTCAAGTTAGAAACATGTTTTAAGATATGGGGTAGCCCTCTAAAACTCAGGATACCTTGGCACATGGGGTTGACTTAGGTTGACCCAGTATGCCAACTTACCCTAAGTCTTAGTGAGCTTCCCTTATCATAACACATGTTGTTAACACAAACTAGGGTTAAACCTCGGCAAGTGGACTGACATGAGTCAGTAAAAGAACATTCTAGATAACAATAGAGTGGGGTGAAGGACATATTCCAGATTGATGAGTATGCCATCAAGGAATAGTAATACATATAGTATGTTAGAAATCTTTGGCCAAAGTATCGCAAGTTACTGGTTGCGTTGTCCTATGTCACCTAGTCTAAGGTTCGTGATGCAGATGAATATTGGTAACAATTATTCAGATAGGTTCCTTAGATAGATCACTCAATACCCTAAATAGGAAAGAGAACCAAGTATACGTAGTATATGGATAAGTATTCAATACTTAATGTTAAACATGAATAGATCGGTAGTTTACCGAGTCATGAAATGAATAGATCGGTAGCACACCGAGTCATTACAACTGCATATGGTTATCTGTTATATGAATGGTTGATAAAGAATGTGTGTTCTAAATTATGAAATTTAGAACAGAGAACATTATTTTAAAAAAAATTCCCTTGTTTCTAAAGTCTTAAAATGGGAATGTTACATCTTGGTATCAGAGCTGAAGGTTGCAGCTCTTGGACCTATTGTGTCCATAATCTGATTAAACTTAAATTTTCTTGTAACAAAAAATGGTGAGAACAAGAGGAAATGTTGCAAATAACCCTCCACCTAAGGAAGGAGTGGTAAACTACCCAAAACTTGATGAGATCCTTGCTACCCTGTTGGACACAAGAGATCATTTGGTTGTGCTTGAACAACAAGTAATGGGAAATGAGGAGGAAGAAGAAGCTGATAACAATAATCAGCCACCTCTAGGGGACAACACCAATGTGGGTGTTGATAATAACAACGTTAACATACCTGTTCAACTTGAGAACAAAAAGGCTAGACTAGCAGTAGAACTCACTAATGACATAAAAAGGATAAGTCCACCCAAGTTTGATGGCACCACATTAGGAGATGGAGTTGAGAATTGGCTCAGTGAAATGGAGAAGTACTTTGCAATAAGGAACTTCTCAGAGGAAACCAAGGCTATATGGGGAGCATATCAACTTTCCCATGAAGCATCTTCATGGTGGGACAACCATAAGGCTGAGTTAAATATTGATGAAACTAACATCACTTGGGATCAATTTAAAAGTTATTTTAGGCAACGATGGCTGCCACAACTCTACTATGATCAGAAAATGACTGAATTTCAGAACTTAGCTCAAGGAAAGCTAATAGTAACTAAGTATTGGGAATGGTTTACAAAACTCCTCAAGTATGTACCTCAGTATCAAACTGATGAGAAGTTCAGATATGAAAATTCATTATGGGATTGAATCCCATTATTGGGGAGAAGTTGATGTTCACATCCCAACCACTATGGAAGGGGTTGTTGAAAAATCCATAAGGCAGGAACAAAATTAAAGGCTATTTCTGCTCATAAGGAGGAAGTAAGGAAGAAAGTTCCAAACCCCTCTTCAGCTTCTCTTGCACCTAAGAAGGGACCATGGAAGAAGTTTGGTAATAAAAATAAGTTTTCAGCTGATAATAATAAGAAAACAACAATGAATAAGATTGCTGGAAATACACTGAACAATTTTTGCCAAAAATAATAACAATGGACAGAAGTCCTATGGAGGTCAGAATAATAACTTTAAGACTGAAATAATTCTAAGTCTAGAAAGGGACCTGTAGGAGGTTGTTATAATTGTGTAAGGATCATTACACAAATCAATGTCCTTTGAAGAAGGATGATCGTAATCAAACACAAGATACATGCTGCAGTAGCTGACAAGCAAGCTAAAAGCAAGCTACACCTATAGAAGTTCCTGGTAAGTTATTTGGCATACCTGTAACTATTCTTTTTGATATAGGTGCTACTTGAATGTTTTATTTCTAGTAAACTTGCTTCGAAACTTAAAAGAAAAGATGGAAAAATGGATAAATCATGGACTGTACATTATGGTAATAATGTTGTTCATATAGTTAGTATGTGTCTTTTTGGAGCAGTCCTTGAATTACCTAACTTTTCCACAGAGGTTGATCTTTATGTTGCACCTTTAGGGTCTTATGATGTAATCATAGGTGTTAATTGGTTAGCAGAACATAAGGCTAAAGTGGACTATTTTGAAAAACACATTAGTTGTTTAGATGATCTACAGAAAATAACAAGAGATTCAGGGTGTGAAGCATGAGATTTCTGTTAGAAAATTATCAGCTATGCAACTTAAAAAGGCCAAAAATAAAGGATGTACCTTATATGCAGTAAAAATTTTAGAAACTACAGAGGAAAATAGTGATTTCATGGATCGATATCCATTGTTACGAGACTTTAGTGATGTATTTCTAGAAGAATTGCTAGGTCTTCCACCCAAAAGGGAATTTGATTTCATGATTGAGATCAAGCTTGGAACTGAACCTATATCTAAGGCACCATATCGAATGACTACTATAGAATTAGTAGAGCTTAAGGCTCAATTGCAAGAAATTTTGTCTAAGGGTTTGATTAGACCAAGTGTTTCACCTTGGGGAGCACCAGTGATTTTTGTGAAAAAGAAAGATGGAACACTTAGATTGTGCATTGATTACAGAATGTTAAACAAAGCAACAATCAAGAATAGATATCCACTCCCTAGGATTGATGATTTATTTGATCAGATGCGTGGAGCATCGGTATACTCCAAGATAGATCTTTGATCTGGGTATCATCAATTGTGAATTAAGGATGAGGACATTCATAAAACAACTTTCAGAACAAGGTATGGACATTATGAGTTTACGGTTTTACCTTTTGGATTAACTAATGCACCTGTGACATTTATGAATTTAATGAATAATATCTTTCAAGAATACTTGGACAAATTTGTGCTCATATTCTTGGATGACATTCTCATATATTCTAAAAGCATTGAAGAGCATCATGAGCATTTGAAAGTAGTTTTGGAAATTCTGAGAAAGAGATGGTTGTTTGGTAAACTGTCCAAATGTTCTTTCTATGACACAAAAGTCCACTATTTGGGTCATGTAATAAGTAAAGATGGAATTGTTGTAGATCCTTCAAAAATTGTAGCTATAACCAAATGGCTTGCGCACCAAAGAATGTACATGAAGTTAGAAGCTTCATGGGACTTGTTGGCTACTATAGGAAATTTGTAAAAGACTTTTCTAAGATAGTTGCACCAATAACTTCCTTACAAAAGAAAGATAAAAAGTTTGTTTGGAGTGAAAAATGTGAAATTACATTTAAAACCTTGAAGGAATAGTTAACTTCAACACCTATTCTTGTAGTACCAGATCCTAATGGAGATTTTATGGTGGTAATTGATGCATCTAGGTGAAGGTCTAGGAGGTATTTTGTTACAAAGTGGTCATGTTATTGCATACGAAAGTAGAAAACTTAAGTTACATGAGTTGAATTATGCTCCACATGATTTAGAGCTTGCTGCCATTGTTCATGCACTTCAAGTTTGGAGGCATTATCTGCTTGGTAAACCATTTGAGTTGAAAATTGATCATCTTGGGCTGAAGTATATTTTCACTCAGCCAAATCTGAATGCAAGACAATGAAGATGGTTAGAGTTTTTGTCTCAATATGATTTTGACATAAGTTATATTAAGGGTAAAGAAAATAGAGTGGTTGATGCTCTAAGTCGTAGGAAGCACATTTATGCTCTTATAACACTAAGAACTCAGTTTAAGGATGAAGTAAAAGGTGTTATGGAATCTGATTCTTACTTTCAACAAGTAAAAGCAACACTTGCTATAGATTCTAATGATTTGAGGTATAAAGGTTTTCACTTTGATAAAGAAGGAATCTTACGATTTGAAAATAGAGTTTATGTACCTTTGCTTAATGGTTTGAGAAAGAAATTGTTAGCTGAATTTCATAATTCACCTTTCTCTGGACACCCTGGCATTACAAAGATGCTTGCTGATATAAAACAACAATATTTCTAGAAAGGAATGAAGAAAGATGTTATTGATTATGTAACACATTGTCTAGAGTGCCAACGTGTTAAGGTGGAACATATGCACCCAACTAGTTTATTGTATCCTCATAGCATACCACAGTATAAATGGCAAGTAATAAGCATGGATTTTGTACAAGGGTTACCTATGTCAAGAAATAAACATGATGTTATTTTGGTAGTTGTTGATAAACTAACAAAAGTAGCTCATTTTATTGTTGGAAATCTGAAGGATGATTCACCTGTTTTGGCTAAAATATTTGTACACGAAATTTTTAGATTACATGGGGTACCTGAATTAATCATATCTGATAGAGATCCTAGAATGATGTCAAGATTTTGGAAAATGCTTAATGCAGCTCTAGGAACTAAGCTAAATTTCAGTTTTGTATCACCCAGAAATGGATGGACAGACTAAAAAAGAGTAAATCAAGTTTTAGAAGATATGTTACGGATGTATTGTATGGATCAACAATATAAGTGGGAAGAATATCTTCCATTAGTTGAATTTTCTTACAACAATACATATCATGCTTCTCTTAAGATGGCACCTTTCGAGGCACTTTACTGGAAGAAAATGCAGAACCCCTGTTAGTTGGGATAACATAGAGGATAGAGAGGTAATTGGACCTGAAATCCTTACGAAATGGAACAACAAGTTAAGTTGATTCGTGAATGCTTGAAAGAAGCAGTAGATAGGAAAAAGAGTTACGTTGACTTGAAGAGGGTTGATAGGAAATTTGAACTTGGTGAGAAAGTCTTTCTTCGGGTTAAACCAAAAAAGAGTTCTATAACTTTTGGCAAGGCTACCAAGTTATCACCTCATTATGTGGGACCTTTTGAGATAGTTGAAGTAATCAACCCTATAGCTTATCGTTTAGCATTACCTCCTGCTTTGTCACGAATGCATGATGTTTTCCATATTTCTTTGCTTAAGAAATACGTTTCAGATTTATCACACATGTTAAATTGGAATTCCTTGCAGGTCCAAGACCCAAGAATAATCATGGTTAAACCCATTCGAGTGCTGGAAACTCACCATTTGCATTTAAGAAATCAGAAATAAGTCAATGTAAGGTCCAATGGGACCAGTTTAACGAAGAGAGTGCAACTTGGGAAAATCTAGAAGATATGAAAACTACATTTCCATATCTATTTGAACAAAATTGATTTTTTGACTGATAAAAATTTATGATTTTATCTTTATATGACATTAAATATGCCAATTTTGGGGTAGATATTTATTTGATTTGGATAAACAACTATTAATGCTTGATTTCTTGAATTATAAGATTCTAATATATTTTGACTTATGGTAAAAGAAGTGAATGAAGTGATTGTCCTGATGTATATTGTTAAAAAAGGGGTAATCATCGGGATGATGATTCTTTTAAGGAGGGGAGCATGTAACACCCTTGATAGTTGTTATTTTCCTCCTTTACATTTCAAGTGTTGACATGTGATTTTCCTTATAAAGATATGTTCTTTTGATTTTTGGAGATCATGCTTGAAATGGATAAATCATCTTCTGTTCTTAAGATCCTTTGACTGAATTGGAATGGCTTCTTTGAATCCATTTTTCATTTCTTGTAGGTGGGTTGCAATCTAGTTTAAAGTTGTAAACTTATCTATTAATCTAACTCATCCTTGGATCAATTTTAGTGATCCAGGAATGTTTTAAAATCTGCTTTGTTGAATGAATGGTAAATCGACATTCCAGGAATTAATAGACATATGACTGAACTTTGTTGGTTACAAGTTCTTTGATTGTTGTGTGAACTTGTTTCTATTCATTGTAAGTTGTTTGTGTCTTGGAGATCTTTTCATGGTTCGATTGTGGGACAATGACAATGTTGACAATGAAAATGCAACTATATCCTGTACACGGCATTGGAAACATCCGGATCCTAAAAAAAGGACTATCCAATGGAATCCTAAGCTAGGTAAAAATATTTACTACCTAAACTATGTTACGTAACAGAATTCCTATTCTAACCTAAAGCTTCCTATTCTACTTTGATTGGTTGATTTGCATCCTAACCTAAGCTTGGTGCTAAAGGATTTGGAAAGGATTCTAGGTTATTTAAATTATCCTAAACCTAATACTATATGGGTTATGATTATCATCTAACCTAATGCCTAAAACTATAGTGTTGTGAATTAATCTAACCTATGTGGAAACTACCTAAGGCTATGTGCTAATACCTATTGTGGTAATTATTGTTTAGGTTATAACCTAAGGTATATATTACAATCTACCTAAGGTCTAACCTAAGCAATATGATCTATCCTAAACTAATGGGTTTGAATGGGGAATTAGGTGGTCGCATACATTGTAGGTGATGGTTCCAAGGCATTAAATTTGTTGATAAGGTTTTAATTGCTTAGAGGTACTGCCAGCTTTGGCAGGGGTTAGTGAACTTGGCAGAGGCTTAGGTGGAGACTCCACTAAAATGGAATTCCTTGTTAAATTTGATTTGGCAATCGCTAAACATGAAAGGCGGTGGCAAGGAAGGTTAGGTGGGAAAATCAGAATTAATGGAATTAATTGTTTTTGTTTTCGTGCTCAAACTACCTTGGAAGGCATGCAAATGGGTTGGAATGTGGTTGTTTCACTTTGCATACTTCACGATTTTTGCTCTGCATGCTCTCTAGTTTTTGAACCAGCAGATTGAACTACACTTAATGGCTATTTTTGAGGTTTTAAACCTATTTTCAGTTCATGGAATATATAGGAGGCATTGTGGAAAAAGAACATTGTTATTTGATTTTTCATGGAGAAGAGGAGAAGTTTTGAGCTCGGCTGGAGGTTCTTTTCGATTTGACAGAAGTGCTATCAGGCATGATAGGCTCTAAACTTTAAGATCTCTTGCTTTCTTATAAATGTCTCATTAAAACAAGTCTGCTCTTTTGAGATTCTTGGATTTCTTATCTTATCTAGTTATTGGCTTGTTGGGTTTATTAAATCTTGTTATATTGGTTTTGAATCCTTGGTAAATGATGTTCTTTGGAAACTTACCATATATAGTTCTTTAAAAAGATAATGCATGCAAAATGTTTTTTTTTTCTCAACTTTTTCATTTTTGGAACTGGAAATGGAAGTGATCTGTTAAGATAACCATCATTTCTATTATTATGGTTAAGTGTTTGGGGAAAACTTGAATCCCATTGGAACTTCAGTTGAGCTCGTTTTGCGTGGACTAGAGCCTGTATACGGGTTTATTTTTAGCTTGTGTTGAGCTCGTGTTTTGTTGAACCTTTATTTGAGCTCATTTTTGGTTTGGAACTTGGTTCTAGTTTTGTGTTTGTTGAGAACTATTGATAGAGGTTCTTGTTGTTCTGAATCATGTTGGAATCTTGTATATCTCTGGACTATGTTTGAAACCCATATAAAGCTTTGGTGCTTGTATTTATTAGTTCCTTGTGATAATCTGAACATGAATTCTTATTGAGTTCATAAAGTACATGGTATTTGGATGTTATTACTCATTTTGGGCTCGAACTTTGGGTGAAACTTGAGTCCCGTTGAGAGATAATATTGGATTTGTACCCATGTTTTATATTCTTTTGAGAAATTTGGAACTATTTTGTAGATTAGTAACTACAAAGCACTCGTATTCTATTATTTGTGTAGATTCTGAACTTTGTAGGAACCTTGAGGCCATAGGAGCTAGTATTTGGGCTTCGTGTTTTGATACAAACTCTTGTTGGAGCCATTTGTCACTATGAACCGGTGTTTGTATTTTTGGATAAATCATGGGACTATTTGTTGATGCCGTATGTGGCTCTGTACATGTTTTATTTAGTGGAATTTAAAAGCTGTTAATGGAGGTTTGTGTTTTTCATCACATCTTATCTTATTTGGTTTGTTTGTATAGTTCTAAACTTTGTTAGGAAATTGTGTTGACTCTATTCTAGAACTTTGGAGTTGTGTTCTACTTGAATAAACCTTACAACTCTTTTATCGAGTTTTTTTAAGAAAATTGGGAGAATAATTGGTTGAGTTGTTGGGAAACTCTTAGAGATCTTGATGGAAAATGTCCTTGTTTGATGAATATATTTGTTAATTCATTTTAAGAACTGTGGTTTTTGACGAGATATCAATGGCATTTAATTGAGGGTATTCTTTTCCTCTCTGTTCCGTGGAAACTTGTATCTTCGACTCTTAGAATAGACTCTGGGTTTCATTTATGAGAAGAACTTGATAAATTAGTACTTTGTACTATTATGGAGGGATTACTTGACTCTTGTTTAATAGTTTTTTTATTATAATTTTTTTGAATCAAGAATTGGTTTTTCTTTTTTAGAATGTTAAAAAATGAAATTTAACTACTAAGGGATCTCAATCTGAGTTGTTGATTTCTAAGATCATGTTTCCTAATTTGATCGATCATTTTTAATCTCTTCATGAATACTATGAATACACCTTGATACTTTATATAGGAAAGAAATGTGATTCCTTAGAACCGATGTGTTTTTAGAAATCTTCATTTTTTATTTCATCCCAATGGAATAGAAACTCATACTCTTTGAAAGAAAAGAAGTATAAGAAATTGTAGTATGTGTGCTTTCTTACTACCTGGATTGATCATTGGTTGAAATTTTTTCTCTTTTGATTCTCTTTTTATTTAGAGATTTCTTTATGAGTTGTTTGGTCTTCCTTTACACAATCATTTGTAGAAATGATGTTGGAAGAGATTATATTATTCAGTTTTATTAAACTATAAATGTCAAGTTTTTGGCGAATGTTGTTTTGAAACTTTACTTGTTGGTTTGAGATGAGTGAGTTGTCTCTTGCACTCTATCTTTTTAAGAATTATCCTTGGATGATCTAGAGTAGAGAGTAACTCCTGTATGAGTCTACCTTGATCTTTGAATGTTGTTTCAGATCTTTAAAAGTTAACTTCTATATTTAAAGTAGATTTAAACTTACAGGTAAATGATTGATTCTCTATTCCTTCTTAGATTAAAATGAAATTTTGTTCTGATGAATATCTTAATTGTTAAATTTTAAGGTAGTTGTCTTTAGAAAGAAACAATTAAATCATGTTTGGAACCTGTTTTGTTTCTTGGATGTGTTGTGTTTAGGCATAGTTGTAATGGTTCTTCTTCTTCTTTTGTTTAGGAGATAGATGAGTCATCTTAATATGAACCATGCTCTAAAACTTTTCTTTAGCTTGAAGAAAAGATAAATGTTGATTTCTTTTATGAAAGATTGGGAACAATGAGATGTTATAATATGTTGTTTGTCTAAGGATAATTGATGGGATCAATTAGACTCTATTTGTAAGGCTGAAATGGTAGATTATATTTTGTCCTTTTCTTGGAAGTGAAATCAATTGTTTAAAATGTACTTCTTTTTTGTTGCTTTTGATATATTGATTATTTGATGTAATAATTGTCTCATTAAAGCAGAGTTGTTTTAATGGAACAATTATTGGAATGCACTTATTTTTAAGGCTTAGTGCTTATCATGCTCAGTTCATTAAACTGACTCGTGCTAGAAATTTTTAGATGGACTTCGTAAGTGATAAAGAAGGAAAAACTTATATGATGCATTGGCTGATTTAAGTCTAATTCTTGTGAAGAACTCTGATTCGTTCTTGAGATTGTATTGGAAAAGAAAAGTAGTATTCTTTTATAATTAAGATGGTTGTTATGTAGTATACCTAAATGCATAAGTCTTGTAAATGTAATGGTTATAAAGATAAACTGAAAGTTGTGAGATTACCTATATTGGTTGTGTAAATTATTTTGTATTTGTATGAAAGAGATGGGCTCTATCTTGTTGTTAATCTTCATATTATTTATATGTTAAATGGCTAAATTTTAATAAGATTGGATCAAGGGATTTAGTTCAATCTCCCTACTTGTGATGCAACTTGTAAAGTTGTAGAATATGATATTCGTTATTTAAACTATATAACATAGTAATACAAAGTAGGATGAACATACATTGAAAAATGTGGTCATTGGGTAGAATAAACCCTAACACCTTACATATAGTGAAAGACTCTTCATCTTTCATAAATGTTCATAAACCACAAAGGTTTGGTATCATGACTTCAATTTATCAGACTTCATTTGTTATGAAGTCTACTTTATTTTGGATATATTTTGGCATTGAACTTTCTAAAAAGTTATTGTACTTTTTACATAAGAATATATTATATAACACTTGTGCGTTACACTTAATTGATAGTTTAACTATGTATTCAAACATTAAAAGTGAAAATGAATATAACAAAGTTCTTAATGGGCTAAATGAATCAATTTAGAAAAGAACTTAAGGAGTGTTGGATTAGGGTTAGGCAAAGTTGCTGAAATCTATTTTGAATAATCCAAATTAATTAAATTATTAATAAATTCCTTGGGGTATGTACATCTCGATGAGGTTGTTCAGTAGGATGCTAGCACATGCCAACTGTAGGGTTGTACCTTTGAAGAAGATTAGGATCTTCTCGAGGATACAGTGATGCAGTCGGCATGTGGCAACACCCTTTGGCATTGATCATCCAGATCTACATAAATTGGACTTGATCTTAGTTTTTCTCTAGGTCAAGTTAGAAACATGTTTTAAGATATGGGGTAGCCCTCTAAAACTCAAGATACCTTGGCACACGGGGTTGACTTAGGTTGACCCAGTATGCCAACTTACCCTAAGTCTTAGTGAGCTTCCCCTTATCATAACACATGTTGTTAACACGAACTAGGGTTAAACCTCGGGCAAGTGGACTGACATGAGTCAGTAAAGAACATTCTAGATAACAATAGAGTGGGGTGAAGGACGTATTCTAGATTGACGAGTATGCCATCAAGGAATAGTAATACATACAATATGTTAGAAATCTTTGGCCAAAGTATCACAAGTTGTTGGTTGCGTTGTCCTATGTCACCTAGTCTAAGGTTCGTGATGCAAATGAATATTGGTAACAATTATTTAGATAGGTTCCTTAGATAGATCACTCAATACCTTGAACAGGGAAAGAGAACCAAGTATACGTAGTATATGGATAAGTATTCAATACTTAATGTTAAACATGAATAGATCTCTTGAATTACCTTCATTATGCAGCTTTCCCAAAGAGTTACATTTTGAGGACGTGGACAAAAGATAAATCAAAATGGTAAATCTAGTTGAACTTGAAGAACTTAGAAACTCGCCATGATCATGCTAGAACAAAGATATGCAATCAACAAATAAGTGGTTTGATAGAAAGGCTAGGCCTCAAACTTTCAAAGTTGGTGACTTGGTCTTAAAATGGGATGTTGATAGAGCCAAACCAGGGTGCCATTTAAAGTTTGATGCACTTTGGAGTGGCCCATATATTATCGTTCTTGCAAGAAGGCTAACTCTTTCGATTTATCTCACCTTGATGGAGGTGCACTATCAATCCCAGCTAACAGGATTTATCTCGAACCCTTCCACTATGCTTGTTACAACATTTTGTAGATATTAGAGTAGTTCTAATTCCTCCAAGTTCACCGCACGCATTTTTTTGTTTGTACATAGTTATTTCTTACCATGTTCTTTTATGCAAGCTCTTTTGTTGCTTCCAAAATGCCAGTCATCTTCTAGCAGTTTCAGTAGTCTTGTAGGATTCAGAACAGAGTTCAGAATATGCTTCAAGTGACTTCAAGATAATTATTCAAGGTTCCAAATAAAAATTTAATGATTTCCTAACAAACTCCATGCCCAATGGATTCTCCAAGCTAATGAAATCCTTCATCTAGCAGGAAGATGGCCCCAAAAGTCACCAAACTATTATCCAAAATAACTTCCCTAGTTATTTGGATAACTTATATTTCCATTCTAACTCTAAGGATCTACATTGCAAGTTGTGCACACTTCGGTTGCTTCTTTGCACATTTCCTTGATGAAATTTCCTCACACTCATGTGTTTTATGTTTCTATTCTTCCCCCCATTATTTCCTTTTCCTTTTTCTCTTTGATTCATCTTCCTCATGCCCAATCTTTTGCACGCTCACCTTCTTCCCCAAAGATCTCATGCATCTTTCAGGCGTGCCTTGGTCATGCTTCCCAAAATTATCTTATTCCATGGCACTCTAGCGCAAACCCCGCACATTACCTTGTACTAGTTTCACCTTCACCATATGTTTCTTCCTCATATTTCTCCCATTTCTCACGTGCACATCATTTTTGTGCATGCTCCTTCCTCTATTTCCTTCCACACCCTTCTCTCCCACGTGCATCATGTGCCCTCTTCTTTTCCCTTCATGTACCACATGTTATGTGTCGAACCTTGAGTGTGTTATATGCAACCAATCAAAGCGCTAGTTGGGCCCTCGAATCCTTAAGACAAAACAATAAGTGACACGTGGCAGAAATTTCAAAACCGTTGCCCGGTTAATGGTCAATCCTTTATTTAATCATCATGTGCCACATGTCTTTCATATTCAACTTGCACTAAAACTTCAGAAATTTTTATCTTTTGTTATTGGGTTTTCACAAAGGATTGCCCGGTCTCATTTGAAAGATGCTAACATGGGATACACACTAAATCATTCAAATTTAAATTTCAGCAGGATTGGGTAGGTGATAAACAGAAAAACATATTTTTGGGAATTAATGAACATATCTTATTGCTCCAACCACCCAGATTTGATCCGATTTTCCCTCTTTGCTTCTCCCACATGCCATATAGACCTAGATAAGTGCATTTGATAGATTGCAAGTGGATTTTCAGAATTCATTGTTTACCATTGGCGGTTGTGATTAAAAATCTGATTTTTCCCTCCTCTCATCTCTCTATCATTTATTCATCTATAAATGTAAGAGCTTAGCTCATTGTAAAGGGTTAGACATTTTGGATCTTCTAGTACTTGTTAAGGGTTCTCCATCTCTGTATTTTGAGTTGTAGACCTTTAGATATGGCTTTTGCATATGGATATGGGTCTCATTTGCCATTATAATAAATTATACATCCTTAAAAGTAATAGAAGCATCATTTTATCGATATTCTCTACCTTAATGTGTTTGTATTCTTCTTTTTTTTGTTCCTTTTGCATTGTGCATTTGTTGTGTCACTCTAAATCTCTTACACTCTAATTTCTTGTTGTGTTTCATGGAACCGATCATGTGAATGAATTTTGGGTTGTGTTACGCATCCCTAGCCTTCCTCTACACCTTCCCTTTCAATTTCACTTAGAACAAATAGTGTTCATCCCACTTTTTCTTGTGTTATCACCTTAGTTTAGTTTTCCATTTTCATGTTCTCCTTCTATCCCTAGTCCCTTGGCATTATTATCTTAGGTTTCCCTTTCAGCATTAGGAGTAGCAGTAGCAGTAGAAATAGGTAGAGGAACTGGCCTTCTCTGGAGGTCTTTCTCAAGCATGCAAGGTCCCACAACTTGGAGACAGTCCCATTGTTGACTCAATGACTCATTTCTTCTAGTTGTGAGACACAGTAAGTTTGAGGAATCAATAGAAACCAATGGGATTTCCATTGATGATAACTAAAAACTTAGGAGTAGAGATGCAAGTCCATAACAACTTTCATAAGTAGGGTTTAAAGCCAAATTTACCCATTACTTTGTCCAAAAATTTCCAAGAGACACGATCAAATGATTTATTCATATCCAACTTCACAATCATGCCTTCCTTCTTTTTCTTTTATCCATATAATGGATAGTTTCCTGATAATAATAATACCATCTTGATATATCTTCCTTGAACAAAATCACCCCTTACTCGAAATGAAATGAGTTGGGAAGAAGTCATTGGTTCTCTGTAATAGTTTTAGTAAAAATATCAGATATAGACACTCGAAAGACAGATAGGCCTGAAATATTTGAACTCCTCAAGCCCTTTCTTTTTGGGATAAGAACAATGAGGGTACTATTGATTTCATTAAGAAGGTATCCTGTTCTAAATAATTCATTGATAGCCTTAAGCATCCTCCTTACAAATTTCCCAATACTTTTTATAGACGTTTGTTGAAAACCCATCTAGGCCTTGAGATTTTTCTCCTTCCATGGAAAAAAAAACTTTTTGAAGCTCTTCTAATGTGACTTTCCCAGTCATTTGCTTGAAATTATTCATCGGAAAGACATTAAGGAATGTCGAGATAAATTTGTCCATTTTTACCTCATCCCGATTATAATCTCCATTAAGAATATCTTTATAGAACGTAATGGCTTCTTGATTTATAAATTTTATATCTTTGTTGTTGTTTCCATATTTGATAGTGATTTCATAAATTCTATTGCTACTCCTATGTTGGATTGTCATCATGTGGAAGAACTTCATATTTTTCTCCTCCTTATTTTAGCCAAAGAGCCCAAGATTTTTGCCTCCAATAGGATTCCTCCCTAGCATTTATTGTATGCAACTCCACAAGAAGATATTTTTCCAAGTGGTAATCTTTTGCAGCCATTCCTTTTCCACAACTCTTCTTTCCAGATCTCTAAGTTTCTCCTTTATCTTATTTTTCCTTTCGAATATATTTCCAAGCACCTCCTTATTCCATATTTTGACATTTATCTTAACATTCTTGAGCTTTTGCACAAAAGAGTACATAGAAGAACCTTGAATCCTTATGTTCCACCATTCTTTAATTATTTCATGTAAGTCTGAGTGGGACATCCACATCTTTTCAAATTTGAATGATTTTGTTTTCTAGCTTCTTTATTCAAATAGATCGAGAACAATTAGATTGTGATCCGAACCTATTTTAGGAAGGGATGAAAGCTTAAACTCCTGTGTGAGTGTCCAATCAGAAAATACAATCGATTTTTCCATCCTAACTTGTATAAGATCATCCCCCATTCTCCTGTTGGTCCAAGTAAATTGAAGTCCTTCCAACTTGATGTGAATGAAGTTATTATCGATCATCGTGTCGTAAATGTTCTCCATGTTAATGCTGAATTTTTGAATGCCTCCTTTTTCACTAGGATTCAAAGGAGTATTAATACCTCCTTGATGATCCATTTGTAATCTTTACAAAGATTCCTTAAATCAGTTAATTCATTCTAGAGTTTCTTCCTAGCCATAACATTATTTGGAGCATATACATTGGAAAAAATCCAAGACTCAAGTATCATCCTTAGTGAGGTGAAGAGGATGGAAAGATGATTAGAGCTAGAGATAATTACATATCCTCTTACCCAATTCTTATCTCAAAGCGTAGCGATACCTTCTGAGCCTCTAGCTGAGTCAACACATCCCATTTCCACTTATTTCCACATATAGTTCTTAATTTATTTACATCGCACTTACATCTTTGTTTCTTTTGGATTTCTAAGACTTGAGGTCTATTACAGAATTTGAGATATTTAATAATTCTCTATTTTTTGATATTGTTTATACCTCTAATATTCCTAGATATAACCTTCATTTAGAAGGTTTGAGATGGGCCTTTTTTGGCCCTTTGATCCATAGTTAACTATAGTTGAGTTCCATTGGCTATTTCTTTTTCATGTCTTTATTCCTTTGTCTATAGTAGTTGGTTTCTCATATTCTTATTTCCACCCATGTCGGCTTGCCCTCTTGATATTTTAGATGGTCTAGAGCATAAAGCTCCTGTTCTCCTCTACTTAGCTCTTTCCATTTCTTTTTTGGAGTAATGAGGATTGTTTCCTCATCTTCAGGCGTAGTAGAGTCATTAACTTGAGCATCTTGAATTGGTGACTCTTTTTGTTCTATTTTTTCTAGGGATTCCTTCAACTCGCCTTCTTCCAATTCATATAGTTACTTAAATTTTCATAGTTATTCTTCAATTTTTCGCTTGGAAAAAGGTCTCATCTTGAAAGTCATTGGGAACTTCTTCCTCTAAAACTATTTTTGATCCCGTCTATTCATTTTTCGAACTTTTTCGACCTCAATAAGAGGTTTTTGACTAGATTCAATAGTTCTCCAATGTCTCCTACATTATTTACTGCCTTAGATGTTGATGAGTCTAATAACTTATTTTTGAAGTTGTCTCGTTATTTCTCCAATGAATATGCAACCTTAGATTGATTTCTTTTCTCCATGGATTCCATGGATTCCTTGTTCTCGTGATTAACTTCAAGAGTTTGAGTAGGTTATTAGTTATTTTTACTAGAGTTTAAATCAACTTTTTCTTTGTATCTAGGTTGATCAATTCTCTTTGATCTATGGGTTTATTACTTTTGAGGGTGATTTTCCTGTTGCCTTAGTTTAACCTAGCTTTGCAATTTTATGGCCAAGCTTGGAGCAAAGTTGTTTGCATCTCATTTTTGAAGTCCTCAGTACTCCAAATTGTTTCTAGGTGTCATATGTAGAATGAATTATGATATTGTCAGAAACTTTTTATCCCCTCTAGCACTAATGCGTAATATTTGTGCAGTGATTTTAGAACCATATTTGGTGGTATTGTCAAAGCCAATGAGAGTTCCAAGCAATTTACACCTTTGTTAGCAAGAGACTATCGATCCTAGTATTCAAGAGGGAGGTCTAGCAATCAAACCCAAACTAGAAAATTTGTCATTGTTTCTTGGTTTAGATTGAAGCCAAGAGACCATTTTTTAAATAAAGCCCCATATTACCTAATAACCACGGGCCTCCAAGTAAATCCTTAGATTAGTCTTCTTGTAGATAAAATCTATCCAAAAATAATCCCTCGACATTATCGAGAATTCTAGATGCCCTTATGGGGCTCATTTTTTAATATCCCATCTTTGAAAAGTGTCCATATTGGGCCAAGTTCAAGGAAACTTACTGATTATAGCATAGGAATTTTTTTATTATCTAATTGAGAATGCTTTCAGGAATTATAAAATGTAAGTCTCCATTTTTTTCCACATGTGTGGGAATCTTAGGAGGTGTACCCTACAATGTGGACCCTCCCTATTTTGTATTGTTTCCCCAAGGATTCTAGCCCACATGACATCCTTACTTCCCGATCCATGTGTAAAGGATCAAACAAACCCACATGCAAATCTGTGAGATCCCACCCAATCTCTTGATTCAAATTTTTTTGAATTTGAGACTCCCACCCATCTAACATTTCAGTTTTGATTCAGTCCTCCATTTCCTTTAAAGTGATTTTACTTACCTTAAACAA